>OX451736.1:378012609-378340389 GCA_948472305.1 Vicia faba
ATACAACCCATAGGACTGTCCAACACTGTTAAATACACGATCAACAGTCTTCTTTCAATGGGAGGAAGCAAGATAGGAGGTTCAAGTAAATATTCGTTGATACTTTCAAATGCCTTTTTGCAATCCTCTATCCACACACAACCTTGATCTTTCTTTAGCAACTTAAAGATTGGTTCACACATTGCTGTCATGTGGGAGATAAATATGGAAATATAATTCAAATGCTCGAGGAACCCTTTGACTTTCTTCTCAGTCCTCGGCACGGGCATTTCTTGAATTGCTTTGACTTTATCAGGGTCAACTTTAATCCCTTTATGGCTGACAATAAAACCCAACAACTTCCCTAATCAGACACCAAAGGTGCATTTATTTGGATTCAAGCGGAGACGGTACTTCCTCAAACGCCCAAACAACTTTAAAAAATCTTCCACATGCCCTTCTTCGGTTTGTTATTTGGCAATCACGTCGTCAGCATATACCTTAATTTCATTGTGCATTAGATCATGGAATAGGGTTGTCATAGCCCTCTGATACGTTGCACCAGCGTTATTCAACCCGAAGGGCATCACTCTGTAACATAATGTTCCTTAGGGTGTGATAAACGTTGTTTTTTCCATGTCCTCTGGAGCCATTCTTATTTGATTATATCCGGAAAATTCATCCATGAACGAGAATACCTTGAATTTGCTGTGCTATCAACCAACATATCAATATGTGACAAAGGAAAATCATCTTTTGGACTAGCTTTATTTAGATCTCTGTAATCTATGCACATGCAGACTTTTCCATCTTTTTTTGGTACAGGACCAATGTTGGCCATCCATTGAGGATACACTGATGTTACAAGAAAACCAGCATTTATCTGCTTTAATACTTCTTCTTTTATTTTTATTGCCATATCAGGGTGAGTTCTTCTCAACTTTTTCTTGATGGGCAGACACTCCGACTTCAAAGGAAAATAATGCTCCACAATATTGGTATATATACCCGGCATATCTTGTTAAGACCAAGCAAAAATGTCCACATACTCATTCAATAGTTCAAACAACCTGCTCCTCACATCAGGATGCAATGATACTCCGATCTTGACTTCTTTTAGCTCCTCTTTTGAACCCAAATTGATTGTTTCCAACGACTCTTTATACGGATGAATGGACTTCTCCTCGTGCTTAAGAAACCGTGAAACCTCTTCTAGAATCTCATCATACTCTTCTTCTTCTGTCCCAAATACAGGATATTCAAAGTTGGGAGAGGATGTAGTGTCATTGTATTCAACGGGTTTATTAATTAATCTACACATGCGATTTGTGATTATTTTTAGAAACCGACACATATATATCAAATGAGTATGCAGATATATTCACAAACATATTCAGTTCAAAAAAGGGTTTTTCTTTTTTTATTACCATTTTCCATGAAAAATAAAACAGAAAAAATAAAAGACACAATTGTTGAGAATCAAAG
Source organism: Vicia faba (assembly GCA_948472305.1). Taxonomy (NCBI): domain Eukaryota; kingdom Viridiplantae; phylum Streptophyta; class Magnoliopsida; order Fabales; family Fabaceae; genus Vicia; species Vicia faba. The sequence continues at coordinate 378,014,074 of OX451736.1, forward strand.
ATAACTTTTATTTATGATTTTAATGATCATAGAAAACATATAAGCCCATACAATATTAACTTTCATCTTGGGCAGAATGAAAGCTTTTTGCAAAGAAAAAACAAATTACTTTGAGACATGGATGCAAGAGGGAACATCGTAAGTGACCCAATTCTGGATTCTGACTCTAGGTGACACATAATTCAGCACTTCTTGATCTTCTTCACCCTTCTCAATAGCATTAACTCTAGAGACATTTGGATGGAGGTAGCCTCCGCTGCAGAAAACGTCATGATAACTGCTCATAGTAGTCTTTGGCTTCAAACTTTCATTCTTCCCATTCTTGGCAGAGAATCCTAAACCAGCCATGTTCTTGTTTACTAGAGGATCAATGACATGTCCCCATATCTTAGTCGGACCACTGAGCACAAATTGTTGAGCATCTTTTAATGAAACAATATAATTCTCATTCCCTCTTACATTATCAACAGATAGAGCCTGAAAGTGCGTCCCCACAACAACCTCATCTACCTCAACAACACTGAAAGATGATAGGTGAGATATCAGTAATGCTTACTCTCTGTTAATAATAACTATTTTCCCTTCCCGCACAAACTTCAACTTTTGGTGCAGAGTGGAAGTGATAGCCCCTGCTTCATGTATCCACATCCTTCCTAGTAGATAACTATATACGGGAAAAATATCCATGACTTGGAAAGTGATCTAGAACAGATGCGGGCCTATGTGAATAGGCAGATCGACCTCCCCAATAACTGACTTCCTCTAACCATCGAAAGCTTTGACAATAATACCACTTGACACATAGGAGCCCCTTGAAATTTCAACTTTATTAGTGTACTCCTCGGTATCACATTTAAAGCGGATCCATTATCAATCAGCACATTTGATAATTAATCACTTTTGCAGTTCATGGATATGTGGAGGGCCAAATTATGATTCTTCCCCTCGTCAGGAAATTAATCATTGCAAAAGCTTAGATTATTACATGCTGTAATATTACCCACCACACTGTTGAATTGATCTAACGGCATATCATACTTCATGAAATCTTGGTCCAATACCCTTATTAAGGATTCCCTATGAGCGACCAAATTCATTAGTAATGCCAAGATAGATAGTTTTGAAGGAGTCTGTAATAACTGATCCACAATTCGGTAATTGCTCATTTTGATTATTTTAAAAATATAATCTACGTCCTTCTCCAGGGTAGCAACTGGACTCCCCTGTAGCCTTCTTATCTTCAACACTTTCCAAAACCCTTTTTCCGGCATCTTTAGTTCCCCGAACAATGGGTGCAAACACACGACCGTTGCGAGTCACCCTACTAGTTTCAGCAATATTTCAGATATTAGACATAGGTTGGATGGAAACTTCCACAATATCCTCTAAAATTGTAGCATTATACTTATATGGTACAACTTTGTTAGATTTGTAAGGAACGGGCCCTGGTAAGCATATCACCATAGGGGCAACGACTGGCTTACTACAATATTCAATTTCAACAAGGGCGGAATCATTGAAACACGGAACGATCACATTTACACCTTCTTCAAAAAATCTTGTCATCAAAGAGTTACCACCAGGGAACAAATCCTCATATGTGGAGAAGAATTCATCTGCGGAAGCATACTTATCATCATCTAATTCTTCCTCAACCTCAATCTCGTTAACCTCATAGTAATTGTCTCTTTGCCCCGAAACCTTGATGGTTCCATTATCTAACAATAATTGAATACCGTTTCTCACAATTGAACATCCTCTGGAGTCCCTGAAACAAACCCGACAAGATCCATAATGGTGCTCTACCTGACCAACCATGTGGCAGAAAGTAGCATGCATTTGTACGAGATCATCATTCATGTGTTCCACATCAAAAATTATGAACTCTCCAGGACATCCAGAAACCATGTTTACTTCTTCTTCATACTCTGTTCTAGGCCTGATTATATGGATGAGGCCTTCATCCATCATCTCCTACAAATCAGCCTTTATCTTATCGCAACCTTGTAAATTAGTACTACAGACACCACAACCAGTATGGTCATGAGTATAGTAACTAAACTCACAAAGGTATGCATGCATATTTACTAAGTCTCCTCTTACTAGGTTAATATCATAAATGCGGAAGTCCACTGGACAACCCATAACCATGTTAACAACATTCAATCCTTCATGTTTTGGGAAAGGATTATCTTTTACATTCGGAATGACATCCTTGAATGACAAAAGACCATATCTAATAATTTTTTGTACCTTGGATTTCAGAGGATAACAATTTTCCATGTTATGTCCCAGTGCACCCTGGTGGAAAGCGCACGTCTGATCTGCCTTGTAGTACCAAGGTAAAGGGGATGGTAGAGCAGGAGGTGGCCTAGTCTGGACCAACTTTTTATGAATCAATGCTGGGAGTAGCTATGCATAACTCATAGGGATAGAGTTAAAAGGTTCTCTTCTCTGCCCTTGGCTTCCCTGAGGGGCTAGCCTTTGATAAGCAACTGCAATCGGAGTTGCATTTACAACCGGAGTTACTGAGGCAACCTGCTGAGGGTGCTGATGACTTCTTCTAAAGGTGTTGACCATTATTTCTTAAATCACAACATTTGCTTCCCCTTATTTCTTTTTAATAAATCCATAATATGGCTTCTCCACATTACTGGAACTTTCACTTTTCGTGAGACGACCTTGTCTCACTGCCTCTTCCAAATGAACATCCATTCCCATCATTTCAGTAAAATCACTGGATGAAATCGCCACCATTCTCTCATAATAGAATTCACCTATTGTTTTCAGGAAGATCTTTTTCATTTCTTTTTCTTCCATCGAAGGAATCACTTGGGCGGCTACCTTACACGATCCCTGTGCATATTCTTTAAATGATTCCCCGTCCTTCTAGACCATGACCCTGAGTTGATCATGGCCAGGTGCCACGTCCACATTGTATATGTGTTTATGATAAATGCTTCACCTAAGTTATTAAAAGAATGAATACTGGAATTTTCCAAACTCATGTACCATTTCAACACTGCACCGGTTAGACTGTCTTGAAAGAAATGGATCAATAGGTGTTGATCATCTGTATGAGTAGACATTCTTCTTACATACATAACCAAGTGAGCACGGGGGCAGGTGTTTCCCTTATACTTTTCGAACTCCGGTACTTTAAACTTCGCAGGTATCTTGACATTGGGAACCAAACACATGTCATTCACATTCTGCCCAAACAACTCTTTTCCCCTGAGGGCCTTCAACTCCTTCTGCATTTTGTAAAACTGGTATTGAAAATCATCCATTCTATCATAGAAACCCAAGCTTTCACTTGGTAGAGGAATAAGACGATATACATCATCATTAGAAAATAGGACCATATTCACCGAGGGTGGTGCAACATAGTGAATCTCATTTCTAGCAGCAGGGGTAACATGCACCACGGGAGGTGCGGGAGTAACAACAGTCTGAGTAAGCGGAGAAATCTGAGGATCCTGGTTACAACCTTTTGGCACAAAGTTTTCTGGTATCCCCTAAGGATATCCCGGAGGCATACGATTCTGAATAATAGCTGGAGTAGCAGATATGAGCCTTCAACCAAGAAAGTAAAGTTGGCGGAGATCACTCTATACGCTGACGCTTCCCACTAAGTCTAGAAATCTGAGCCTTTAACCTTTGGTTTTCTTCCGCATATCTGGTGGAAACCTCCTTCCAATCACCTAAATCAGGAAACGAGCAACTAGCATCTGAGTGAGGCTCAGTGGAAAATAAATCTCTTTGCCTCTCTATGGTCTCAACAGCCCGACTCTCAAGAATCTCAACCAAGTCATCTTTTTCCTTCAAGTCTGCTTGGTAGGACATCTCTACAGTTTGGCACTTATTCTTCCAAGCTTCCTTTTCATGCTGCATCCTGACTAACCCAAGCTATAGCTTTTACACATCATTCAATAGGGGAGGAGTTGTCTTCACAAACAAATCAGGCATAGGTGCTTCCTGAGAATACGACATCTTCAACTGAATTTCTCTGGCTTGTACCCACTGAAGATAAGGCTCCAAAGCAACAACCCCTCTAGGTCCCAAGTCTTTCCTACTCTTCCTATGAATGTGACGTCGGGCCTTCACAATCTTCTCCCTAACTTATTTATGGTCTTCTCCTTCTTTCAGGAAGAAACTACTTAAATTAATACTATTTGGTTTATCCCTCATCGGATAACCAAGATGTCTTCGTGCAAGAACATGGTTGTAGTTAATTCCTCCCTTTGTACTAAGAAAAGGTACATTAGGGAAACAACCACAATTATCGACAATCTCCACATCATGGTAAGCCTGGTGATACCAAACAATATCTGAGTGAGTAAGTGCCATGATCTTAGGAGCCCAACGGGGTTCCTTCCTGACATTCCAAAAAGCATCAGACTGAGGCTAATGAGAAGTAAACCACTGATACAAGAGAGGCATGCAATAGATGATCATACCCCCATGATAAGAATACCGAATATGAATAGAGTAATAAGAATCACCCAACAATGTAGGAACTGGTTTTCCAATCATGAAGATCCTGATAGCATTGCCGTCAACAAACTTGTCTATATTAGGAAATAAGAACAACTCGTAAGCAAGTAGAGTGAAGATGGCCTCAAAAGCAATTGTATTATTCATCCTGGAAAAGTAATGAGATTTCTCAAATAAGAACTGAGCTGGTAATCCTATAATCCCTCCTTTAGTAGTCATGTGAGCTTCAACCTCAGACTTCCCCAAATGGATCAAAGCAGCAACCTCATGTGGTTTTGGCTCACTCTCCAAACCAGTAAAAGGTACATGATCGATAATAGGTAAACCCAGCAGATAAGAATACTCCTCTAGTGTAAGCATCAATTGATAGTCAGGGAAAGTAAATCATCGATACATCGGATCATAGAACTGGACCATGGTCGAGAGAATACCCTCCTTCATGAGAGAAATGATGGACCCATACCTCCTTTGAAAATCCGCAGAACACTCGATCTCGGGAATCAGACTCATCAACTCATCTATCTTGGGATATTTGAAACTGTATTTTCTGGTCTTTCTTTTTCTAGAATTCATAGTCAAAATTTACCTGAGATATTCACAAATGGTTAACTTTTAAGTCCCTTGGAATAAAATTTCTTCAAAAGATGCTTATGAGTGCATGGATGCATGATGCAATAATCACACCCAAGATTATAAACATAGGGTTCATAGGTTCAACTTTACGAGCATGAGGTCGAAGGTACTACCCATAAGTTATTGGTCTAAGAGTTATCACCTGCCAAACAAGGTTCTAGAGGTTCCCAAAGTCTACACCCTTCCTTCGGATATTACCAACGTCCTAATTAACTCGGTAATTAGTAATATTCTCAAGAAAAACTCATTCGAGCGTAGTATCGTGTGACAACTATTTCCGGATTACTCCGTCAGAGCTTCCGCACTACACCTAAAAGGCCAAGATAGGTTAGGTATTTTATGTTCCTCAGCTTCAGCATGCTTCCAGGTCGAAAGCAGTACGTCTTCCTGATTACTCGGTGTGATCGGTGGAAATAGAACTGACTGTTTTTTAAGTTGGTTTCGTGAAATGTCGCGGTAAGAAAGAGTCGCCACCGTCTTTTATGTTCTCCAACATGGAAAGGACAAAAGCACAGCAAAATTCCTTATTCGAGAATGTTTCTCGGTTCGGGAGGTAGATTTATAGAAAGGGAAGGTGTTAGCACCCTTTCTATCCGTGGTTATCCACGGGCTCTTAGGTACTTGCTCTTATGTTTTCAAAATATGTTTGCTTTTCAAATGTGTGTGGGTTTTGAAAAAAAGTTTCGTTGAAAAATTTCTAAGTAACTCTTGTATCAGTCCTCAAGAGTGTATGAAGTGTTTTGTTTGAAAACTTTTTGAAAGTGTGGGGTGCGAAAAGTTGTTTTGTTTGTTTTGAAAAGAGCAAGTACCTATGAGATCTACCTACTCTAAGGAATTAAGCTGTGTAAGAGTCCTTTAGATAGTGCTATCCCACCATTGAGAGGTAGGTAGCACCATCGTTGGAGGTGTTCGGGTCAATTCGATTATCGGGACAGTGTGGTCACCGAAGCAATGGTAGGACACTTTAGAAGTAACCCTAATGTCCTAGATCCTTTTATCCGAGGCAACCGTTTCGAGGCAACTGGATCTTTAGACAAAAGGGAGACCTCTAAGACACCCTATACTTGATAACCACGTTTCGAGGAAACCAGTGAGGCGTACCCTAAGAGTGGCATGTGTTTTGTGTGTTGTTTTCATGTTATGTTTATCTTGTACATGTTATTTGTGAGCTACAGATTGATTTTATTTACATACATTCTTTCATGCATTGTTAACAGTTAGGGGGTGCGGAAAGTAAATTGCGGAAACATAAATCCTACGCTATTACAAGGCGCGGGTCTATACATCGCCAAAAATACAAAGACCCGTTTTGATAAAGTGCGGAAAGTAAATTGAAAGCAGTAAACCTATTTACTATTACATTCTTGAAAGCAATTACATAATAATCAAAATAAAGTAAATGCGCGTGAATAAAAATTAATCGGGAACGTTCTAAGGGTTTTGACCCTCCTAAGAAAAGAAATTCAATTTTTTGTCTTTTTTGAATTAAATGCAATTAATTAAATAAAGCCTAATCTAATTAATTAATTTATTAAAAGAAAATATTTTTTTTGTGTTTTTTTATGTTTTTATGAAATAAAATAAAAGAATTAAAATTCTAAGTTAACCTAATTCTAAATTATTTTAGTTATTTAAAAAAGTTAAAATTGCCTAGTTAAAGCTAATTCAATTATTTAATATTTATTTACAAAAATAATAATAATAATAATAATAATAATGTTAGTTCTTTTTTTGATTTTTTTTTTTATAAAAAAAGTTTATTATGTTAATTGTTAGTAAGAAATAAAGCAAATAAGAAAATAAAATGACAAAATAATAAAAAGGAAAAAGTAAACCCAAGGGGGGTAAGATGGACCATATGGAGGTTTTCTGAAGTAATTCTGGCCCAACAGCAAGAAGCCTTGTTTGACTTTCTGGCATCACGTGCGTGCTGTTGACTGGGACGCACCATGGACTTCACCTCCTGGCCACTGGATGGGTGTTTGAAGACACCTGGCTAGCTGATGCGTGAGGCCTATGGTGGAACACTGGATGAACGCTGCATTGGAACGCTTTGGGAAAAATAAGAACAATTATATGGGGGACCTGGGAACTAAACCCAGGTCCTAGTGTTTGCCAGCCACGTCTCAAACCACTACGCCATCTGCATTCGTTTGTAAACATAATAACCAATGAAAATAATATATGAAAAGTAGTAACTATCCCGGGAAACGCGCGCAGATTTGAATTCACCAACCACGCATTGCCACGCCATCTCCTTCTTCGTTTGCCCTGTAAAAAGAAAACAAGATAGCGGGGGTTTTAAACCCCCACAAACCACAACCACGAATAATAGCGATTAGAGTTAGGGTTGATATAAATTAAGCGCGATAGTGTCAATGATTTCGTCTCGTCCTGACGAATTTGTCCATGTAGGCTTTGAGGTTTAATTTTACAGTATATAAAAACCCCCAATATGAGAGCTCTGAAACCCTAATGTTCTTCAATGGTGGATTTCTATTCAGGACACTACAACCAAATTGGATTATGCCAATAGCTTAAGAATGTCCCTATTAACATAAATCAATTCAAAAGAATGGTTAAAAACACATGAATGATGATATGTAATTCCGGAAAATAATTCAAACCGTGGGACTTGTGTTCTTTGATTCTTTGCGTGTAAAGGCTTGTTGATGATTGCAAATCGTGCCTGGGAGTGTAAGGAATGTATTTGGATCAAAAGGAGGGCTTGAATTCTGCTGGAAAGTAGTTTTCAGTTTGTGACTTTTCTCTTGAAAAATGGAAATTGGTTATGTTGTAGGTGAGAGTTCTAGGTCGTGAATCCAGTATGGAAGGCTTGCATATGTGTATATGAATGAGAAACAATCACAATAAGGAGCCTTGAAGCCTTGCAATGAAGTTTTGATTTCCTCCATAACCACCATTGAACAACTTGCCTTCTTTGCTCCAAATTTGAATTTCATGCTTGGAATAGGTCTTACACGAAATTGGCATGTGAATTATGATGTATCAAGGCTATTCAAACTCAAAGATATCCCTTAATTAATTTTCTTGATTTTTATTTGAATTTTAAAGATTTAAAATGAATTAAATCAAATAAAATTAAATAAAAATAGAAAAATTAATTTTTAATTTTGAAATAAATCATGGGACACGTGGGAGGCATGGCAAAGCTGAACCAAGTGGAAAAAGTGGGCCCCTTTTGTCAAAAATGAAGTTTCAAGGATAGTTGACTTTGGCCATTTCACAAAACTTTCCCAACTTCTCCAATACATATCTTGCTCAATTTTGATCATATGAACATGTTCTTGGACATTTTGGAAAGGTCTTGAAGTCCACTAACCAATGCATTTGGTCCCATGTCATTTTGATTTACCAATCTCAAGTTATGGTCTTTGACTTAAAGTTCCTTTTTGTTGACTTTTGAAAATGACCTATAATGTTGAAATTGATAACTTTTTGTGAGAGCATTTCTTGGACTTGGAATGTGAATATGAGTTTTAGGAAATGTCATCCCCTTCAAAATGAGCATTGGATGGGATTTTTATGATGAACCATGAAAAAGTTATGCCATGGTCAAGTTACAGGTGACTTTTTCAACTGTCCAAAAATGGAAACTTTTGCATCTTGATGATTTTTGAGCCATTCTTGTGGAATCATGATCAAGACTTGATCAAATGATGATTGTGGCTTCAAAATAAGATGTTGACCAAAAATTTTGACTTTTGACAGCCAAATGACCATTTTGCCCCTACAGTTGATTGTGAAGCAATTAGGGTTTTTGACTGTGCAACTTGACCTTGTGAGCTTTGAAACTTGACATGTAGGTGCTTGACAATGTGTATGAGCATATGGGACTTGATTGAGCCCTTGAAAACCTCAACTTCCTTGCAAGAACCAAAACCCTAATTTGACTGGCTTAGGAGGATGGTTTGACTGTGTAACCCTTGAGTAGACTTGAACAATTTGGGGTGATGCTTGTCAAAACTTTGAAGAATATGGGAGGGAAAATTTTGGGGTGCAACAGTTGCCCCTGTTCAATCTTCTTAGACCTGAGGATGTAGATTGGCGTGTGTGCCTTTCGTGATCCGAGGGTGGAAGATGATTGAACACTAGAGTGCCCAGAAATTTGCACTCACATAGTAGAGTATCAGCAGTGTGACAGCGGGAATGGGCTTACAGATGCCATATGGAGAGATGGTGGATAGGAGGATGGGCTTATAGATGCCATCTGGAAATGTGATAGAACCTTGTCGGGAATGGGCTTATAGATGCCATTTGGAACTGTAATGGGAGGATGGGCTTATAGATGTCATCTAGGTGTCGATCGCGTAAGAGATTCCTTAGCGAGGACTTGCGTACCTGAGAAAGAAAGATAATTACCTGGCCTGTTACAGGGGTCGATCTTCACTCAGTCGCTCACAGACATGCCCTGGCTAGATACAGGTATCGAATCTGGAACTTCAAAAGGTTGATGGGTTGTCTCTACTGACAGGTTATCTCAGAAAAATCTTTGGGATTTAATCGAACCAGAGGAGGCTTTGTCTTTCTTGACGAGTTGTCTCTTTGGACGGGTTATCTTCATGGACGGGTTGTCTTTAACGACGAGTGATCTTCAATGACGAGTTGTCTTCAATGACGAGTTGTCTTCAATGACGAGTTTTCTTCAATGACGAGTTGTCTTAAATGACGAGTTGTCTTCAATAACGAGGTGTCTTCAATAACGAGATGTCTTCAATGACGGGTTGTCTTTAATGACGAGTTGTCTTCAATGACGAGTTGTCTTCAATGACGAGTTGTCTTAAATGACGAGATGTCTTCAATGACGGGTTGTCTTTAATGACGAGTTGTCTTCAATGACGAGTTGTCTTCAATGACGAGTTGTCTTCAATGACGGGTTGTCTTCAATGACGAGTTGTCTTCAATGACGGGTTGTCTTCAATGACGAGTTGTCTTCAATGACGAGTTGTCTTCAATGACGGGTTGTCTTAAATGACGGGTGTCTATACTGACGGGTTGTCTTCAATGACGAGTTATCTTAAATGACGGGTTGTCTTTAGTGACGGGATTGTCTTCTTTGACTTTAGGAAGTAATTTAACTGGACCTGTCTTCTTTGACTGGATGAGCATCAGAAAAACCTTTAGGATTTAACTGGATTTGTCTTCTTTGACTGGATTTGTCTTTTTTGACTGGATTTGTCTTCTTTGACTGGATTTGTCTTTTTTGACTGGATCTGTCTTCTTTGACTGGATTGGTCTCTTTCGACTGTATCTGTCTTCTTTGACATAGCTGATCGTTTAACTGTGTCCTTCCTGAAAGGTAAGGTCAGTCACATGCAATGCATGACATGGATCAAGCGATGATGTTCTGAACATAAAATGAGATTGTATGATGTGTATATGCATGTATCATGATGATGCGATGTTTATGAATGTATTCTCGTCTAGGAAAATAAATCCTTGACGGATGCCAGGAATTTGAATCCTGGGCTGACGTTGAAGAGTAGAATTCTTCGTTTCCGTTGGGGCGGATGATTGCAAGAATACCGGTAGGAGAAGATGACTCCGTTGGGGTAATAAACTTGTTGGAGAGATTACTCTGCGGGGAATACTCTGTGGGAAGAGATACTTCGCTGAGGTTTGATGATAACTCCGCTGGGGATTCCTGTTGATAAGCTTTGTTGAGGAATTTGATGAACTCCGCTGGGGATAGGAAGAGCTTCTCCGAGGACGATCTTTCCGTGGCAATTAGCTGAGGATAACCCAATTATACCCTAGTAGGGAATAACCTTTGAATAAAGTCGGGGAGACGCGTTCGTACTCTGCAGGTGATAAGCTTCCAGAATCTACTGGGGAGATGGTTCAACTCTCCTGGGGAGACTTTTTGGACTGTACTGGGGAAGTGGCTCCACTGGGGTGTCTGCATTCCGCCGGGGAACAATCTTATCTTAAGACTGTCGGGGATGCTTGCTTAGGAACATCTGTATACTCTGTTGGGGAATGCTGAGATTTGTTGGGGGTACCCAACCTCCTTAAGACTGACTGTAGATTAACTCTGCTTGGGGAGAGTATTGCTGATTTGCTGGAGATACAGTGCCTTGTTAGGGCTGACGGGAGACCAACTCTGCTTGGGGAGAGTATTGTTGAACCTTGTCTTACTCCCGGGGAGTGGAGGTATCTTGGTCAAATTCTTCAACTGAATCTAACTTGTACCTGGAGGAAAGCAGTTGTACAGTTTGGGCAACTCTTATTGCCCCAGCTTCTGTGGGAGAAGGTACTTGTAGAGGTGCTGGAGGACTTCCGATTTGACAAATCTTCTTCTGGTAGGCAAGTGACAAGATGTCGGGACATAGTCGTACGCTTTAATCCCTAACTTTTGCCTGGATTGCCCTTTCGGGTTTTCAATCCAACGGGATACCCATTTTTGCCCAAGCTGCCTTTTCAGGTTTTCGACTTGCCGGGTGTACAATTTTTTCATTTCATCCCTTATTTTTGCCCGAACCCTTTTGGTTCACCGGGAAGCCCTTATTTTTGCCTAGGTGTGTCAACCTAGCGGGTCTTTGATTATGCGTAGTATTTTTTCAACTATGTCCACGCTCTCAGAATGTAAGGAGTTGCCCCTGTCAGTATTGTTGCGTTGCCCTACTACCAGAAGATCTTCGTTTGATCGTCCAATGCTCCAAGTGATCCAGATGGAGATTTTCCCCAAGTTGGTTGGCCTTTTGAGAGATTCTCCGAATCTTGACTTAACTGCCCCAGATGATGGACAATGATCATGCCATGCCCCTTGCTTGTAGGTGCTTTTGTTCATTAGACATTCGTCGTGCGAACTTCTATGTTGTTCAGACAAAAAGTCATATGCAAACAAAGTTATGTTAAAAATGCAAAGCTTATGTCTGTCTTGAAGTTTTTTTGAAAATGTATTTTTTCATAAAAACAAGTGAATTATGTAACATGTGATGTCAACTCAAGATTTTACAGCGAGCCTTAAGGAGTCAGGATACCTTTGTAACATTATGCTTTCGAATTAACCCATGCTTCAGCTAGGACTTTTTAGGGTTATAACATGGCCTGGTTCACGGTTTAAGAAACAAAGGATAAAGGCTCAAATTTATCTGTACCCACCCGCTCTTCGTGATGTTCTTCAAACCTAAGCTCAGCTGATCGTGAGTTAGACCTTGTTTGAGTCATTGCTTTGATATACCAGTGATGGTTCAGATACTGACAATTTATTTTGAATAGGAAGTCATTTCCTTTTGTGTTGAGGGTTTGTAGAACCTCTTTTTTTATATTTTATTATCCCTATTTTTTCCTGAACTGTTTCTTTTGTGTTTACAGTCAGCGGGATGCCCCAGTTTTGTAAGTCTCCTTCATAGGTTTTGACTTAATGGCCGTTTATTTTGAGGGATAATGACTGTCTGTCTTTATGATTATTCGGAACCATCACTGTCTTTTGTTTTGTGAGGACCTCTTTGGTGCTATTCGTTGTGCACTTGGATCAACTGAGAGAACTACCCTGCCCCAGGTTATGATTAAGGGTTTTAATTTTCGAAAATAAAAACTCCTACTTCTTTGGCTCGAAGGGGTTGACAAGGGATTATCTTCCTTATAACTCCAGTGTTTAGGAATTGAAACAATGCATGTACCTCATCAGCGGGGTCTGTTCAAAAGCATACTGTAGATTATGGTATCGTTTTCGTCATCCTCCCTCAAGAGGCTTAGAATTATTAATTGAGAGTTGATCATCACAAAAATATGAAAACAGTTTGCATATAGTAAATATGAAATAATTACTTCAAAACAGACATGTGTAATGCATTAATGAAATACAACGTTTGACATGAATACAATGTTTTGAACAATCAAAGAAAAATACAACTTGAACATTCGAATGAACAAAAATTTCCAATCCTAGCCATATGTTGGCAAGGGAGCAGTGGTCACATCGGGAGTCTCTGGAGAGTCGAACTGGACTTCCTTTGCGTCGATCAGATCCTGAACCTTGTTTTTCAAAGTCCAACAATCATCTGTAGCATGCCCCGGGCTTTCAGAATGATAGGCGCAGCGAACGTTGGGGTTATACCTTGAAGGTGTCCTGTTGGGATTCTTAGGAGGGTCCCTTAGAGTTACCAACTTGGTCTCCAGCAGCTGTGGCAATATCTGGGACAAGGTCATGCCGAGGGGAGTGAATTGCCTTTTAGGTCTCTCTTCCCTTTGTTGGTTGTGATGTTGAGGAGCACCGGCCGGTTTTGAAATAACCACCGCATTGACAGCACTAGATTCCTTCTTGGATGGTCTCTTCTCAGTGTTCGAGGAGTCACTGGTTTGTATCTTTCCAGACTTGATACCAGCTTCTATCCTCTCCCCGATCAAGATCAAATCTGTAAACCCAGCAGAAGAATTCCCAATCAGATGGTTAAAGAAGGGACCAGACAGGGTCCCCAAGAACATGTCAACGAGCTCACGGTCAGTCAAAGGCGGCTGCACCCTTCCAGCCAGATCTCTCCATCTTTGCGCATACTCCTTAAAACCTTCACTCGTCCCAAGTGACATACCCTGGAGTTGGGTACGCGTAGGAGCGAGGTCGGCATTATACTGATACTGCTTATAAAAAGCAGTTGCCAAGTCCTCCCAGTTACGAATACTGGTTCCATCCAACTGATAGAACAAATCGAGCTGAGTCCCTGAAAGACTCTCCTGGAAGAAATGGACCCATAGATTCTTGTCTGCCGTGTAGGGCTGGATCTTCCTTGCGTATGAACTGAGGTGCAGCTTAGGGCAGGAAGCCCCGTCGTATTTTACAAAGGCAGGTGCCTTGAACTTGTGAGGGATCACCACCCCAGAAGATAAACCTAGGTCCCCAAAGTCCAACCCAGGCACACGTTGAATCTCCATAGCATTCAACCGGTCCTCCAGCTGTTTGTACCTGTCCTCAGCAGAAGGGTACTGTTCATCGTTGAAATTTGTCTCGGTGTCAGAGACTACGGGACTAGGAACCCTTCCCTCTTGGTGACTGCCTTCCCCAACAGATGGAGTAGTCCGCTCAGCTTCATTCTGTAGTGTATTCCCAGATCTGCGTCTAGGGTTGAACAAAACGGTCCTCTTCTTCTTTTTCTTCAAAAGCAGAGTCTTTAATTCCTGTTGTCCCTGGGCTAAGCTCATGACTAGCTCCTGGAACTGGGCATTCTGGGCCTGGAGGGCCTTGATAGCTTGTCCATTGGATGATTTAGGATTCATGATGATGGCTGAAATAAACAGCGAAGGAGATTAAGTAACCTGTAGAACAGAGTACCTGTAATGCAATGATATGTATGTATGCATGTGATGTTTTCAAGGATCTCGCGGGGTAAACAGAGAAACTTATTAGAATTTGAATTTGGTAGCTTGATTGAAGGAACTTCATGTTGTTGAGAGTCCTTCTTCAAGAGTCAAAGCTCACCATATCGAGTGGGTCATAGCCCCTGACTCAAGGTATCAACCTTGGCTAGGAGAAAATAAATCCCCTTTGCCCCTTGCTGGACATTTGATTCATCATGACCTGCATCACAAACCCTTGAGATCCTTGAAATGGATTAGTCCTTATGTAGGATGTATGCAATGGTATGATGTTATGCTATGCATGGAGTGATGTAAGTAGGCCCTGTAATGAGTCCCAATTAAGGACTGTAAACAAAACCTGCAAGGAACTCATGTGTCAGATAACAAGCATGCAAGTAGTCAAGTTGGAAGGCACACAAGTCACATAAGACAGCCCTTAGAGTTCAGGCCAACATGAAGTTTGGGGTACTACCCTCTTGAAGTTGGTGGGCTCAAAAACCTGTCCTATCAAAAGTAACCGGGTTCTAAGGATCTCAATATCATTGGGTTGTTTTCTGTGTTCATTGTTTTGATTTTATCCACTGAACTGGCGATCAAAATATTCCAAGAAAACAACCCTCAATGAGTGTAGTATCGAGTATCAACCAACTTCGGACTGCACCAAAGTCTGTTATCTCACTACCCCTAAAGAGGCAAGGATGGTCAAGTAAGATTCCTAAGGTCAGTTGATGCTTCACGACACCACGCGGCGGCCCCGTACTCTCCTTGACTTGACTCAAGGGTTACCGGTACTCACCAAAGTGCCACATCAACGTAGCAAACTGCTTCAACCGTGTCGGTATACCCCGCACAGTTCCCTCACAGTTTGTTGCTACTTTCTAAGAAGGTATCCCCCAGATCCGGGTTAGGACCTATGAAACTCCCAAAATAGGCCCACAATATTAAAGCAAACGGAGCAAGCAATTCAAAACATAAGAGTGGTTTAATTCCTAAGGTACACCTCACTTTAATTATCCCCAGCAGAGTCGCCAGTTCTGTGATCGGTGGAAATAGAACTGACTGTTTTTTAAGCTGGTTTCGCGAAATGTCGGGGTAAGCAAGAGTCGCCACTGTCTTTTATGTTCTCCAACATGGAAAGGACAAAAGCACAGCAAAATACCTTATTCGAGAATGTTTCTCGGTTCGGGAGGTAGATTTATAGAAAGGGAAGGTGTTAGCACCCTTTCTATCTGTGGTTATCCACGGGCTCTTAGGTACTTGCTCTTATGTTTTCAAAATATGTTTGCTTTTCAAATGTGTGTGGGTTTTGAAAAAAAGTTTCGTTGAAAAATTTCTTCTAAGTAACTCTTGTATCAGTCCTCAAGAGTGTATGAAGTGTTTTGTTTGAAAACTTTTTGAAAGTGTGGGGTGCGAAAAGTTGTTTTGTTTGTTTTGAAAAGAGCAAGTACCTATGAGATCTACCTACTCTAAGGAATTAAGCTGTGTAAGAGTCCTTTAGATAGTGCTATCCCACCATTGAGAGGTAGGTAGCACCATCGTTGGAGGTGTTCGGGTCAATTCGATTATCGGGACAGTGTGGTCACCGAAGCAATGGTAGGACACTTTAGAAGTAACCCTAATGTCCTAGATCCTTTTATCCGAGGCAACCGTTTCGAGGCAACTGGATCTTTAGACAAAAGGGAGACCTCTAAGACACCCTATACTTGATAACCACGTTTCGAGGCAACCAGTGAGGCGTACCCTAAGAGTGGCATGTGTTTTGTGTGTTGTTTTCATGTTATGTTTATCTTGTACATGTTATTTGTGAGCTACAGATTGATTTTATTTACATACATTCTTTCATGCATTGTTAACAGTTAGGGGGTGCGGAAAGTAAATTGCGGAAACATAAATCCTACGCTATTACAAGGCGCGGGTCTATACATCGCCAAAAATACAAAGACCCGTTTTGATAAAGTGCGGAAAGTAAATTGAAAGCAGTAAACCTATTTACTATTACATTCTTGAAAGCAATTACGTAATAATCAAAATAAAGTAAATGCGCGTGAATAAAAATTAATCGGGAACGTTCTAAGGGTTTTGACCCTCCTAAGAAAAGAAATTCAATTTTTTGTCTTTTTTGAATTAAATGCAATTAATTAAATAAAGCCTAATCTAATTAATTAATTTATTAAAAGAAAATATTTTTTTTGTGTTTTTTTATGTTTTTATGAAATAAAATAAAAGAATTAAAATTCTAAGTTAACCTAATTCTAAATTATTTTAGTTATTTAAAAAAGTTAAAATTGCCTAGTTAAAGCTAATTCAATTATTTAATATTTATTTACAAAAATAAAATAATAATAATAATAATGTTAGTTCTTTTTTTGATTTTTTTTTATAAAAAAAGTTTATTATGTTAATTGTTAGTAAGAAATAAAGCAAATAAGAAAATAAAATGACAAAATAATAAAAAGTAAAAAGTAAACCCAAGGGGGGGTAAGATGGCCCATATGGAGGTTTTCTGAAGTAATTCTGGCCCAACAGCAAGAAGCCTTGTTTTACTTTCTGGCATCACGTGCGTGTTGTTGACTGGGACGCACCATGGACTTCACCTCCTGGCCACTAGATGGGTGTTTGAAGACACCTGGCTAGCTGATGCGTGAGGCCTATGGTGGAACACTTGATGAACGCTGGATTGGAACGCTTTGGGAAAAATAAGAACAATTATATGGGGGACTTGGGAATCGAACCCAGGTCCCAGTGTTTGCCAGCCACGTCTCAAACCACTACGCCATCTGCATTCGTTTGTAAACATAATAACCAATGAAAATAATATATGAAAAGTAGTAACTATGCTGGGAAATGCGCACAGATTTAAATTCACCAACCACGCATTGCCACGCCATTTCCTTCTTCGTTTGCCCTGTAAAAAGAAAACAAGATAGCGGGGGTTTTAAACCCCCACTAACCACAACCACGAATAATAGCTATTAGAGTTAGGGTTGATATAAATTGAGCGCGATAGTGTCAATGATTTCGTCTCGTCCTGACGAATTTGTCCATGTAGGTTTTGAGGTTTAATTTTACAGTATATAAAAACCCCCAATATGAGAGCTCTGAAACCCTAATGTTCTTCAATGATGGATTTCTATTCAGGACACTACAACCAAATTGGATTATGCCAATAGCTTCAGAATGTCCCTATTAACATAAATTAATTCAAAAGAATGGTTAAAAACACATGAATGATGATATGTAATTCCGGAAAATAATTCAAACCGTGGGACTTGTGTTCTTTGATTATTTGCGTGTAAAGGCTTGTTGATGATTGCAAATCGTGCCTGGGAGTGTAAGGAATGTATTTGGATCAAAAGGAGGGCTTGAATTCTGCTGGAAAGTGGTTTTCAGTTTGTGACTTTTCTCTTGAAAAATGGAAATTGGTTATGTTGTATGTGAGAGTTCTAGGTCGTGAAACCAGTATGGAAGGCTTGCATATGTGTATATGAATGAGAATCAATCACAATAAGGAGCCTTGAAGCCTTGCAATGAAGTTTTGATTTCCTCCATAACCACCATTGAACAACTTGCCTTTTTTGCTCCAAATTTGAATTTCATGCTTGGAATAGGTCTTACACAAAATTGGCATGTGAATTATGATGTATCAAGGCTATTCAAACTCAAAGATATCCCTTAATTAATTTTCTTGATTTTTATTTGAATTTTAAAGATTTAAAATGAATTAAATCAAATAAAATTAAATAAAAATAGAAAAATTAATTTTTAATTTTGAAATAAATCATGGGACACGTGGGAGGCATGGCAAAGCTGAACCAAGTGGAAAAAGTGGGCCCCTTTTGTCAAAAATGAAGTTTCAAGGATAGTTGACTTTGGCCATTTCACAAAACTTTCCCAACTTCTCCAATACATATCTTGCTCAATTTTGATCATATGAACATGTTCTTGGATATTTTGGAAAGGTCTTGAAGTCCTCTAACCAATTCCTTTGGTCCCATGTCATTTTGATTTACCAATCTCAAGTTATGGTCTTTGACTTAAAGTGCCTTTTTGTTGACTTTTGAAAATGACCTATAATGTTGAAATTGATAACTTTTTGTGAGAGCATTTCTTGGACTTGGAATGTGAAGATAAGTTGTAGGAAATGTAATCCCCTTCAAAATTAGCATTGGATGGGATTTTTCTGATGAACCATGAAAAAGTTATGCCTTGGTCAAGTTACAGTTGACTTTTTCAACTGTCCAAAAATGGAAACTTTTGCATCTTGATGATTTTTGAGTCATTCTTGTGGAATCATGATCAAGACTTGATCAAATGATGATTGTGGCTTCAAAATAAGATGTTGACAAATTTTTTTGACTTTTGACTGCCAGATGACCATTTTGCCCCTACAGTTGATTGTGAAGCAATTAGGGTTTTTGACTGTGCAACTTGACCTTGTGAGCTTTGAAACTTGACATGTAGGTGCTTGACAATGTGTATGAGCATATGGGACTTGATTGAGCCCTTGAAAACCTCAACTTCCTTGCAAGAACCAAAACCCTAATTTGATTGGCTTAGGAGGATGGTTTGACTGTGTAACCCTTGAGTAGACTTGAGCAATTTGGGGTGATGCTTGTCAAAAGTTTGAAGAATATAGGAGGGCAAATTTTGGGGTACAACACTCGGTAAACGACACTACAATCGAAGGGGCCTCCACTGAGTGGGGGATCTCATGCCTCCTTTTTTGGGATTACTCCCTCAAAGTTATCATGACTATACCGTCCATCCTATCTTAAGTTTGCCCAAGTCTGGGTATAGGACTTATGAGTAATCACCGAGCACCCTGAAAACCAGGAAAATCCAGACAAACACATACACAACATATAACACATAAACAACAATAACACATATACAAATATAAACAAAGATAGTTTTAACCCACTCAGGGATGGACCAACAAAAGGTCAATCTGTCCCCAGTGAAGTCGCCATTTTTTTTCTCTAACGGTAGAAATGTTTAAGAGTAAGCCATTGGATTGACTTAACTTGTACAGGTCAAAATAAAAATTGCCACCGCGCTTTATTGTTTCCAAAGGAAAGGGAAAAGAGCGAATAACCCAAAAGAGGGGGAAAGATTCTAGGTAAGGGGGTTGGTTATGAAGAGGGAAGGTATTAGCACCCTAAACATCTATGGTACTCCGCAGGAACCTCTTTGTAAAATCTGTATATTTTGGCTATAAAATATTGTATAAAAATAGATGGTGGAGGTGAGCAGAGAAGTATTTTTTATGTTGTTTACAACCACCGCGATTGCGAACCTTTAGTGCCTATGTACCACCTCCGTGCAATAGGGGATCAGGATACACGTAGTTCCTCTTTAAAAATTTTAAAACACAAGTGTGTTGGTTAATTTTATGAGATAAGACATCATCGTGATTGTCCGTGTGTAAAAACATACTTACTACCCACAATCATGAGAAAGGAGAATTTGCATCATCTCAAAGTAGAGGATATGGATTTTATTTTAAAATCAACAATGCCTCACTTAACATCCAAGTGGAAAATATCTCTCTTTACTACATATTGTAGAAGTATGGTTGTTTGCATCACTACAAGGATTGGCAAGAGTCTAATCTTTTGAGAAATTTTTTTTAATGTAAAATGTCAAAGTGGCAAAATGGTTTGAATGAGATTGATTGACTTTTAGTCTTCTCACAAAAATGTCAAGATATTATTAAGTTGATTAAAGTTTATTTATGAAAATGTTTTAAAAATGCATGGACCTAAGTCCAAGTTTATTATGAAAGTAGTTCAAGTTTAGAAACAAGAAGAGTTTTCAAAAGGAGGGAGAATATTTTTTTTTGAAATTAAAGAAGATGAGAGGAGATGAAGGGACTATCCTAAAGCATAAGGTAAAAGCTATGAAGAAGAACCATCTAAAAAACAAGAAGCCAACACTTGACATTATGAGTCAAGATAGAATTCCCATTCTTTGGATTGAAACCAAGCAAGGATACTAAACCTCTTGAGAAAACCAAACTTCAAATGTATTAAGTCTTCACAAAAATTGGGCAGAGTAACGGCTGTATACAGATGAATTCCAGATTACAATCAAAGTGTGTAATCATAATAACCTACACACAAAACAAACAAACAACCTAATGTCTTGAGGTAAACCTTAAGAGCTCCAAACAAAATATCAATTAAGGTCACAAGGTATCCAACATAGGCCATGGTCAATAATCCTAAGTCCAAGAAGTCCAATACTCCATAATGCCAAGGATAGTAACCAAATAGTCCAAGTATCATTAATGCTTTTAGGGTTCAAGTTGATTATTAAGTATCTTCAAAAAGAAAATGAAAGCTCAAGTGAGAAAAATAAAAATGGAATAAAAGTAAATGATCATGTGAGCAAAGATGAAAATAGCTTGAAATGTAAATGCTAAAGTAAATGGTACATAAAGTAAAATCATAAAAAAGCATAAAATAAAGTCAAAAGTTAAAAGTTAATGGTTAGTAGGATGAACATCTTGAAACTTGCATTTGTAACTCATAAGATGATTGATAGAACCAAAGCCTCTCAACAACAAGTTGCATTTGCTTTTTGTCAAGTATATCATCCATTTTAAAGATCTCAAAGTAACTTTGTGATCAATGATGTTTACGTGATCCACTTTGAACAAAATTGATGAAGTTCCATTAGAGGATTGGTAGAACCAAAGCCTCCTAACAATGGATCTCAATGTTATTGGATCATAAGGATCAAATTAACATACGTGGGCTTGCAAACATAGGTTTGAGCCACGAATGATCATTTTCTCAAATCGGGACAAAATTTAGCGCTATGTTATGCAATCGTAAGTGGACTTATATAGAAGTCACACCTTTTTTGAAGCCAGTCAATAGCAATATATGTACCTCATGTTTTGGTAAATGATATAGAGATCATCATCCCATAACATATGATACAATAAGAAAGGGGGTAAGATGAAGAGGGATGGGGAAAATGAACAAACCACATTTGAACCAAAATTTTAATTAAAACTATTATTAAAATCATCCATCCATTTTTATGGAGTTAGACTTAACACCATGGATCTAATGATGTTAACAAAGTTCATGATCAAAATTTTAACCCAAGATCAGCCAGAAAATATACACAAATAAAAATTGTATTTAACATATAAAAATAAAGGTTTTAAAAATGATTAAAAATGAAAATAAGAGAGAAAAATGTTAACTATGTTCAAATTAATCAAGAAAAAATAAGTAATACCATAGAAAAATCAGAAATGAACTCAAATATTTTTATAAAATTTTTGGTAATTTTTTACAGTAAGAAACTATTTTTAAAATTAAAAGAAAAGGGTAAAATAAACAAAGAATGGTGAAAAATAATAAAGTCAGAAATAAAAAATGAATGAGGTCACCAATATTTGTCACAATGTAATTGGATCCTTCCCTATTTTTTCACAATTTAAAAATGCATAAAAGTATTTTTTAAACATTTAAAACAAATCATATAAAGTGGAAAATTATAAAAAAAATATCAAAACACAATAAAAATATGAAAAACTAAAAATCTGAAAGAGAAAAATCAAAAGTATTTTCCTTAAGTTTTTCAGATTTTTTTGAGTTAAAATGAATTTTTTATGAACTTTTGAAATTTAAAACAAATAAATTATAAAATCAGAAAATAAAATAAAACCAAACAAATATGGGTCATCTGATTATTGTCAAAACACGTTAGTAAACAGATCCAATGGATCTAGCGTGTTGTGCATGTCATGGACTTTATTGGATATCACACCTGATCATTTATTTTTAAAATAAAACAACTTAAAATGTGACACGTTTGATGGAGTCTGACTTATTAAAGTAATCAAATCCATGGGCGTCTGAGGCACGCGCATGATAAGGCAAGCATACTACATCTGTTTCAAAAAAATAACATGGCTACATGTCATTGGTTGAAGACAGACATGTCATCGTCTTCAACCTCCAGCCAGCCCCAAATTGTATCCTTCAAACTATAAAATTATCAAACCAGACCGGTACCATTAGATTCGTATCTTTAAGATGATTCTAATGGTACCATCGCGCCAAATTTATATAAACTATGCAAGGTTTTGTTTGAAGAAAACCAGAAAAAATAACGAATACGAAAATATGGGATATCTCACTCAAATCTCAATGAATTTGCAAATTATAAAGAGCACAAGGATCAGAAGAATATAAGGAGTGGATTAGTCTTTTATTTGAATCAATTTGGTCAAGGAATCTACCTGAACGAATTAGTGAGAAGTTTCTCTCAAACTGAACTTCTGTAGATCAATATAGGTCACGATTCTTGAGGATAATTGTATGGTTAGCTTCAGAGAAGTTCAATGAAGCTAACTGAATGGAACTTTCGGTATTTTCAGGTGAGAATGTAAGAAATCAGAAATTCAAATTCATATTTCGTGTGGGATCTAAACAGGGGTCAATTGGCTATCAAAAGCTTGAAAAAATGAGGGAGAGATGATCCTTATTTATAGCTGATCATGATGCATAGCTCAAGCGTGTGAATTGGAGGCAAAACCAGTGAAATCGTGTGGACCTGCTAAGTGTGAAAAGTGTGACTTCACATGGCTCAAAACACAGCAAATTGGATGGTTTAAGGGTCGTTTCTTATTATGGCAAGTTCCTAAACATGATTAGACACGATATTGATCCTTAAACAAGATTATAATTGGATTTAAATTAATTTTCAAAACTGACTGATTTTGAAATTTCCATTTCATGATGCTACCTTCATAAGCATGGTGTCAACAATGTAGGGCACCATATGATGTGATATTTTAAGCACTTGTAAGATGAAGTCACAAGCTTTATAATGTGAAAGGAGTGAGATTAATTGGATGCTTGAGCAAAAAGTTATGTTGAGTCAAAGTTGGAAGAAAAGGGCTGACTTTTCATACTTAGAAAAATTCTAAGTTTTTCTTCAAAAATGACTTATAATGTCTTGCATCCAAACATGGCCTTCCACTTGTAATTTTCTCTTGACCAAAAAAATGGCATGAATTATATCTCCTGAATGTCATTTTGAGACTTGAACCATTCAAAATCTCCAAAAATTGAGAAAGTTATGACTTGTTGAAGTTGGCAAAAATTCATAAAATGACCTATGATCTTTTGCATCCTTAGGGCTTCTTCCATCCATTTTCACACTTTGCACTTTGAATATGGGTTGAAGTTCACGCATTCAAGATCATTGTGGATATATAATGGGCTCAAGGTGATGAAAATTGATCAATTTATGATCATTTGAAGTCACATAAAGGAATTTGAGGGTTTATCTAGAGGTCTTGTAATCTTTCGTCATCATCAAGTTTCTTACACAAAATTTCCTTAAGAATTTTGAAGTGATTTGTTAATAACCCTTTAAATAAAAGTATGTATTTTGAATCACTCAAAAGTACCAAAATATAAGCATGATATACCCCTTTGAAGTTCAAAACCCTGGCTCCTAGAGCAACAAAATGCCTTGAGAAATACTTGATGTTTTGATCAACCTTCTTGCATAAATACCTTTGTCAAATGATTATAAGTTGTTGAGGATGTTAAGGAGAAACCATTTCAACCACAACCACTTCTAGATCTTGGGAATATAGGGAGATATGCACTTGTGATCAATGGAGAAAAATACTTGTCCAATTGAGTCAAACTTCTTTAGTCAACCCTTATGCTTTTGAACTAAATTTGAAAAATTGAGGCATAATGAATCATGAAAGGCCTTGTCATGATGTTACTTTAAAGTATCTTTCGTAGAGGCTTGAATTTCAATGAAGCTTTGTTGAGGAAGGTACAAAGAAGGAACTCATGAATCAAAAAGCTGACTTTGATGGAATGCATAGTGCTTTCACATACATCATCAACAATTCGGATATACATACATTGTATTTGTTAGTTAAAGTGTAATCAAACATAGATGATCATAAAATACAAGTCAAGGTGCTTGGTGATTCCCCATAGAGTAAGACCAAATATAGGGAGAGGAAACAAACCCTAGTGTTGGACCTTGTTGTGATTGAATTGATATGATATGATAAAGGAATCTTAGGGGCAAAAATTGGGGTACAACAACAGTACAAATACAATGTGGACATGGCGTCTGACCGTGAACAACTCAGGGCCATGGTCCAGAAGGACAGGGAATCATTCAAAGAATATGCACAAAGATGGCGTGAGGTAGCTGCCCAAGTGATTCCTCCAATGGAGGAAAAAGATATGACCAAGATTTTCTTGAAGACACTAGGTGCATTTTACTATGAGAGAATGGTGCCAAGTGCGCCCAGTGATTTTACTGAAATGGTGGGAATGGGTGTTCGTTTGGAAGAGTCTGTGAGAGAAGGTCGTCTCACAAAAAGTGAAAGTTCCACCAATGTGAAGAAGCCATCATATGGATTTGTTAAGAAGAAATAGGTAGAGACAAATGCTGTTATTCAAGAAAGAAGGGTTAACACCTATAGAAGAAATCATCAGCACCCTCAACAGGTTGCCTCGGTAACTTCGGTTGTAAATGCGGCACCGACTACAGTTGCTTATCAAAGACCAGTCCCTCAGGGAAGCCAAGGGAAGAATCAGAGGAGAGAAACTTTTGACTATATCCCTATGAGTTATGCAGAGTTACTTCCCGCATTAATCCATAAAAAGTTGGTCCAAACTAGGCCACCTCCTGTTGTGCCATCCCCTTTACCTTGGTATTATAAGGCAGATCAGACGTGCACTTTTCATCAGGGTGCGCCAGCGCATAATGTGGAGAATTGTTATCCTCTAAAGTATGAGGTATAAAAAATGGTTAGATTTGTCCTTTTGTCTTTCAAATATGTTAGCCCTAGTGTAAAAGATAACCCTCTCCCAAAACATGGAGGAACTAATGCTGTTAACATGGTTGCTGGTTGTCCAGGGGACTTCCGCATCTATGATATTAACCTGGTAAAGATGCATGCAGACCTTTGCAAGTTTAGTTACTATACTCATGACCATGCTGGTTGTGGTATCTGTAGTACTAATATACAAGGTTGTGATAAGATAAAGGTTGATTTGTAGGAGATGATTGATGAGGGCCTTATCCATATAATCAGGCCTAGAGAAGAGTATGAAGAAGAAGTAAACATGGTTTCTGGATGTCCTGGAGAGCTCAAAATCTTTGTTGTGGAATATATGAATTATGATATCATACAATTACACGCTACTTTCTACCACATGGTTGGTCAGGTAGAACACCACTATGGATCTTGTCGGGTTTGCTGTAGGGATTCCCAAGGATGTTCAATTGTTAGGAAAGGTATTCAGTTGTTGTTGGATAATGGAACTATCAAGATTTCAGGGCAAAGAGATGATTACCACGAGGTAAATGAGATTGAGGTTTTCTTGGATGAGGAAGATTCAGATGACGAGTATGCTTCCACGAATGAATTATTCTCCTCAGATGAGGGTATGTTCTCCAACAATGATTATTTAATGTCAGAATTTTCTGAGGAAGATTTGAATGTGATTGTACCGTGTTTCAATAATTCTTCCCCTGTTGAAATTGAATATTATAGTAAGCCAGTTGTTTCCCCTGTGGTGATTTGCTTACCAGGGCCCGTTCCTTACAAATCTGACAAGGTTGTACCATACAAGTATAATGCTACAATTTTATAGGATGGTGTGGAAGTTCCTATCCAGCCTGAAATTTTGGCTGCAGATACTCAATGTCACGTTCAATGTTATGACACCGTATCTGACTTTCTATAAGACAGTAAATACAAAAACAGTAAAGAACACAGTCAATTGTTTACCCAGTTCAGTGTGCAACAACACCTACTCTGGGGGCTACCAAGCCAGGGAGGAAATCCACTATAAGAGATGTTAATTCAGGAATAAACCAACCAGTTTATCTCCTTCACTTAAGACCTACCCAATGCAATTTCAATCTAAGTACAACTTAAACCTGAGTTCCTACTCACTCCCCCTCAATCACATCAGTGATACATAAAACAATTTGACTAATGAATTGATGAAGACACTCTTCAAAAACATACACTTGATTAAGCTTCACAGCTTTTTAATCAAGCAACACAACCACTCTTGCTTCACAGCTTTGAGTGATACACACACCTAACTTGACTCTGCTTCACAGCTTTAGTCAAGAAACATACAAACACTCTTGCTTCAAAGCTTTGAGTGCTACACAACCCTTACAATTAAAAACCTATTCCAAGTCACTTATCACAATGATAATTGCTTGAATTACAATAGTTAAAACTATACAGCTTACAAATGATCTTCTGTCTAAGAAGGGATTACTTTCAAAACAGCAGCTCTGTTGAATATATAGCAGCTGCAACTTCAGTTAGGGTTTCCACAAAAAGCTAGGGTTAATTCCGTTTGACCTTAAGACTAGGTCACAGGACTTTATCAACCAGGTTATGGTTGAGCTAGGTTAACCCAAAGAAAACGCAGGATTCTGTTCTGGAAAGACTGAGTCATTTTCCTGAAAAAACTAAGAATTAACCAACTGCAAACCTGTTAGTTCAGAACAGGATGTCTTAACATTTGTTATGACATCTGAATTCCTGTTTACTGATTTTGGTAAATGTGATCATTTTGCAAAATGCTCAGATACACACTCATAAATATCAGTACCTGTATGACAATATTTTTCTGCAAAGGTACCTAATGAATCAGTACAAACTAAACTAGAATGTTATGACATCAGTCATGACATTCACACATACACTTGGGATTTACCAAAAATGCAAGCCAATAACTAAACAACTACAAACTCTCCTTTTGGCAGATTTTTGGCTAAAGACCCTAAGCAATCAGAGATAGATAGCAGCAGAAAGAAATGACTGCAGAAAAATAGAATGTCTATTTAAGTACCAAAATATATCTCCCCCTCTTTAGCCACAAATGGGCCAAAGATACATGTTCATAAAAATTATACAGTCATCCAGAAAAAAGTAATAAGAGCAGCAGCTAAAAACTGAACACACTTCCAAACTCCACCAGGGACCAGCATCAACTCCACCAAACAGCAACCAACCTTTAAGCACTGTCATCAGACTCAGAGGAGCTAGTTTCTTCAGTATTGAGATGACCTTCAGCTTCTACACCCTCTTCCCTTCTGTTTCCTTCAGCTTCCTCCTTTTCTAACCTGGAAATTAGGATTTCTAGGGTCTTTTTCCTAGCTTCCAGTTCTTTGCAGGTCTCTTTTAATACAATTATGACATCAGATGTCTTGGACTGGGTCTTCACAGACGATGTCTCAGCTGATGTTATGACAATATCAGGAGCATGAGATCCCTGAAACAGTTTGTAGTGCAACCCAAGGGCAGGAGCTCTTTTGCAAGCAGTATCTCTTGCCACCAGGATATCAGGGTATTGTGCAAGGATAATTCCACAAAGGAGGGAGGGAAAGGCAATTGGTCCTTTGACAGCATAACTACCAGCATGTTTTAAAGTTTGTTCAAAAATATACCTGCCATAGTCAAAAGCAGTCTTGGTTCCCACGGCATAAATAAATCTCCCCAATCCTGTGGAGATAGTTGATTTATGATTTGTAGGCACCCAGTTGGCTGCACCAATCTTGTGCAGGATGGCAAATTTCATGCTAAGTTTGCTGGCATTCAGCTTGCCTTTCAAGGGCCAGCACTTCACTTGCCTTGCTGTGATGGTTTGACAAACTTCATTGTCAGTGACTTCCAGATCAGGACAATCCTCATTTGTTCTTCCAAGAAATTTGTTAATTTCTGATGGAGAGAAATTAACCCTTCTTCCTCTAACAAAAACACTTTCAAAGTCAGCTGACCTTCCATCAGCACAATCATTAGACAAGTTAACTATGAACTCCTTGACCAGATTTTCATAACACTTGTTAAATTTTATCACTGTCTTCATCAGTCCAGCATTCTTGATCAGGTCCATGATGTCTTTGCACTCCATGGCATCATTGTTGAGTTCTCTTTCTAAAGCTATTCTCTTTAAGCAAACATACTTCCATCTGTTTGCATTGTCAGGATGATGAAAAGAGATGTTGTCTGTTGGGACTTCAGGAACTCTAGCAATTTTGCTGGAGGGGAGCTTTCTTCTGATAGGAATTTCTTCAGCATCAATCTCAAACTCTGATTCCTCATCAGAATCAGAAGATTCAGGTTCTTTTCTCTTCTTTGAAATTGGTTGTCTAGCAGTATGCACATGGGCTTTCACCTTCCCTTTGGGCTGAATAGTTTTCACAGATTCTACCCCAGCCATGCCTTCAGCCTTGGATTTCTTAACAGCAGGTTTATCTTTGGACACACATTTTGCATCATTCTGATTACCCTTTCTTTTCATCAATCTCCTAACTATGCTAGGGTTTACATTGGCAATCAGATCATTATCTGAGTAATCCTCATCCACATCAATGATAGGTGGATCAACAGTCTTTTCTGAAGGGTTTTGAATGTTGTCATTTTGTGTCACAACATTCTTAGAGACATCTACATTCTCAGAGACGTTCACATTTGGGCTTCCTGATTGATTTAAAGGGACATAAATCCCCGGTACATGTTGGTTTCCACTTAGTATACTAGTAACAAGCCTAGCAATAGCTTGATGAACTTGAACTGATCCTTCTCTATTTGGTACAGAAGAAGAAGGATGAGAAGGATTACCAGAGGCTGCAGCTTGAGCTCTTCCTGCATGTCTAGTTCTCAGCTTTTTGACTTTGGCGGGGTCAGTTGCCATCTCTCTGAGAGGAGTGACCTCAAGAACTTCAGATTCTATGCATGTGGTGATTGCTCTAGAGTCTTGGTAAGATGATGAAGATGATGAGGATGATGAAGTCGCCTTGGTTGAAGATGATGTCTGAGACATTTTGATTGACTTAGAGCACCAGTAGCAATTTGAGAGAAAATTTTGATTGAGAGAAGGGAACAGGTTGCAAAGTCGAGAGAGGTAGGAGGCAAAAGAGAGTCTTTTCAACTTCTTAAGTATTTTGAAAGAATTTGGAAAACATATGATTAACCCACTAAAAATAGACTTAACAAAATTAACTCCTTTAACCCTTGTTTTAAGCAAAATTAATTGCTATAATTTCTCATGTTGGCAAATACCCAACCTGCCCCTCAAGTTTTCAAGTTTATTTCCAACAAGAGCCTTGGTAGAAGAATCAGCCAGCTGAAGCTTAATGATACAGTGTTCCAGTTTAATTGACTTCTTCTCTACAAAGTCAATGTGCTTGGTCCTACTATGCTGAATAGGGTTCATGGAAATATTGATTGTATTCAGATTGTCACAATATAATGTCACAACATCTTGTGAGACATTATACTCAGTGAGCATCTGTTTTGTCCAGATATTTTGAGAACAGTTATTCCTAGCTGCAACCATTTCCGCACAGAGTTGGGAAGGCATTCTTTTGACATGAATCATAGTTCTGGTTGATTCTTGAATGATTTTCTTTTTGTCCACTCCATTTTGATGGAGAGTTATAGGAGAAGAGACTTCACGACTCATTTCTTCAGGGAAACAGAATTTATTAGACTTGTTGTTTCCAACATCCTTGTCATGATTACTTCTGGTTCTGACAACACATCCTTCTTCAAGTTTATTCACCACATCATAGACATTATCAACCTGTAGTTTTGGAGTCCTTCTGATTGCTTCCATAGAGATAGCTCTTTTCATTCTTCTTAGATGAAGATGACCAAGCTTATGATGCCACGGTTTCATCTCTTTTTCTTCTTTGGTAATTGGACACATAGTGGAGTTATTAGTGTTCTCAAGCTGCCACAAGTAACAATTATCTTTGGATCTGATTCCTTTCATTACAACTTCTAGTTTTTCATTAATTACTAGACATTCAGATTTTGAGAAGTTGACCTTGAATCCTAGATCACATAATTGACTGATACTAATGAGATTAGCAGTCAGCCCTTTTACCAGCAAGACTTCACTCAGACTTGGAACTTCAGGGCAGTCCAAATTACCAACTCCTTTGATTTCACCTTTAGCACCATCTCTAAAGGTCACATAACTAGTGTTGTGAGGTTTAACATGATTGAGAATGTTCTTTATTCCAGTCATGTGTTTAGAACACCCACTGTCAAAGTACCAGCCTTGCTTTGCAGACACTCTCAGGGAAGTATGGGCTATCAGGGCAGTAGCCTTTTTCTTCCATTGAGGAGTATGTGGTACCTTTTTAGACTTAGGTTTGACACCTGAGTTTTGATTGGGGTATCCATGCAATCTGAAGCAGAAGGGCTTTATGTGGCCATATCTCCCACAATGATGACATCTCCATCTTTGGTACCTTTTCTTCATATGTCTCTGTTTCTGATGTTGAGAGTTGTGTTGAGACATCTGCTTTGACAATTGTTTAACAGGCCTGATCTTCTTGTCTGCACCAGATTTCTTAGCTTCCATAAATCCTAGTCCAGATTTGTTTCCCACATTTTGTCCCACTTGAAGAATCTCTTCCAATTTATCTGTTCCATTGGTCAGCATCTTGACAGATTTGGTCATATGGTTCAGTTGTGAGTTCAGCAATTGAACTTCCCCTTCTAGATGACTTATAGTTTCAAGATCTGCCCTTTTTTCAGCCTCCAGCTTTATAATGAGTTTTGATTGTTTCTCATTCTGCACACAGACTTCAGCACTTCTGATACACAATTTCTTGTAGGTATCAGCCAGTTCTTCAAATGTCACTTCTTCATCACTGGTGTCACTTTCAGAAGTACAAACACCAGTTAGAGCAGTAACTAGTTTGGCAGATTCTTCTTCAGAATTACTTTCTGAATCACAGTCAGACCAAGTTGCAGTCATTCCTTTCTTTTGTTTCTTAAGAAAGGTTGGACATTCAGCTCGAATATGCCCATATCCTTCACAACCATGGCATTGAATTCCTCTGCCTTGGTTTCCCTTCTCTTCTGACCTTGGTCTTCTGCTGGAACTGTCAATGTCAGAGGGAATGTTATGAACATTAGACCTTGACTTTGGATCCATTCTTTTGATGAGCTTGTTGAACTGTCTTCCAAGCATGGCTATAGCTTCTGAAATATTTTCTTCTTCATCCTCCTTGTTTTCAACATCAGTGTTGGATACAAGTGCTATGCTCTTGTTCTTCTTGTCACCATTATCAGTGATCCCCATCTCAAAAGTCT
Source organism: Vicia faba (assembly GCA_948472305.1). Taxonomy (NCBI): domain Eukaryota; kingdom Viridiplantae; phylum Streptophyta; class Magnoliopsida; order Fabales; family Fabaceae; genus Vicia; species Vicia faba. The sequence goes on from OX451736.1 coordinate 378,045,674, forward strand.
GAAGAGACCCAATAAGTTCATCCACTTTCAACTTGCTGATGTCCCGGGCTTCCTCTATGGCAGTTACCTTCATTGCAAATCTTTTAGGCAAGGATCTGAGAATCTTTCTCACCAGTTTTTCTTCTGACATCTTTTCTCCCAGTGCTCCTGAGGTGTTGGCAATCTCCAAGATGTTCATGTGAAACTCATGAATGGTTTCATCTTCCATCATTTTTAGATTCTCAAACTTGGTAGTCAACATCTGAAGCCTTGACATTTTTACTTTGGAAGTGCCCTCATGAGTAGTTTTGAGAGTGTCCCAAACTTCCTTGGCCAGTTCATATTGATGTACTAGTCTGAAAATGTTTCTATCAATTCCATTGAACAAGGCATTTAAAGCTTTGGAATTTCCCAGGGCTAACTCATCTTCTTCTTTACTCCAATCTTCCTCAGGCTTCAGACTGATTGTCCCATCTTTCTCAGTTATGGTGGGATGGATCCATCCTTTGTCAGCAGCTCTCCAAGCCTTTTTGTCCAGAGATTTTAAGAAGGCAATCATACGAGGTTTCCAGTAGTCATAATTAGTTCCATCCAGAATGGGTGGTCTATTTCCAAAAACTCCTTCTTTGTCCATAGTGCCAGAAAGTAATATCCCTAGATCTCACCCAGTAATACAGGCAGGGTGCCTGCTCTGATACCAATTGAAATTCTGGCTGCAGATACTCAATGTTACGTTCAATGTTATGACACCGTATCTGACTTTCTATAAGACAGTAAATACAAAAACAGTAAAGAACACAGTCAATTGTTTACCCAGTTCAGTGTGCAACAACACCTACTCTGGGGGCTACCAAGCCAGGGAGGAAATCCACTATAAGAGATGTTAATTCAGGAATAAACCAACCAGTTTATCTCCTTCACTTAAGACCTACCCAATGCAATTTCAATCTAAGTACAACTTAAACCTGAGTTCCTACTCACTCCCCCTCAATCACAGCAGTGATACATAAAACAATTTGACTAATGAATTGATGAAGACACTCTTCAAAAACATTCACTTGATTAAGCTTCACAGCTTTTTAATCAAGCAACACAACCACTCTTGCTTCACAGCTTTGAGTGATACACACACCTAACTTGACTCTGCTTCACAGCTTTAGTCAAGAAACATACAAACACTCTTGCTTCAAAGCTTTGAGTGCTACACAACCCTTACAATTAAAAACCTATTCCAAGTCACTTATCACAATGATAATTGCTTGAATTACAATAGTTAAAACTATACAGCTTACAAATGATCTTCTGTCTAAGAAGGGATTACTTTCAAAACAGCAGCTCTGTTGAATATATAGCAGCTGCAACTTCAGTTAGGGTTTCCACAAAAAGCTAGGGTTAATTCCGTTTGACCTTAAGACTAGGTCACAGGACTTTATCAACCAGGTTAGGGTTGAGCTAGGTTAACCCCAAGAAAACGCAGGATTCTATTCTGGAAAGACTGAGTCATTTTCCTGAAAAAACTCAGAATTAACCAACTGCAAACCTGTTAGTTCAAAACAGGATGTCTTAACATTTGTTATGACATCTGAATTCCTGTTTACTGATTTTGGTAAATGTGATCATTTTGCAAAATGCTCAGATACACACTCATAAACATCAGTACCTGTATGACAATATTTTTCTGCAAAGGTACCTAATGAATCAGTACAAACTAAACTAGAATGTTATGACATCAGTCATGACATTCACACATACACTTGGGATTTACCAAAAATGCAAGCCAATAACTAAACAACTACACAGCCTATGTCTAATGTTGGAAATATTGTTGAGACTAGTAGGGTGACCCGCAGCGGTCGTGTGTTCACACCAGTTGTTCGGGGAATTGATAATGCTGGAAAGAAGGTTGTGGAAAATGTTGAAGATAAGAATGCTAAAGGGGAATCTAGTGTTGCTACCCTGGAGAAGGACATAGATGATATTTTGAAGATAATCAAAATGAGTGATTACCGAATTATGGATCAGTTATTGCAGACTCCTTCAAAAATATCTATCTTGGCTTTGTTGATGAATTATGCTGCCCATAAAGAATATTTAATGAGGGCGTTGGACCATGCTTTCGTGGAGTATGACATGCCATTAGATAAATTCAACAATGTGGTAGGTAATATTACATCATGTAATAACCTAAGCTTTTGTGATGATGAATTTCCTGACGAGGGGAGGAATCACAATTTGGCTCTCCACATATCCATGAACTACAAAAGTGATTCATTATCAAATATGCTGATTGATAATGGATCCACCTTAAATATGATAGCGAGGAGTACACTAATGAAGTTAAAATATCAAGGGGCTCCTATGTGCCCAAGTGGTATTATTGTCAAAGCTTTCGATGGGTCAAGGAAGTCGGTTATTGGGGAGGTCGATTTGCCTATTCACATAGGCCTGCATCTGTTCCAAGTCATGGATATTATGCCCGCGTATAGTTGTATACTGGGAAGACCATGGATACATGAAGCAGGGGCTATTACCTCTACTTTGAACCAAAAGTTGAAATTCGTGTGGAAGGCAAAGTGGTTATTATAAATGGAGAGCAAGCATTGCTGATATCTCATCTATCATCTTTTAGTGTTGTACAGGAAGATGAAGCTGTTGTGGGGACGCAGATCCATGCTCTATCTGTTGATAATGTAAGAGATAATGAGAACTCTATTACTTCATTCAAGGATGCTCAGCAGGTTATACACAATGGTCCAATTAAAGTATAGGGATAGGTCGTTGATCCTCTAGTAAACAAGAACATGGATGGTTTGAGGTTCTTAACCAAGAACGGAAAAAGAGAAAGTCTGAAGCTAAAGTCTACTATGAGCAACTATCATGATATCTTTCGTAGTGGAGACTACCTCCATCTAATTGTTTCTGGATTAATGCTATTGAGGATGGTGAAAAATATCAGGAAATGCCGAGTTATGTGACGCCTGGAGTCAGAATCCAGAACTGGGTCACTTATGATCTTCCTTCTTGCATCCATGTATCAAAGTAATTTGTTTTCTTTTGCAAAAATCTTTCATTCTTCCCAAGATGAAAGTTAATATTGTATGGGCTTATCTGTTTGCTTTGATCATTAAAATCATAAATAAAAGTTGTCTTTGATTCTCAAAATTATGTCTTTTATTTTTCCGCTTTTTCATGGAAAATGGTAATTAAAAAAAACCTTTTGAATAAAATATATTTGTGAATAAATCTACATAATCATTTGATGTATGTGTAAAATTGTAAAAGCAATCACAAATCACATGTGCAGATTAATTAATAAACTCGTTGAATACAATGACCCTGCACCCTCTCCCAACTTTGAATATCCTGTGTTTGGGACAGAAGAAGAAAAATATGATGAGATTCTAGAAGAGGTTTCACGTTTTCTCGAGCACGAGGAAAGTGTCATTCAACCGTACAAAGAGTCGTTGGAAACATTCAATTTGGGTTCAGAAGAAGAGCCAAAGGAATTCAAGGTTGGAGCATCGTTGCATCCTGATGTGAAGAACAAGTTGATTGAGCTATTGAAAGAGTATGTGGACATCTTTGCTTGGTATTACCAAGATATGCAGGGTCTAGATACTGATATTGTGGAACATCATTTGCCTTTGAAGCCTGAGTATCCGCCCGTCAAGCCGAAGTTGAGAAGAACTCACCCTGATATGGCAGTAAAAATCAAAGAAGAAGTGTTAAAGCAGATAAATGCTGGTTTTCTTGTGACATCAGTGTATCCTCAAATGATATCTAACATTGTGTTTGTAACAAAGAAATATGGAAAAGTCTGCATGTGTGTAGATTACAGAGATCTAAATAAAGCTAATCTGAAAGATGATTTCCCATTGCCGCGGATTGATATGCTGGTTGATAGCACAACAAGATTCAAAGTATTCTTGTTCATGGACGGATTTTCCGGATATAATCTAATAAGAATGGCTCCTGAGGACATGGAAAAAACAACGTTTATCACACCCTGGGGAACATTCTGTTACACAGTGATGCCCTTCGGGTTGAAGAATGATGGTGCAACGTACCAAAGGGTTATGACAACCCTATTCGATGATCTGATGCACATGGAAATTGAGGTATATTTTGATGACATGGTTTCCAAATCACAGACCGGAGAAGGGCATGTGGAATATTTGTTGAAGTTATTCCAGCATTTGAGGAAGTATCGTCTCCGCTTGAATCCAAATAAATGCACCTTCGGTGTCTAATCAGGGAAGTTGTTGGGTTTCATTGTCAGCTAGAAAGGGATTAAAGTGGACCCAGATAAGATCAAAGCGATCCAAGAAATTCCTGCGCCAAGGACTGAGAAGCAAGTTAGAGGTTTCCTTGGGTGCCTGAATTATATTTCTAGATTCATCTCCCATATGACCGCAACATGTGAACCGATCTTTAAGTTGCTAAAGAAAGATCAGGGTTGTGTGTGGACAGAGAATTTCCAAAGGGAATTTGAAAGTATCAAAGAATATCTGCTTGAACCTCCTATTTTTCTCCCTCCCATTGAAGGAAGACCATTGATCATGTATCTAATAGTGTTAGATAGTTCTATGGTCTGTATTTTGGGACAACAAGATGAAACAGGAAAGAAAGAATATGCCATATACTATCTTAGTAATAAATTTACTGATTGTGAGTCACGATATTCTATGTTGGAGAAGACATGGTGTGCTTTGGCTTGGGCGGAAAAGTGTTTGCAACAATATATGTTGAATAATACTACTTGGTTGATTTCCAAAATGGATCCAATAAGTATATTTTTGAAAATACTACTCTTACACGGAGAATTGCCCGTTGGCAAATGTTATTGTCTGAATACGACATTGAGTACCACGCTCAAAAAGCCATAAAAATTAGTGTGTTGGCGGATTATCTGGCTCACCAACCGGTAGATGACTATCAATCTGTCAAGTTTGATTTCCCTGATGAGGATATGATGTTCTTGAGGGGAAAAATATTGTGATTAGCCTTTACCTGGAGAGGGTCCAGATCCTAAATCTCGCTAGGGCATGGTATTTGATGGAGTAGTGAATGCTTATGGAAAAGGAATTGGTGCAGTGATCATCACTCCACATGGATCACACATTCCTTTTACTGCAAGGTTGACATTTGATTGTACTATAATATGGCAGAGTATGAGGCTTACATTATGGGTTTCGAGCAGACCATTGATCTCAGAATCAAGATTTTAGATGTATATGGTGATTCAACTTTGGTTGTTAATCAAATTAAAGGAGAATGGGATACTCGTCACCCTGGCTTAATCCCTTACAAATATTATGCTAGAAGACTATTACCTTTCTTCAACAAAGTTGAATTCTATCATATTCCAAGGGATGAAAATCAGATGGTGGATGCTTTGGCAACTCTGGCTTCTATGTATCAGGTTAATACTGGGAATGATGTGCCTCGTATTACGATACAACGTTTGGATAGACCGGCTCATATGTTTACAATAGAGGATATGGAAGATGAAAAACCTTGCTATTTTGATATTAAGCATTTTCTCCAAACCCAGGAATACCCAATTGGTACATCAAATAAAAATAGAAAGACATTGAGAAGGTTGGCAGGCAGCTTTTTCGTTAATGAAGATGTACTGCATAAGAGAAATCACGACATGGTGTTTCTCAGATGCGTGGATAGACACGAAGCATAAATGTTAATGCATGAGGTTTATGAAGGTTCATTTGGTACCCATGCCAATGGGTATTTAATGGCGAAAAAGATGCTTAGGGCAAGTTACTATTGGCTGACAATGGAATTTGACTGTTACAAATTTGTGAATAAATGCCATAAATGACAAATTTATGCTGATAAAATTCATGTACCTCTGACACTCATCAATGTTATTTCCTCCCCATGGCCTTTCTCTATGTGGGGTATTGACATGATCGGGATGATTGAATCAAAGGCATCGAATGGGCATCGATTCATCTTAGTAGCAATTGATTATTTTACCAAAATGGGGGGAGGAATCTTCATATGATAATGTCACTAAACAGGTGGTAGTGCACTTCATTAAGAACAACCTCATATGTAGGTATGGTGTACCAAGCAGGATTATCACCTACAATGGCTCAAATCTGAATAACAAAATGATGTTTGAACTTTGTAAGGAATTTAAGACTGTCCATCATAATTCATCTCCCTACAGGCCAAAGATGAATGGCGCCGTTGAAATGGCCAATAAGAACATCAAGAAGATTATCCAGAAAATGGTTGTTACTTATAAAGATTGGCATGAAATTCTCCCTTTTACTCTGCATGGGTATCGGACATCTGTACGCACTTCAACATGGGCAACCCCGTTCTCTCTTGTATACGATATAGAAGCAGTGCTTCCCAATGAAATCGAGATTCCCTCTTTGCATGTAATAATGGAAGCCAAGTCGTTATAAGCTGAATGGGTCCAGAACAGGTTTGACTAATTGAATTTGATAGAAGATAAAAGAATGACGGCTTTGTGTCATGGCCAATTATACAAAAAGATAATGAATAAGGCTTTTGATAAGAAGGTAAAACATCATGAATTCGGAGAAGGCGACCTCATGCTCAGGAAGATCATGTCTTTTAACGGTGATTTTAGGGGCAAGTAGAATCCCAATTTGAAGGCCCATATGTTATCAAGAAAGCCTTCTCTGGCGGTGCACTGATTCTTGAAACTTTTGATGGCGAGGAGTTCCTACATCCTGTGAATACTGATGCAGTCAAGAAATACTTCGCCTAGAAAAATAAAAGAACAGCTCGCTAACACGAAAACCAGAAAGGGAGGCTTAGACAAAAAGGAGCGTCTCGGTAGGCCGAAAACCCGAAAGGGTGGCTAGGTAAAAATTAGAGGCATAAACAGAATAAATTTTCCCAGTAGGTTGAAAACCCGCAAGGGAAACCTAGGCAAAAGTTAGGGATTTTCTGGAAAGTAACTGCATTAGACAAGACTTGATCAATGAAGCAACAATCTGCTTGGATCTTGCTACTCCTCGACCAAAGTTTCGGCTTAGGAATTCAAAGTTGCTAGAGAGAATAGCGACCATTGTAATTCAATGTATCTTTTCCAATATATATTACCATGTTTCAAACTTTGTAATCATCTATGGAGTCTTGCCATTCGCAGACTACCACTCTATTAATAAAGTTTGAGCCTTTTATCCAATTCTTTGCAATTCTTATTTTATTCAGCTTATAAAGATTTCGTTTATTATTGATAGTAGTGATCAAAACAAACAAATTAAATAATAAAATTATTTTTGAAAAGAATTTACAAATTGCTTTAAATTTTGTGATACGAGGACAAGATTAGTGATTTCAGGGATGAATAAACTCAAAGTTTTGCGTAATATGAGGACTCTATCCAAGTCTCCCCAGTGAAGGCTTCAGTCATTTGGTAAAATTTTTGTCTCTCCGTACATGCTGAGATCAGACTCATTTGCGAAACATCTCCTTTCGGTAGTACTAGCATTTATTTGTTTGCTCGGCAGTCAGGCAAGGGTAATGTCTTATTGAAGAAGTGTTGAATTGGTTATCAACTATTTGGGTTTTCTCCCACCGAGTGCTGGATTGGATTTAAAATCCCCATAAATTTTCTTGTTGTAGTGTTTGAATTCTTGAAAATTCCCCGGGTGATGTTGAGACGAGATATTTTTCTGAAATTGGTGCCCCGTGAGGTTTTCGTACTTCTTACCCAGAGAAGTTGGTGAAATCATCACTCTCATTATTGAGAATGTATCTTGAAGTATTCTTTGCTAATATAGTATTATCCTTCCCAATGAAGTCAGTATGTCATCCCCAACTAGTGTCTCAATAAGGTGATATTGTTTTTCCCTAGTGAAGTCAACCTTGGAAGAAGTATGAACTTCAAACATTTTGTTCCCCTAAAGTTCGTATGGTTTCCCAGTAGAAGCTCGGAGGAAGATGTTACATCGTCGTTTTGTTGGATCTTGTGCCTCCCCAACGAAGTTTAGCTATGGTAAAAGAATTTGTTTCCTCGGTTGGTGCTTACTATCTTATGGAATTTCCATCCTGTTTATGATTTAGTCGGGTATTGATTGTACCCATTTTTGGTCTTGTGTGTACCCTTAGTGTTATATGACTTTTTCGTCAGCATACACATGATAACATTCATACCTTCATATCAGCATCCTACATAATCATTGCTCATTTTCATTTTTTAAAATATCTTGTTGGTATTTTATCCTGTTTTGAAGAGTTATGTTACTCTCTCTCCAATAGAGTGTCAACCTTAAGCAAAAAGTGTATATTCCTTCAACTTCCCAACTGAGTTATCCCTCGTGGAAGAATTTTTGTTTCAGCCTTCTTTTCAGCTCGTTGTCTGGATGGAATGAGATTCCCTCTTGAGTTTATTTCTTAGGAGATGTATTTTGGTTGACTACTTCATTCCGGTTTATTTCTGTTTAGAGTGGATACCCTCAGCAACATTATTATTCGGATTTCGGCAAGCTTTGAGCTTTAGTTTGAGAATGTGTATTTATTTTGCACAAGAAGATTTTATCCCCTCAGCAGGAATTTATTGGCATTTCTCTAGGAATTCCATCTCTTTCCCCAGGAAGTGATATTTCCTCCTTCAGGAAAGTCTTTATTGCATTTCCTTCTCATAGCAGCAAGTGGCAGGTCTCTTTATTTAACTAACCTGTACTTCCCCAAGTGGATCTGATAACTCCCAAAGAAGATTCAGATTTTGTTACTCCAATGAATGGTAGCCTTGTCATTATGGAAGGTAGTTCGTTGCTGATATTTCAGTACTCCAATGGATGGTAGCCTTGTCATTATGGAAGGTATTTTATTGCTGAGATTTGGTACTCCAATGAATGGTAGCCTTGTCATTATGGAAGGTAGTTCGTTGTTAAGATTTGGTACTCCAATGAATGGTAGCCTTGTCTTTATATAAGGTAGTTCATTGTTGAGATTTGTTACTCCAATGGATGGTAGCCTTGTCTTTATGGAATATAGTTCTTTGTTGAGATCTTTTTCCGATGAATGGTAGCCTTGTCAATATGGAAGGTAGTTCATCGTTGAGATTCTATTGCTCAGAATAAGTTCATCTATTTTTAGTCATGAGTACTGACTTCTACCTTAATATTGAAATTTATTGGTATTATCTTACCACTTCTTTCCCCGGTGGGTCGACGTTACCTTTTTGTTATCTCCTCAATGAGTGGATAGTTCGCAGTCATCTGTCGGTCACTGTTATCCTTCACTTTATCTCCTCAATTTTTGAGTTGAAGATGCTTTATCTCCTCTTTGGGATTTACCCCAAAAGAGTCTAATCTTTTGCTCACCAGTGATTTATTTCCTGGTCTAGTTTTCCTTTTGAGCCTATTTTGTTTACTATATCTCTAGTGGGGTCTTGCATCCTTTTTTTATTTGTTCATTTGCATCCATAATCATGAGCATTGCATGGTATCTTCGGGCCAAAAATAGGGCTTGTTTTATATTTAAGTATCTTCAATCGCATCGACATGAATATTTTAACCTTCGTATCTCCGGATAGAAGACACTTAAATAATGGAAAATGTTGTACCCCAATTTTCCCCCTAAGATCCATTCATCATATCATATTAATTCAATCACAACAATATCACACACTAGGGTTTGCTTTTCCTCCCTAACTTTAGCTTTGCTCTGTGAGGAATCAGCAAGCACCTTGACTTGTATTTTTGTGATCATCTATGTTTTGTTTATCCTTTAACTAATAAAATACAATATATGTGTGCCCTAATTGTTGATGATGTAGGTTAAAGCACAATGCATTCCATCAAAGTTGGTATTTGGACTCATAAGTTCCTTCTTTGTGTCTTCCTTAACAAAGCTTCATTGAGATTCAAGCCTCATAATTAAAGATGTTTGAAGTAACATCATGACAAAGCCTATTATGATTCATCACACTTCAAGTTGTCAAAAATAGTTCAAAGGTAGAAGGGTTGATTGAAGAATTTTGGCATAGTTGGACAAGCCTTTGTTTCCATTGATCACAAGTACATATCTCCTTCATTTCTCAAGATATGGAAGTGGTGTTTGTTTCTATGACTTCTCATTATCATCCTCAACAACTTCTATTGACATGACAAAGGTATTGGTGCAAGAAGGTTGATCAAAATTGCAAAGGTCTCCCAAAACATTTTCTTGCTCAAGGAGTTAGGGTTTTGAACTTCAAAGGGGTATATCTTGCTCATCTTTTGGTATTTTTAAGTGATTCTAAAAACATCCTTCTCATCAAAGGGTTATTAACAAATCACTTCAAAGTTTCAAGGAAATTTTGTGTGTAAGAAACTTGATGATAAAGAAAGATTACAAGTCCTCCAGATAAACCCTCAAATTCCTTTATGTGACTTCAAGTGATCATAACTTGATCATTTTTTATCACCTTGAACCCATTCTTTTTCCAAAATGAACTTGAATGTGTGATCTCCAACCCATCTTCAAATTGCAAAGTGCAAAAGTTGATGGAAGATTCCCTAAGAATGCAAATTATTATAGGTCATTTCATGAATTTTTTCCAACTTCAACAAGTCATAAATCTCTCAATTTTTAGATATATTGAATGGTTCAAGTCTCAAAATGTCATTCAAGAGATCTACTTCATGCCATCTTTTTTGGTCAAGAACAAATTCCAAGTGGAAGGCCATGTTTGGATGCAAGACATTATAAGTCATTTTTGAAGAAAAACTTAGAATTTTCTAAGTATGGAAAGTCAACTCCTTTTTCCCAACTTTGACTCTTTGCAACTTTTAGCTCAGGCAACCATTTTATCCCATTCTATTACAACTGCAAAGCTTGCAACTTTCTCTTTCTAAAGCTTCAAGAATCATGCCCTAAGACCCCTTAAGTTGAAAATTCCATTAATTTAAAAATGCTACCTTGGAACTGAAGCTTCTCAAACAGTCAGAATTTGATTACCATAATACAACTTCTAATCACCAAAATCCCACGCGTTTTACATTTAAACTTTATTAGTAAACGTGTTTTGACCATTTAGAGTGTCAAAATGCATCATTTAGATGAGTTTTGATGCACACATGATCACACTTTCTTCATGATCACAAGTGTGCACGAATTCCATCCAAATTGAATCATCCACCCTCCTCTTGATCCCATTCACTTCTCCTATAAATATAGGCTCTATTCCACTCATTTTTCTGAAGCTTGAACAACCAAAATGACTCTTCCAAACTCTCTCGATAACTCACTTTTTTGCAACTTCGAAATCAGTGTTCTAGCTTTCTTTAATCCATTTTCTTTATCAATTCACCTTCCTTAAACCTAAATGAAGCTAACAGAAGAAGAATCAAGTTCTAAAACTCCCTGAATCGTGCTAGCCAAGTCTAGTTTCAGAGCTCTGCAACTTAACTTCAATAGGTAGATTATCCAATCAAATCTCTTAAACTTTGATATTATCGTGAAGCTCTTGTCATCCTGGTTTTAGTCACAGCACTTTCTTTTAACTGGAAACACATTTTGACCATTAAATTTCAAATCCCTTTTCAAAACTTCTCTTCTAAATTGTTGGAGCTACGGTTCACATAAATTTTTCGCAAAGGTGTGGTTGTCTTCGTCTTGATGAGACGAAGTTAATGGTATTGGTCTCGTGCTCTAATTTTACAGTTTGAGTGACCTGGTTTTGAGACTGGCTGAAGATTGAAGATGACCAGCGTGTCATCCTTCAACCAATGAAACAACGCCATTTGGAATTTTTGAATTTCTGATTTTATATTGAATTCTTTGCTTTATTCATTAATGACCATGATATGCACAACGCACCAGATCCTTTGAATTTGATTACTAACGCGTTTTGACTCTCATCCAATGGTCCATATATTTTTTACTTTATTTTTTATTTCTGATTTTTATGTTTAATTGTTTTAAATTTCAAAAATTCACAGAAAATTCATTTTAACTCCAAAAAATCTGGAAAAAAATTATGGAAAATACTTTTGATTTTTCTCTTTCTGGTTTTTATTTTTTCGTAATATTATTTTTTGTTTTCATATTTTTTTATAATTTCACTTTATTTGATTTTTTTAAATATTTAAAAATACTTTTATTCATTTTTAAATTCTGAAAAAAAATTGGGAAGGATCCAATGACATTTTGACAAATATTGGTGACCTCATTTATTTTTTATTTCTGACTTTGTTATTTTTTTTTATCATTTTTTATTTATTTTACCTATTTCTTTTAATTTTAAAAATAGTTGCTGACTTTAAAAAATTACCAAAAAAATTTATAAAAATATTTGAGTTCATTTCTGATTTTTATATGGCCTTACTTAATTTTTCTTGATTAATTTTAATATAATTGTTATTTCTCCTCTATTATTTCCATATTATAATCATTTTAAAATCCTTATTCTTTTATTTTTAATACAATTCTATTTTTGTATATTTTATAGCTGATCTTGGGTTGAAATTTTGATCATGAAATTTGTTAACATCATTGGAACCATGGTGTTGAGTCTAACTCCATAAAAATGGATGAATGATTTTAATAATAGTTTAATTAAAATTTTGGTTCGAATGTGGTTTGTTAATTTTCCCCATCCCTCTTCATCTTACCCCATTCTTATTGTATTACAAGTTATGGGATGCTGATCTCTATATCATTTATCCAAACATGAAGTTCATAGATTGCTATTGACCAACCTCAAAATAGGTGCGACTTCATTATAAGTCCATTTACGATTGCTTAATATAACGCTAAATTTCATCCCGATTTGAGAAAATGATCATTCGTGGCCCAAACCTATGTTTACAAGCCCAAGTATGTTAATTTGAACCCTTTGATCCAATAACCTTGAGATACATTGTTAGGAGGCTTTGGTTCTACCAATCCTCTAATGGAACTTCCTCAATTTTGGTCAATATGGATCACTTAAACATTATTGATCATTAAGTGTTACTTTGAAGTTCTTAAATGGATGATATACTTGACAAAAAAGCAAATGCAACTTGTTATTGAGAGGCTTTGATTCTACCAATCCTTTAATGAGTTTCAAATGCAAGTTTCAATATAGTCATCCAACTAACCATTAACTTCTAACAATGGACCTTATTTTATGTTTTTATTTTATGCTTTTACTTTATGTACCATTTAACTTAGCATCTACATTTCATGCTATTTTCATCTTTGCTCACTTGAGCCTTTATATTCATGTAATTTTTAATTTGCTCACTTGAGCTTTTCATTTCTTTTTTAAGATACATAATAATCAACTTAAACCCTAAAAAACCTTAATGTTACTTGAACTACTTGGTTACTATCCTTGGCATTGTGGAGTTATGGACTTCTTGGACTTAGGAATAGAAGCCCTGACCTATGTTGAAGACTTTGTGACCTTGGTTTTTATTTTGTTTGTTTGTTTTGTGTTCATGTTATTGTGATTACATGTTTTGTCAGTGATCTGGAATTCATCTGTATACAGCTGTTACTCTGCCTAATTTTTGTGAAGACTTAATCCAATTAAAGTTTATTTTTCTTAAGAGGTTTATTAATTGTTTTATTGGTTTCAAATCCAAAGGATGGGATTCTACATTGACTCATTATGTCAAGTGTTGGCTTCTTGTTTGGTTAGATGGTTCTTCTCCTTAGCTTTTACCTTATGATTTAGGATAGTCTCTTCATCTCTTCCCAGCTTCTTTAATTTCAAAAATCTTATCCCTCCTTTTGAAAAATATTATTGTTTTAAAACTTGAACCATTTCATAATTAACTTGGACTTATGTCCATGCATTTTCAAAAAAAAAAAATCTTAATCAAATTTTAATTAACTTAACAATACCTTGACATTTTTGTGAGAAGACTAAAAGTCAATTAATCTCATTCAACTATTTTCCATTTTTGCTTTTATCTTTAAAAACTTTTTCTCAAAAAAAAGATTAGACTCTTTTCAATCCTCGTAGTGATGCAAACAGCTATACTTCTACAATATGTAGTGAAGAAAGATATTCTCCACTTGGGTGTTGAGTGAGGCATTGTTGATTTAAAAATCCAAGCCATATCCTCCACTTTGAGATGATGCAAATTCCCCTTTCTCATAATTGTGGGTAGTAAGTATGTTTTCCACACGGACAATGACAATGACATCTTGTCTCTTAAAAATTAACCAACACACTTATGTTTAAAATTTTTAAAGAGGAACTACGTGTACCCTGATCCCCTATTGCACGGAAGGTGGTACGTAGGCACTAAAGGTTCACAACCGCAGCAGGTGCAAAAATCATAAAAAACATACTTCTTTTTTTTTCATCCCCGCAATATGTTTTACATATTGCATTTTATAGCCAAAATATACAGATTTAAAAAGAGGTTCCTGCAGAGTACCGTAGATTTTTACGGTGCTAATACCTTCCATTTTCATAACCAACCCTCTTACCTAGAATCTTCCCCCCTCTTTTGGGTTATTCTCTCTTTTACCATTCCTTTGGAAATAATAATGAGCGGTGACAATTTTTTTTTGATTTGTACAAGTCAAGTAAACAATGGCTTTGTCTTCACATTTCTACCGCTACACCCCCATTTCCGAAGTGTTGTAATAGTGTAGGACATTTAAATTCCATAATTTATCGCTTTGCTTATTATTGTTAGTAATTAGAGTTTACATGACATGACTTAAAATCAAACCTAGCAAAACCCTAATTAAAGATAAAATACATGAAAACAAAACACCTTACACACATGCACCTCTAGGGTAACCTCACTTGTTGCCTCAGATAAAAAACAGCCATGTTCCTTGAATGTGGGATATTTTAGCAAAGACCCTCGATTAAAATATTGTAGTCCCTCGATTACCCTTCGAAGTTGCCTTCAATAAACGATCTTAGTCCCTTACAACAATTGCTAAAATATCTTACTAAGTTGCCTTCTATGACTATACGATGACCCACGCCTATCCCTCACATCCAATGATAAGGCTCCCTACCAACCAATGGCAAATTAGAACTATCTAAAGGAGAAGGAAAATACCAAAAACTTTTAAAGTAGGTAGATTGCACGTAATTGCTTGCTCATAAACTAAAACAAACTTCCACACCTCACACTTTCAAAACACTCTTCAAAACAAACATTTTGTATACATTCTCGACAATACGAGAACCATTACAAAATTGTCTTACATTGGAATTTTCAAAACATCTTTACAAACACTCATTTTCAACAAATAGTTTCAAAACAAACACTTTGTATGCGTTCTCAACGATACAAGAATCATTATAATGTTTTCCGCACTAAGGCGTTTTAAAAATATTTCCAACAAAACAAACATTTTCTATACATTCTCAATGATACGAGAATCATTACAAAATTACCATTTTTAAAATACCTTCAAATACTTTCGAATATACACAAACACAAAGCATTTCAAAGTTAGCTATCAATTAAGAGCCCGTAGATAACTACGGATGAAAAAGGTGCTAACACCTTCCCTTTTCATAACCTACGCCCCGAACTCAAGAGAATTCTCAAAAAGTCTTTCCTGTTCTTTTCACCATTTCCTTTATTGGATAAAAGAAAAATAGATGGAGACTCTTGCTATCCGCAACATTTGCGATAAAACGCAAAACACCAAGTCAATTCTCTCACCGTATTACAAAACTGGAGACTCTGGTAGGGACATTGAATCTAAAAGTGGGGTTACCTTAAGAGCTAGATCACCTTTATTTCTTTATTTGTTTTCCTTGTTTTATTTAAATTTTGGGTCTATGCTTGGGTTTATTTCTTGAAAGATCCTATACCCGAATCTGGGGCATATTAGGTAAGTAGCAATAGATCGTGGAGACTGTACGGTGTAGACCGATATGGTTGAAGCGATGGCTATGTTATTGTGACACAAGGAGCAAAGTCAAGGGTTTGCTAGCTAAATTTCTGTTAGAGAAGGCACGAATGTTTTGGGAGGCTATGGATTTGAAAGCTTTTTAAGAAGTCTTGGATCTTCTAATCTATGGGTTAGTATTGTTCCCTAATCTAGACCAACTCATAGATTTGAGTGCTGTCAAAATTTTCCTTTCTCGTAACCCTGTGCCTTCTTTTCTCAGAGACATTTTGCATACTCTTCACACTCGTACCATGATGAGGAGAGGGGCTCTTATGTGTTGCATACCGTTGCTATCTAGGTGGTTTATTTCGCAGCTTCTCCAGACGGTATTAAAGAATGAACAATGTATGAGGTGGTATCAAAGGATGATGTCGCTCTCTCATTCAGATACTTATTGGTGTTTCCGATCTCTAGAGGGTGTTACTATCGTTAACCGCTATGGGGAATTCCCTTATGTTCCACTCCTTGGAATTAGGGGAGGTATTACTTATAACCCTTCTCTGGATCTATAACAATTTGGTTATGCTCGAAGAGATGGTCCTCATGAAGCACTTATCCAGGGTATTATGTTCGACTATGAGAATGATGTTCAAGGTTATAGTCAAAAATGTGTACAAGCTTGGGGTATGGTAAAAAAGGTTGATAGCAAGACTTTGGGACATAAGAATTATATCCCTTAGGAACCTTATCTTAAATGGGTCCCTGTCTTCGCCAAATATGATGGAACTCTTGTCTAAAACTCCATTTAAAGTCATATGTCTGCAAGATTCAATCGCACACCGCCGATAGGAAGTTATGGGTTCATTTCTTCCAAGAAAGCTTATTTGGAACACAATTGGAATGGTTCTATTAACTAGAGGAGACTAATATCCACACATGGGAGGATCTGGCTACTGCCTTCTATAGACAATACCAATACAATGTTGATCTTGCGCCAACTCGCGTGCAATTACAAAGTATGACTATGGGCTCAAGCGAAGGCTTTAAAGAGTATGCTCAAAAATGGAGGGAACTGGCTAGAAGGGTGAAACCCCATTTGACTGACCGAAAGTTGGTGGACATGTTCATAGGAACCTTGACTGGTCCATTCTTTAATTTGCTGATTAGGAGTTCTTCGCCAGGGTTTACTGAGCTGATTTTGACCAGTGAACAAGTTGAAAGTGGAATCAAAACTGGGAAGGTCCTAATGGCATCAACCTCTACTACTGTAAAGAAACCATTTTTTGGTAATAAGGAAACTAATGTTGTTTATGGACAAGGGATCCGTATCAAGAATGATCATCATCATTCGGTAGGAGCAGTATTAATTTCTAACCCAACCCTAGTTCAACGACCACAATAATAAAACAATCAGCATATGGAAGACGCTCTGAGGAGGCAATTCACTAGGATTAATATACCATTGACTCAAGCACTACAACACTTGTTGAAAGCACAATTGATAACACTGCAGGATCCTCCTCAAAATCCTAACACATCGTCTCTGATGTATAACCCAAATACAAGGTGTGCATACCATTCCAATAGTCCTGGGCATGGCACCAACGATTGTTGGGCCCTAAAAAGCAAAATCCAAGATTTGATTGACATCAAAGTGATTAAGTTTGATCCTCCGGAAACCCCTAATGTGATTACCGCACCCATGCCCAGTCATGGTAAAGGTGTTTATGTTGTTGATGATGTTTCCTATGTCTCCTCCATCAGTGATTTGACTACTCCCTTGGTGACCGTTAAGAAGAATCTGTTAAGAGCCGGTTTATTTCCAGGCTACCTTGAAAACTGTTACCATTGTGCTTCCTAAGCTAATGGTTGTATGTGGCTGAAGAAAGGTATTCAACGCTTGATTGATAGCCATGAAATTTTGTTCGAGAAAACTCCGTCCATGAAGAGTTTTCCTGAAAGTATTTTCCAAGAACTGAGACTTGGAGATGTTTCCATAATCACAATTTCCAATACTCCTATAAGTATCACCTCTAGAGGTCCTATAAGGATTCCTACTGAGCCAAGAGTGGCTCCCCTGATCATCACTACACCGAGGCCAGTCCCCTATTCCTCTGACAAAGCTGTTCCCTGGAACTACAGGGCATAGGTTTATTATCATGGTGTCAAGCAAGATCCATGGATTAATGAAAATGAAGATCCTGAAATTACAAACATTGTCAGAACTAGTAAGGTCACTAGGACAGGAAGGATCTTCTCTCCGGAGATCTCTCCTCAAACAACTACTACAAAACTTGTTCATATTCCTGTTGTTGGGCCAACTGCTGACACCCGAGGTAAAGAAAAAGTGTCTGAGCCTTCCCGGATGGAGGTGCCATCCAAAGATGTTACAATTAAAGATCCATCTAGACAAGAGATGGAAGAAATTTTGAAGATCATTTGTAAAAGTGACTACAAAATAGTTGAACAATTGGGGTAGACACCCTCAAAAATATCCATGTTGTCCTTGTTATTATGCTCCGAAGAACATGCCCAAGCTTTGTTGAAATTCCAGAAGAATGCCCATGTACCACAAGAGACCACTGTTGATCAATTTAAGAATTTTGTAGAAAGCCTAATTGCTGATAACAGTTTAGGATTTTTTGATGCAGATTTAACTCCGGCGGGGAAGAATCATAACAAAGCTCTGCACATGTCTATTGAATGTAAAGGCACTACTTTGGCGCACGTGTTAGTAGATACAGGGTCCTCCCTAAATATTTTTCCCAAAGGTGCTTTGGATAGATTGGACTGTGAAGGGCTGGTGCTGAAACCTAGGGATATTATGGTAAGAGCCTTTGATGGGTCGAAAAGAATGGTCCACAGAGAAGTTGATCTTCCGATCAAGGTGGGATCTCAAGTTTTCAATTTAACTTTTTATGTAATGGATATTCGCCGGCCTATTCTTGCTTGCTTGGACGCCCCTAGATCCATGGGGCATGTGCAGCTACCTCTACATTCCATCAAAATCTTAAATACCCAGTGAAAGGGAATATTGTCACAGTCTACGGAGAGGAAAAATATATGGTCAGTCATTTGAATTCTTTCAAATTTGTTGAAATGGATGGAGAATTCATTGAAACCCTCTGCCAAGCGTTTAAAGTAATCCCTCCAACGATTGTTGTTGCTAAAGCTATTCCTGCTATTCCTGAGATCTCCAAAGACATACCAAAAAATGGCCTCTCTGAAGGATGCTAGGGTTGTTGTAGAAGAAGGTGGTTGCATTATCTGGGGACAACTTCCTAATATCCCCTAAAAATCTGACAAATTTGGACTGGGTTTCACTTCGAAGGCTCAAAAAGAGGTTCATCGTATTCGTTCTGGAGGACCACCTCTTTGTATTAGCAATAATGAAGTCAATTCTTTGGAAGACACTGATAGTGATGGTGACTTGAACGACTGGATATTCCCAACTACTGACGGTGGACTTAACAACTGGAAGGCCAAATACTTCATCTCAATCTCCTTCAGCCAGGAGTAATTGCTATTTCCTGTTTTTATTGCTTTAAGAAGTTTGTCTGTATAATTTCTTTTAAAACAATGACTTTAAACATTGTGCCTAGCCCGGGGCACAATGGTCCATTTATTAAGGGTTGTCATTTCATATATGATATGCTCATTTAATGAAAACATTGGACAACTTTGCATTCAAATTTTGCGCTTCTTGTCTTTCTTTTACTTTACTGCATTTTCAAAAAGCCATTTGACCTTACATGCACACACATACACATTTGCAGATCCACAGCCACTCTGGATCTCATTGACAATAATTCTGCTATTGTCGTTTATAACTTCGAAAATCCAATCTATCAAGCCAAATACGAAGGTGAAGAAGATTGTGAGACACCTGGAGAACATGCCAGACTCCTGATACAAGAGGAAAAGGCTATCCAACCGCACAAAGAACCGGTCGAGGTGATAAACTTGGGTACCGAGGTAGATAAGAAAGAAGTCAAGATTGGTGCCAATCTGGAAGAGAGTGTCAAGAGCAGATTGGTTCAGATGTTGCACGACTACATTGAGGTATTCTATTGGTCATACAAAGACATTCCAGGGCTCGATACTGATATCATGGTTCATCGGCTACCAATGAAAGAGGGTTGTTCTTTGATCAAACAAAAGGTTCATCGCATATGTTCTGATATGTCAGAGAAAATCAAGGCTGAGGTAATGAAACAGCTCAATGCAGGTTTCTTGGCAGTGATGTCGTATCCCTAATGGGTTATGTTGTACCCCAAAATTTGCCCTCCCATATTCTCTAAGAAATTGCCAAGCCAAGTCACAAAATTCCCCAAGGGTTGCATAGTGCAAAGAGCTCCTATACAGTCAAAACTAGGGTTTG
Organism: Vicia faba; assembly: GCA_948472305.1. Lineage (NCBI taxonomy): Eukaryota > Viridiplantae > Streptophyta > Magnoliopsida > Fabales > Fabaceae > Vicia > Vicia faba. The sequence continues at coordinate 378,065,832 of OX451736.1, forward strand.
TGTTCTGATCAAAAGAATGAAGTTTTCAAAGGTCCAATCAAGTCTCATATGCCTAAAAATATGGTCAAGTATCCTCATATCAAGTTTCAAGGCATTCAGCTCAAAATTGCACAGTCAAAACCCTAAATTGCACTACAGTCAACTGTATGGGCAAAATGGTCATTTGACAGTCAAAAGTTCAAATTTTTTATCAACATATCATTTTGAAGCCACAAACATCATTTGATCAATGCTTGATCATGATTCTCAAAATTTGGCTCAGAGATCATCAAAGATGCAAAAGTTTCCTTATTTGGACAGCTGAAAAAGTCAACTGAAATTGACCAGGGCATAACTTTCACATGGATTATCAGAAAAATTCCATCCAAAGCTCATTTTGAAGAGAAAGACATTCCCTACAACTCATCTTCATACTTCAAGTCCAAGAAATTCTCTCACAAAAAGTTATCAATTTCAACATTATAGGTCATTTTCAAAAGTCAACAAAAAGGGACTTTAAGTCAAAGGCCATAACTTGAGATTGGTAAATCAAAATGACATGATACCAAAGACATTGGTTAGAGGACTCAAAGACCTTTCCAAAATGTCCAAGAACATGAGAAAAGCTTCAAAATTGAGCAAGTTATGCCTTGTGGAAGTTGGGAAATTTTTGGATATTTTGAAAAGTCAACATTGATTCAAATGACCTAAAATTGCTAATGGGCCCATTTTTCTTCCATGATTCATCATTCTAAGCATATGCACGACCACTTGGCCCAAAGGGAAGTATTTTCTCATTATTTATTTATTTATTTGAATTTTTATTTATATTAATTCATTTAAATCATTTAAATATGTGAAAAATATATAACTTGACCTAATAAATCTTTTCATGCATGTTTTGCCCTCAATATTTCGTGCACATTCAAAAATAGGAAGATTTGATTTGATTTGAGCATAATTGATACAAGAGCACATGGAAAAGATTGAAAACATAATGGTGAAAAATCAAATCTCCAAATCCATGAATGAAAGATATTTGGATCAATTTTGTTAACCTAATCTATTCAGTACATAAGCCTGAGTGAAAACCTAATGCTAATAGACACAAAAAACTGCGCAAGAAAGCCATTGACAAACTTTGGAAAATTCTCTAAAAACTCAATTCTGAAAACAGCTTTTTAGGTCGATTCAAAGCACAAGAACCATTCCATTAGCTTCCTTGAAGGTTCCTGGACGAATTCCAATCAGAATCATCCATCACAACGCCAAGAATCGGTACCTAGGACTCAAACTGTTTCAGAAAAATTGCAGAATCGTGCATCATAATTTAAGCATCTTTTGTAATTTTTATTCATGGATTCATGTTCATTATGATGTTTTGAAGCTAACCAATGCATTCAATTGTATTTTTGTGCGCTATATACGATTATACCATGATTGAATTTTAGGGTTTTCAGAGCTTCAAATTAGGGATTCTGAAACTAGGAAAAATTGAGACTCCAAACCACCACCATTCAAACCAGCAAACTTGGACGAAGAAGATGCAACAATCGCGCTGAATTTATGTGCCAAGGAGAGCTAATCGCTATTTTCTTGAAAACGGCCTAAAAGAACAGTTATAAAACCGTTGCTTTTGTTTTTGTTTTACAGGGATGGTGAGGAAGATGTTGTGTTGTCAACAAGTGATACGCTAGTTTGAAAACTCGCGCGCGTTCCCAAGCGTTGACCCACTTTCTTTTTATATTGTTTGTTTGATATTATATATTAAATGTAATTGAAGTGGCTCAGTGGCAGGTACATATGCTTGCAACGTCCAAGACCTGGGTTCGAACCCCAGGTCTGCGTTATTCTTCACATTATTTTTCCACAGGAATTCATGTGCGTTTTCAATGTCAAGACACAGCATACACCTTCATCATCCTTCCACCCACGTGTACACTGAGATCAAGCCAAGGGCGGAGATTGGGAGAGCACCATAAACGCTGGTCAACATTGCTGTACGCTACTCAAAAAAGTCAATGGACCCATGTCTTATTGGGCCAGAATTTCACAATCAAAACCTCCATATTGGGACTTCCACCCCCCCTGGTTTGCAATTTTCTTTTTTTTATTTTGTTTTCAATTGTTATTTTATTTACTTTATTGTTTTGATTTAACTAATTATTTTTTAACAAAATACAAAAACATCATAAAAAATCAGAAAAGACAAAAATATAATAAGTATTTTATTTTGATATTTTCTTGTAAATAAATTAGCATGTAATTAATTAGTTTTAAATTAGGTTACAATTTTAATTCTTTTCATAATAAAATCTAAAAAAATGTAGAATTAGGTTTAGTTAATTTTTATTCTTTTTTAATATTTCTTTTTCACAATAATAATATTTATTTTATTTTTTATAATTAAATTTGCATGAAAATAATTTAGGGTTAATTTAGGTTAAAAACTTCAATATTTTTCTTAATAACTTAAAAAATAATTAGAACTAGGTTTAACATTTTATTTTAGTTTCAATTAATTCTTTTTCTATTAAATCTTAAAAAACATAAAAATACCAAAAAACATTTTCTTTTAAATTTTAATTTTAATTCCTTATTAATTTTAATTTTTGCGAAAGGGTCCAACGCCCATATCTTTAATTGTTTAATTTCGCATACTTATTTCTTTTTCCGCTTAAATAATTATGTATCTCTCCCGAAGCTTTGTAACATTTACTTCTCGCACTTTTTAATTCTTTTAATTCTTTACTTTTCTGTCAAATCGGGTCCGGTTTAATTTTGGCGATGTGGACCCGCGCCATTTGTAATAGCTTTAGATTTACTTTTCCTCGCAAATACTCTTAACTGTTAAACAAAGCATGCAAGAATGAATGACCAAAATAAAATCAAGCGTAGATCACCCATAACATGACAAGACAAATATCAATGAAAACGACACATGAATCACACACACCACCCCTAGGGTACGCTTCACTGTTGCCTTGCCTCTCGAAAGGTGATCGTCGAGTAGAGGATGTCTTAGTAAGTCCTCATGATCCGGGAACCTGGCATGAGGGTAGCTTCTAAGGTGTCTTCCTATTGCTCTGGTGATCACCATGTCCCGAACATCGAATTGACCCGAACACCTCCAACGGTGGTGCTACCTACCTCTCAATGGTGGGATGGCATTACTTTAAAGGACATCTACACAGACGAATTCCTTAGGGTAGGTAGACGACTCATGGATACTTGCTCTCTTCAAAAACAAACAAAAATCTTTTCACACCGACACTTTTCAAAAGCTTTCAAAGCAATTTTTCAAACACTCTGACACAAGAGTCGAACTAAAATTTTCAAAGAAACTTTTTAAAACCCACAGTTGAAAAGCAAACAAACCATTTTGAAAACACAATGAGCAAGTATCTAAGAGCCCATGGATAACCATGGATAGAAAGGGTGCTAACACCTTCCCTTTCTATAATCTACCTCCCGAACCGAGAGCAATCTCTATAAGGAATTTTTCTGTGCTTTTGTCCTTTCCATTTGGAGAAAATAAAAGACGGTGGCGACTCTTGCTTCCGCGACATTTCGCGAACCAGCGTTAAACAGTCAGTTCCAGATCCACCGATCACAGGTTGCAAATGTCGTTCCAGTGCCTAAGAAAGATGGTAAGGTCCGTATGTGTGTAGACTGCATGGATTTAAATAGGGAGAGCCCTAAAGATGACTTCTCACTACCACATATTGATGTCTTGGTTGACAACATACTCAACATAAGGTGTTCTCCTTCATGGATGGCTTCTCTGGGTACAACCAAATCAAAAAGGCACTCGAAGACATGGAGAAAACTAATTTTGTCACACAGTAGGGCACCTTCTATTATAAGGTCACGCCGTTTGGGCTAAAAAATGCAGGTGCAACTTATCAACAGGCTATGGTGGATTTATTTCATGACATGATTCATCATGAGATAGAAGTATATGTTGATGACATGATAGCGAAATTGAAAACTGAGGAAGAACATCTTGATCACATGCACAAGTTTTTTGAAAGGATGTAGAAATATAAGTTGAGGTTGAATCCCAACAAATGCACCTTCGGGGTAAGGTCTGGAAAGCTCATAGGATTCGTCGTTAGTGGCAAAGGAATAGAGATTGATCCTGCAAAAGTTAAAGCTACCCAAGAAATGTCAGCTCCCCGTATGGAGAAGGAAGTTAGAGGTTTCATGGGACGACTCAACTACATTGCCCGATTCATCTCTCATTTGACTGCTACTTGTGAGTCGATCTTCAAGTTGTTGAAGAAAGATCAGGTGGTAAGATGGAATGACGACAGTCAAAAGGCTTTTGATAAAATTAGGAGTACTTACAAGAACCTCCAATTCTGATGCCACAAGTAGAATGAAGACCTTTAATCATGTACTTAACTGTGTTAGAGAATTCAATGGGGTGTGTGCTGCGGAAACATGAAGAGTCTGGTCGAAAAGAGCATGCAATATACTACCTTAAAAAAAAGTTTATCGATTGTGAAACAAGATATTCACTTCTCGAGAAAACTTGTTGTGCTTTGGCATGGGCTGCTCACCGACTAAGACAATATATGTTGACTCATACTACTCTATTGATCTCTAAAATAGATCCCATCAAGTACTTATTCGAGAAGCCATCCATCTCCGAAGAATAGCTCGATGGAAAATGATCTTAACTGAATATGACATTCAATACACTACTCAAAAAGCAATAAAAGGAAGTGTATTGGCAGATCATTTGGTGCATCAAGATGTAGATGACTACAATCCATGAACTTCGAATTCTCAGACAAAATATCATGCTAGTAGCAGATGGTGAAGAACCTGGACCGTATGAAGGAACTGAACAAGGATCTCGATGGACTATGGTTTTCGACGGAGCTTTAAATGCACTTGGTAACGGGATTGGTGTTGTGATCATTTCCTCCGAAGGTTTCCATACACCCTTCACTTCCAGACTTTGCTTTGACCGCACCAACAACATGGCTGAGTACGAAGCGTGCATCTTGGATCTTAAAGCTGCTATTGACTTGAGGATCAAATTCCTGAGCGTATACGGGGATTCAGCCTTAGTAATCAGTCAAGTCAAGGGAGAATGGGATAAAACACATCCAAATCTTATCCCTTACCGAGAACATGTGCTCACCTTGATCCCATACTTTTAAGAGATTACCTTTCAACATATCCCAAGGGAAGAGAATCAGTTGGCGGATGCCTTAGCTACCATGTCATCTATGTTCAAGGTCAAGTGGGACAACGAAGCTCCCAGAATTATTGTCGAAAGATTTGACGTACCGGCACACTGGTTTGATATTGACACTGATGGAGTAGAGGATAAACCTTGGTTTAATGAAGTGAAAAGGCACCTTGAAGCGCAAGAATACCCTGAGGGAGCTTCAATCAATGAAAAGAAATTCCTACGGAGGTTCTCTGCCAAGTTCTTCCTGAGCAATGGGATTTTGTACAAGCGCAATCATGATTCAACCCTGCTTCATTATGTGGACAAGAAGGAAGCAGAGAAAATTATGGAGGATATGCATGAAGGCGTCTTTGGTATCACTCCAATTGATATACTATGGCCAAGAAGTTTCTGAGGGATGGTTACTATTGGTCGATCATGGAAACCGATTGTCATCACCACTCAAGGACTTTTCATAAGTGCTAGATTTATGCTGATAAGGTTCATTTGCCTCCAATACCTTTGAATGTCATGACTTCCCCTTGGCCCTTTGCCATGTGGGGCATTGATATGATCGGATAAATCAAGTCGACTGCCTCTAATGGACATCGTTTCATTCTCGTCGCCATTGACTACTTTACAAAGTGGGTAGAAGCAACTTCATTTGTCTCAGTTACCAAGAACGCCGTGCCCCAATTTATCAAGCATAACCTCATCTGTCGATATGGTATCCTTGAGAGGATCATCATTTACAATGGTACCAACCTTAACAATGCCATGATTACTGAACTATGCATGTAGTTCAAGATCAAGCATCACAACTCTTCTCCATATAGACCTAAGATGAATGGCACAGTGGAAGCCACCAACAAGAATATAAAGAAGATTGTGCAACAGATGATGGTGACCTACAAAGACTGGCATGAGATGTTACTATTTACTCTTCATGGCTATTATACTTTGGCGTGAACATCAACTGGGGAAACCCCATTCTCTCTAGTCTATGGCATGGAAGTTATCCTACCTGTCGAAGTTCAAATAAATTCTCTAAGAATTATGAAAGAAGCAGACTTAGACGAAGACGAGTGGATTCATAATAGGTTCGATCAGTTTAATTTGATCAACAAAAAGAGGATGGCGGTTATTTTTCATGGTCAGATGTATCAAAAATGTATGATCAAGGCATTCAACAAGAAGATCAAGCATCGGGTATACCAGGCTGGGGACTTGGTAATAAAGTGCATCATTCTACCACAAGGCGATCCTAGGGAAAAATGGACTCCCACCTACGAAGGGCCATTTGTTTTCAAAAAAGTATTCTCGGGAGGTGCTATGATGCTAACCACTATGGACGACGAAGGTTTCCCGTACCCAGTGAACACAGACATAGTCCAAAAATACTACGCATAAGAATTTCCCGCTAGGTTGACATACCTAGGAAAAAATAAGGGGATCCGGCGAACCAAAAGATTTCGAGAAAAAATTAGGGATATATACAAAATATTTTACACCTGGCAAGTCAAAAACCTGAAAAGGCGGCTTGGAAAAAAAATATCTTGGTGGACTGAAAACCTGAAAGGGTGGTCCAGGAAAAAATTAGGGATTAAAAGCATATGACTATGTCTCGTTGGATCACTTATAACCAGCTTTATTACCAAAGTCAAAAGTTCAAATGGTACAAGATTAGCTCAATCAACTTCTTTCGATGGAAAGGGACGAGATGTTCGAAGACATAGGGGCAATAGCAGAGTTTGGAACCCAATGATATTACTTCCACATGGCTATACATTTTATTTTCACTTTGTACTCTTTTCATTTCACAACGACTTCCTCTTACTAGGATTTTCGTCTCTTTGTACAAAATCACTTGTTTATAGGCAAATTATCAATCAAATACATCTTAAAGTTCAAACTCTTGGTTTTTTCTGTTTTGTTTGCAAAAACGTCCAACGACTAAATGGAATGAACATATGCATATGAACATGATTAACTGTTAACAAATATACACATAAGAACAGGAATAAGCATTTACTCAAAGATTCTAGGAGCTGGAATGACACTTAAGTTGTCCATAAATCCCCATAGAGCTACTTCTATAAGATTATCCCCATAGAATAATCTTCATCCCTAATAAGGATACATTCCCCATAATTTCCCTGCGGAGTTCCAATAAGTACACTTCCTGGAAATTCTCTTCCCCAGTTGAATTTGGGCCTCCAAAACTAAAAAAGAAACCTCGCAGAGTTCTCCTCTTTAGCAAATCCAATTTCCCCGGGAGAGTTTGTTTCCTCAGCAGAGCACTTCTCCAATAAACATGGTTTATTTCCCCAATCGGGTTTATTTCCCCCAATAACCTACAATTTCCCAGCTTGAGTCTATTCCTCAGACTATTGCAAATCACTGACAAAATTCTTCTACCCAGTAAAGTTGCCACTATCCCTAGAGACTTACTGCAAAACCTGGAATCGGACAAGATATCAGCTAGCCTTATCTTCCCCAGAGAAGTCGGAAGATTACCCATCTCTTTTATCCTTATCCAGGGTGTATAAGAATCAATTCTCCCCAGAAGAGTTGGAAGTTTAACCATCTCTCTTATCCACAGTCGGGGTGTATAAGAAATAAACTCCCCAATAGAGCAACAGACGACCAATGTTCCTAAACTCTACTCCCCAAGCAGAAATCAACATCCCTTGTAGAGTTTCCTTAAACAAGTAAACAAGAATCCCCAGCAGAAGCATTCTAGACAAGATTGAAGATGCACATACTCTTCATCCCCAGCAACAGTGAGGGATTTACTTTCCCAGATAAAAATACAGCATGGGCTTACAAATATACTTCATAACACATTCATACGTCATAACATATGCATACAAAAAGCATGTAGCACAATCTCATTTATTTTGAGAACATCATTACACAGTGCATTTCATACATCATGACATTCCATATAGTTAACTCTTTACCTTTTCAGGAAGAATCAATCGACAGACGGATATCATCAACAAATCCTCGAAAAAGATTGTAGGTCATTCCCTGAAACAAGACAAGGGCAAATATCTACATGATGGACACATTCTTTAAACATCTGCTGGCTCATATTAAATCGACCAAAGATTTCTTCTAATACTTCTCCCAGTAGACCTTTTCTGACTCAGATTAAATAGACCAAAGATTTATTCTGATACTTCTCCAAGTTAATGATTTAAAGACATTTGCTGGTTCAGATTAAATCGAACAAATACTTATTCTGATACTTCTCCTGAGTAGACCTTTTCTGGCTCAGATTAAATCGACCAAAGATTTATTCTGATACTTCTCCCAGTTAAAGATTTAAATACGTCTGCTGGATCAGATTAAATCGACCAAAGATTTATTCTGATACTTCTCTCAGTAGACCTTTTTTTGGCTCAGATTAAATCCACCAAAGATTTATTCTGATACTTCTCACAATTAAAGATTTAAAGACATCTACTGGCTTAGATCAAATCGACCAAAGATTTATTCTGATACTTCTTTCAGTAGACCTTTTCTGGATTAGATTAAATCGACCAAAGATTTACTCTGATACTTCTCCCAATTAAAGATTTAAAGACATCTGCTAGCTCAGATTAAATCGACCAAAGATTTATTCTGATACTTCTCTCAGTAGACCTTTTCTGGCTCAGGTTAAATCGACCAAAGATTTAATCTGACGCTTCTCCCAATTAAAGATTTAAAGACATCTGTTGGCTCAGATTAAATAGACCAAAGATTTATTCTGATACTTCTCTCAGTAGACCTTTTTTGGCTCATATTAAATCGACCAAATATATATTCTGATACTTCTCCTAATTAAAGATTTAAAGACCTCATCTGGATCAGATTAAATCAACCAAATATGTATTCTGATACTTCTCTCAGTAGACCTTTTCTGGCTCAGATTAAATCGACCAAAGATAAATTTTGATACTTCTCTCAGTAGACATTTTCTGGCTCAGATTAAATCGACCAAAGATTTATTCTGATACTTATCCCAGTTAATGATTTAAAGACATCTGCTAGAACAGATTAAATCGACCAATGATTTATTCTGATACTTCTCTCAATAGACCTTTTCTGGCTCAGATTAAATCTACTAAAGATTTATTCTGATTCTTCTCCTAGTTAAAGATTTAAAGACCTCTGTTGGCTCAGTAGGAGAAATATCAAATAAGCTCACCTCTTAAGCACTGAGTCCACAAATTAGGGTTTTGGTTTTCTCAAGGAAGATTAGACTTCTAATTCCTCAAGTGACTTTCATGGTTCATTATGAGTCTCCAAGAATGCTCATACCAAGTTGCAAGTCTAGCACCACAAATTTGCTCAGTCAATTGCTCAAATGACTGAAAATCAGTTGTATTGGGTAAAAAGTCAAATGTGGTTAACATACAGTCAAACTTCAAGATTTTTAGTCAAAATCAACATTTTTAAGTCATATTCATTAATTGATTAAGGGTTGATCATAATTCCTCAAGAAAGCATTTCAAATCATCAAAGGGGCAAAATTGTCAAAATTAGGGTTTTGATTGAGAATGGCTGATCATTGACTTTTGACCTAGTACATGACCTAGTGGCTTGAAGCATGATCTTAAGAATTCAAACAAAATTTCTTGACCTAATTTCATGGCTCAAATCACTTCTCAAGATCAAGGGTTTGATAGTTGGATTTGGATCAACTGATGAAAAGTCAACTAACACACAAAAAGTCAAACTTTGACTTTTTGGTCAACATTGAATTTCAAAGATCAAAATTCATGAAGACATTCAAAAATTTAAAACTTGATCATCAAGAATCAAGAAAATCAAGAAAATAGAACAAAATTCAAGATTTCCAATACTTAGAAAAATTCTAAGTGTTTTTTGACCTTGACAATTCACTACTTCATGACAATTTTTCACCAAGAGGCAAGATGATTCAAGGAAATTTTTCAACATGAAAGTTGTATATATTGATTAATTCTACAACTTTGTACTTTAGGGTTGATGTCCAAAAAATGATTAGATTTGAAGATATTGGCTTATAAAGTCCTGACAATTTTATAAAACACTTAGTGAAAATTTTAGCAAGTTTGGTCAGATTTTTGTCCCAACTTCTTGGTAATTTTTCACCTAGTTCCTTTTTTATTTAGCCAAAGTGGTCAACATGAAGGTTTTGGACATTTTTTCAAGATTTCCAAATTGTCAGAGAACTTGAAGACGTCATTTTTGAGCTAGGAGAATCAAAGATAAGAAGTTGGACATCCATTCTTGAATTTTAGGTCATTTTGTGATGAACCTTATGATCCAATCTTCAAGCATGCTGCATAAATATTGCTTTGCAGGATTTTAAATTTCAAATAACTCTATAATTAATTATTTACACAACTGATTGAGCTATGATCTAAGTGCTTGAGCCATCGTCCAAGTGATTATTGCATTTTGGCACAAAGTTAACATTCCCATTCTTGAAAAGTTGCTTTATACACAATGTCAACTCTCCTTGAGCCCATACATTGTTTCTTTTGATTACAAAACATTTCAAAGAAAGACGAAACCATCTACAAGCATGTCAACCACCCTATAAGCCCTTGTACTATGCATTTCAAGTTTTCTTCAAAACCAAGTCACATAACCATAACATGTGATCTCTTGATTCTGATTACTGCAAGTTCTAAAACCTTTCCTCTATAAATATGGAGTTTGTTTGCAAGCCATAACATTATTTTACAGGCCTTTTGACCCTCTCAAACTCCCTGAAACTCAGAATCATACACAAAACCTCCATTGTTGCAACTTCTGGCCAAAACTTCAAACACCTAATCCCCTTGTGTGTTCCCATTCTAAATCATTCAAACATCATCTACAAATCATATACAAATCATCTCCACCCTTGTTTCATAACTGTAACTTCATCTTCATCATCTTCCAAACTCAAAAACAACAACCTGCAACTTGACCTCTCGAGAGAGTTTCAGCCACTTTCAACTCAAAGTAAGAATTGCAATAGCTTCCTATGAGTTCAATGGAGCTATCCAGATCATCACAGCACCTCCAGTAGTTCTCAAACTTCAAACACGATTTCCAGTTTTGAGGTAAGTTTTCTCAACTTTGAACTTCTTATACAAGCATCATTAATGGTTACTTTATGAATGAAAAATGTAAACATCATTGCCCTGAAGCTAACCATGCTTTTAGTTTCGGTTTATGTTAATTTTACATGCAGAATTTTGAAGTTGAACTTTCAGAAAAATTAGGTTTTAGTTTGGTACCAGAAAAAATTCATGCTCATCTTTGATTTATAGATTTAGTTATTTATATCGCTGAATTCGTGATGAAATTTGGAGCAACTTTCATGTTTATATTTTTGAAAATGGTTGAGAAATGAAGAATTTACAGTTTTGAGCAATGGAGCTTTTGTTATGTGCACGCAAAGGAGGAAGAAGATGAAGTTCAAAATTCATAAATGATTTTATTTTATACTTAGTTGAAGTTGTATTATAAACAGATGAAACAGTCACCCCAGTGGCAAAGAAGCGCGCGCTAAGGCATTTGTGTATAGAGACCTGGGTTCGAGCCCCAGTGGTACGCTTTTATTTTTCATATAATTTGTTATTTCAAATTCAATACAAATAGGATGGGGCGCGCATGGTGTTCCTCTCACTATCACCACATGATCATCATCTGGCTAAATCCCACGCTCTATAATGCAAGACCATGATGCACTCCCAAGAGCTGACCATACTTGATAGTAAACAAGCGCTGGGATTCCTAGAACTTGGGCCTCATTCTTTGTTGTTTTTGCTTTCATACACCCCCAAATTACTCATAACAACGCAAGCCCATCCTTTTATTATTTTTCTAATTTCGAACAAATTTACTTTGGGCCTAACAAAAATGTTTTGTTCACACCCCTTTTTCTTTTCAGCACCTAGACCCAACTTTTTATTTATTTCTTTATATTTTCTTCTTATTTGTTTATTTATTTTATTTAATCAAAAATACAAAAATATATATTTTTCTTAAATAATTGTATTTATTTATTTTATTTTACTTCATTTTTTCCAAACAAATAAAATATAAAAAAATACTTTCCGAACAATTAATTTCTCTTTAGATTTAAGTTTTCCTATATTTAAATTATTTCTTCATTTAATTAATTTTTTATCTTAGTTTAATTTACTTATTTTAAATACAAAGTCATTTAATTAAATTAGTCATTAAACCTTTTCCATCAAAATCATCAAAAATAACAATTTCCTTTTTGTTCTACTTTACATTCTTGTGCATTTTATTATTTTGCATTATTAATTATTAAATAGTTTGTAATAGATAATTAGGATTTATTTCTTTCCTCCCCTCATTCACAAAATTGTATCATCCATTCCCAAATCATTGTAATAGCGTAGGACATTTAAATTCCGCAATTTATCATTTTCCTTATTATTGTTAGTAATTAGGATTTGCATGACAAGACTTAAAATAAAACCTAGAAAAACCCTAATTCAAGATAGAATACATGAAAACAAAACACCTTACACACATGCACCTATAGGATAACCTCACTTGTTACCTCGGATAAAAAACAATCATATCCCTCGAACATGGGATGTTTTAGCAAAGACCCTCGATTAAAAGATTATAGTCCCTCAATGACCCTTCGATGTTGCCTTCAATAAATGATCTTAGTCCCTTACGACAATTGCTAAAATATCTTACAAAGTTTCCTTCTATGACTGTACGATAACCCACGCCTATCCCTCAAATCCAATGATAAGCCTCCCTACCAACCAATGTTAAAGTAGCACTATCTAAAGGAGAAGGAAAAGAACAAAGACTTTTTGAGTAGGTAGATTGCTCGTAATTGCTTGCTCATAAACTAAAACAAACTTCTACACCTCACACTTTCAAAACACTCTTCAAAATAAAAAATTTATATACATTCTCAATGATACGAGAATCATTACAAAATGGCCTTACCTTGGCATTTTAAAAAAATATTTCCAAACACTACTTTTCAACAAATATTTTCAAAACAAACACTTTGTATGCGTTCTCAACGATATGAGAATCATTACAAAGTTTTCCGCACTAAGGCGTTTTCAAAATATTTCAAACAAAACAAACATTTTGTATACATTCTCAACAATACGAGAATCATTACAAAATTACCATTTTGAAAATACCTTCAAACACTTTCAAACATACACAAACAAAAAGCCTTTCAAAGTGAGCTAGCAATTAAGAGCCCGTAGATAACTACAGATGAAAAGGGTGGTAACACCTTCCCTTTTCATAACCTACCCCTTGAACTCAAGAAAAATCTCAAAATGTCTTTTCTGTTCTTTTCACCCTTTCCTTTATTGGATAAAAGAAAAGTCGGTGACGACTCTTGTTATCCTTAACATTTGCGATAAAACTCAAAACACCAAGTCAGTTCTCCCACTATATTACAGGTAGTCTTATGTACTTATCACGGCCTAGAGGATAAATTACATAATCCTGAAAATTCGCATATCAACCACAACCTAGAGGATAGATACTTGAAGTGTGTTTGGTAATCGAATCTCAGATAACTAAACCAAAGATAAGATTTAAGTTTAATAGTTGTGTATGTTCTCAACCAAGGTATTAATTAGCATGAAGAATGATAGGTGTGAAGATTGAAACCAAATTTTCGCTGATGATGTCAGTTGTGTCCATTCTCAACCAAGGCTTGATAACCAAATGAAGTTGAATTTTTTTTTTGAATTTTTGAAAAGTTTGAATTTGATAATTGAAAGTATAATGCACGGAGGCTAGTAAGGACTAGGCCTTGTATATGAATCATATGTAAGCTTCCTAGTGAAATTTGATAATAGAACCTCTAATGATTGTGCATGTTTTCAACTAAGGTAGCTATAGTGATAATACAATGAATGGGTAGTGCTGAGCTCAGATTTGAAATTGAGTGTGTCTTAGCTGGTAAGCATGTCTTGAGATTTTCCGCAGTTTTCATGGGCATTTATGATTGAATGTGATGCATGTATGCATGTTTGATATGATTATGCTTGATGTATGCATAATGCATGTTATGTATGCTTGGTATGATAGGGTTATGAAATGATACGATGATTAATAAATGCCAATGCCCTTGTTTTTAGAACTTCAGATGTCAATATAAGCTACCAGACAAGAACTAGGTTTTTTTTAATACTCAGACAAGAATTGGCTATCCAACGGGAACTGGGAAGAAACGAGGATTAATAGTGTGGTAGAATGATCAGGCACGCTTGATTCTAATCAAAGGTCCCTCAGGAGTTAATCTTGGGGCTTTTGATTGAAAGTAGGAAAAACGAACGGCTGAGATGAAACGTTGACTAGGAATGACAGAGGAAATGAGTGCATGGTGACCAGTAAATGGTCACCATATCTCATGGCTCTCAAAGATCCACATGGTGTGTATCTGGACGAGGACTGGGAGTGTATGAGGCTACTCACACTTTGTAAGGATGCTTACAGTTATGTTGATAAAAATACGTGAGGTTGCTCACGTATTTCATAGATTGAAGTGTGCGAGGCTGCTCACGTATTTTGCTAATGACAGCCTGCTGGAGAATATTTTGGAGAATTGTTTTGATAAAGCTTGGAGACTAACAAAGCAAGTCGTATTGTGGATCTCTGTTTATCTATCACTACCTAGGGGATGAATAACGTGAGGTCGATCTTATCATTTCCAAGGGATTAATCAAATAAGATTGAGGGTTATAACATATCACTGCTCGGGGACTAATGTGAATGGTTATGGTTTTGCGTGTCTACTACAACCTATGGAGTACATGGAATGGGTATCAACTTTGTTTATGCCAAGGGACTAACTAAACAATGTCGAATAAATTTGGAAAATAGTTGCTAAAGCTCGGAGACTAACATAGAAGGCTATATTATAGAATTTGTACATTTATCACTACCTAGGGGATAAATAACATAGGTTTGAAACTAGAGTTTGATGATGACGTCGGTTGTGTCTGTTCTCAACCAAGACTTTTATGAAAATTCTAGGTTAACCAATGAATATGCTCGGATATGCTTGCTGATAATGCTTATTCCAATTGATAAGTGAGAGTGCTTATGATTTTGTATATGTGCATAATGTTATTCTATGATGTCGCCTTCTTTTAGACCATTGCATCTCTAAACTTCCTGACTCCTCAATATCTTTTATTTGTCGATACTGGATTTTATTTGTACTTGATATGACATTTATGCATGTAGATGCATGTGTTAATACGTAGTATGTAATGATTTGACCAATGCATGTAATGAGTGATTTGGACACATATTAATGGACGTCGGAAATTTGAAATGCCAATGAATGACTGCGCTTGTGGGGTAAACACCAAGTGATATTGGGCTTAAGGGTAAGTGCCAAGTGGGATTGAGCTTTTTATCTATCAGATCCATGCTGTCAGAATTCGTCAGAAGGATGAAATGATAGGTATAATTTGATTCTATATTGAAACGACCCAGTAAATGTATTATGCAGACTCATATGCTTTTGATGGATGCCCTTGTGATGGGTCGTAGGTGGTAGAGTGTTATGATAACATGATTTCCTGATACTTGTTTTGAATTTGAAGATTGATGGTGTAGGAGAAGGATCTACTGGGGGATCATGAAAGTACACAGAGAGCCTGCCCCTTTGTGAGGGTCTTGCCCCAATATGTCAGGTCTGGGAAGAGATTCTCCTTGATATGAGCTTGGAAATAGTTTGATCATAGTATGAATGACCCCACTATTTTGCATTCAGAAACATTATGCCTTTGACTAATGGGCTCTTGGATGGTTTTCCCTTGATGGGCTGTTTTTTGAAACAATTTCTTCTGAATGAGCCTTGTAGCGGTATGCCCCAACATTTGTAAATCTTGAAAGGTATGCCCCCAATCTCCAAAATTTGGAGGAGGTACTCTTGGATGATTTACCCTTGATGAATTTTTGGTTTAATCAACTACTTTTGATCGAGCCTCACAATGGTTTTCCCTAACATTCGAATTTTGAAAAGTTTGTACTTGAAGTTGCTTGAAGGGGAACTTGGACCCTACATTTTGTAAGATGAACTTGATATGCATTACCCCAACATTTGAGTCTTGGAGGGCCTTGAGAGGTTTGTTGAAGAGGTGAAACTAAGTCATACCATGTTGTGATATGACTTGATTAAGGAATGCTCTTTCGAAAGGTATGCCCCTGATTGAACAATGATTTGAAATGTAACCCAAGTTGATTTAATCTTAGAGTGATCACCACTAGTCAATAGGATCTTTATGTGATATACCCTTACGATCATTAGTCTTGACTTTGACCATATGTTTCTGTAATTGCAAGCTTCTCAAGTCATGTTTAAAGCATTGGTTTTGATGAAGACAACATGGATATCAACATTCAAAGGATGTGTAAAAAGTTTATCAATATCATATAAAACCTTGTTACAAGTCTTGAAGATTAGAAGAAGAATTATTAAAGAAACAACAAATGTCAAAAGGTATAAATAATTCTTAAACTTGAATATAGATGTTCACAAATATGCATTCATAATCATATACATATCCCACATTTTTAACAATAAGAAAAACTATGTTTGAAATCTTTTTCAAAAGGATTTTTTGAAAATAAACTTTCAGGAACCGGTTCCTACCTAACAGGGAACCGGGTTCCAAACTTGTTCAAAAATCACTTCCCTGGAATTTGTACCAGGAACCGGGTTGTACCTATAGGGGAACCGGTTCCTGCGTGTTATTTTTGAATTCTGGATTATAACGTTCACTAAGAACCGGGTTCTGCCTGGGTCGGAACCGGTTCCCAGCGAACTAGTACAGATTTTCTTTTGTTTTTTGAACATAATTCAAATGGTATTCTTTCATGATTGCATTGCATCTTTTCATATCAAATGGCATGAATGAAGAGGTATTTGTGACATTATAAATTGTGCATATTTTCAAATTCAAAAAACCTTCTTCAATTAACAATTTTCATCATTCAAATTTTCATATTCTTACAAACTTTCAAGTGTTCTTACAAATCATAAATTTTGTGAAACTTGCCATATACATTTTCATTAAGAAATCATTACAAGTTTCATACATTCATTGTGAACATTTATAATCATTGCTTGAGAATTGTTTCTTTCTTGAAGAAGAAGATCAATCAAAGATTGATAGTGCTCTCCATCTCTTTCAAATAAATCATTGTATTACAAAAAGAAAGTATTCCCTTACTATCCAGGATTATTGGAAGTAAGTGTTGTGATTTGAAGAGGATTGTTCTTCATTCACATTAGTGTTTGTTTGACCTTAAAGGTGTTAAGAACCTTTGGTCACCCTATAGGTTAGATAGTAAGCATAGGCTGTACAATCATTCTAAACTATAGTGAAATATCTTTCGTGTTGGAAAGGGGACTGGAGTACTCTCGGATTGTGAGGGGAACCAGGATATATCGCCGTGTTCTTTACTTTTCCGCTTTTATCGTTTTCATCACCATAATCAAGAAAAGATAAGATATGGTCAAAAACCTTCAAACACTTAACCACAAATTACTACAAGTATTCTCATAAAACCGAATAAATTTTTATATACCTAATTCACCTCTCCCCCCCCCCCCCCCCCTCTTAGGCACTCTTAGAATTACAATTGGAATCAGAGCAAGTTATAGGTAACTTGTTCCTAAAGATCCAGAATGGCTTCCGCAAATCAAAATCCGGTTTTCAAAGATGGTGGTAGTAACAACAAGCCTCCATTGTTTTGTGGTGAATACTTTGACTTTTGGAAAATTTGCATGAAGGCTCATCTTGAAGCGCAAGGAGAAGAAATATGGAATGCTGTTGAGAATGGTCCATTTACTCCGGTGTGTGTTGTCAATGGTGTTGGGTCATCAAAGCCTAAAGCATCATGGGATGACGATGACAAGAAAAAAGTTCTCTTTGACAAAAAGGCAATCAATATTCTCCAAAGTGCTCTTAGTATGGATGAATTTTTCCGAGTATCGGCATGTACAACGGCAAAGGAAATTTGGGATACTCTTGTAGAAACTCATGAAGGAACCGCCAAAGTCAAAAGGTCTAGATTGAACACTTTGAGTCAAGAATATGAATTATTCAGAATGCTGCTCGGAGAATCCATCATTGACTTGCAAAAGTGATTCGTTCACTTGACAAACCATTTGAAGGCACTCGATAAGACTTTAACTAACGATGAATTAAATCTTAAAGTGCTTAGGTCTTTAACTAGGGAATGGCAACCAAAAGTGACGGTAATATCCGAAAAGAAAAGCCTAGCAACTATGACTTCCGCAACACTTTTTGGAAAGCTTCAAGAATATGAGACGGAACTTGGAAGGCTTGAAAAACATGAGAATCATGAGAAGAAATCCAAAGGCATTTCTTTGAAAGTTGATTCAAAAGAAAGTCAAGATAAAGATGCATCGGAGGAAGATGAAAACTTCTTGCTTCTTGTAAAAAGGTTAGGAAAATATTTTGGTCATAAAAATAATCTTCATAATGCTAACTTTGTCAAAAGAAAGAAATTTTATAAGCATAAAGATAAAGAAGCCTCCACATCAACACAAGATGTCACATGCTATGAATGTGGAAAGCAAGGTCACATAAAGCCGGATTGTTCAAAACTCTCCAAGAAAAATAGATTCAAAGGCAAAAAGGAGTTCAAGAACAAAAGGGCTTATGTTGCATGGGAAGATAATGAGATAAGTTCTTCATCCGATTCGGATAGTGACGAAAGTGCAAATCTAGCATTGATGGCTTCACATCACTCCGACGATGAAGAAGAGGTTAGTAATGAATTTAATCTTTTTGATGATGATGTTCAAGGTGCAATTGATGAACTCTTGAAAGAATGCAAAAGTTTATACAAAAAGGTGTCAAAACAAGAAAAAGAACTTCTAATTTGTCTAGAAAAAATTGACACCATGACTAAAGATTTTGATCTTCAAAAACAAAATTTTATTAAAGAAAAGGAAAACTTTGCATGCTCCAAGTGTGAATCAAATGTCTTTCAAATTGTTCAATTGAAAGGAGTCATTGAACGATATGAAAAAGGACAAATAGGATTGGAAGGATTACTAAGCCAACAACGTTATCCAAATGATAAAAGAGGTCTTGGTTATGTGAATACTAAGAAACCAAGTAACAATCCCACTGTTTTTGTAAAGGCTAGTAATAGTTCCAATCCCAAGAAAGTAGAAAAGAAGCAAGTTGTTCATAATCATCAAAAGAAAAAGGCTAATGTATCTAAAAGAAAACAAATTCCTAGATACAAGAGCAAATTTGTTCCAAACTGTTTTTACTGTGGTATTATTGGACACACACCCAATGCATGCTATATTACAAATTTCAGTATGGCTAGTGGACATTATGCATGGGTGAAAAAGGGAACTAACTATGAAGGACCCAAGGCAACTTGGGTACCTAACAAGAAATAATTTGTTTTTGTAGGTATGCTTGAAATCCACATCAAATGTTTGGTATCTTGATAGTGGATGTTCAAAGCATGTGACAGAAGATGTACACTAATTTTAATATCTAGTACATAAAGGCAAATGGTATGTCACCTATGGAGACAACACCAAAGGAAAGATACTTGGCGTTGGAATAGTTGGCACACCTCCATCCACTCAAATTGAGGATGTTCTCTATGTTGAAGGATTAAAGCACAACCTTCTTAGCATAAGTCAACTTTGCGATAGAGGGTTCAAGATCAAATTCAACAAAGAAGAATGCCTTATTATGGATGAGGCAACCAATGAGGTAAAACTCAAAGGTAAAAGAATTAATAATATATTTATGATTTCCCTTGATGATCCATCTTTGAAGGTAAAATGTCTCATGGCAAACAATGATGATTCATGGCTTTGGCACAAAAGGATTGCTCATATTCATATGGAACACTTGAATAAACTAATCAAGCGTGATCTTGTCATTGGTTTGCCTAAGAGAAAATTTGTCAAAGATAGACTTTGTGATGCTTGTCAAAAAGGGAAACAAACAAAATCATCTTTCAAATCTAAGAATGTGGTGTCTACTACAAGTCCACTACAATTGTTACACATGGATCTCTTTGGTCCATCAAGAACAAAAAGCTTCGGAGGTAATGTATTCGCTTTGGTTATTGTTGATGACTTTTCTAGATATTCTTGGACTTTGTTTCTTGTGCAGAAAAGTGATGCCTTTAAAGCTTTTAAGAAGTATGCTAAGCAAATCCAAAATGAAAAATCACTAAAGATTGTATCCATAAGAAGTGATCATGGTGGAGAATTCCAAAATGCACAATTTGAAGAATTTTGTGAAGAACATGGTATCTCTCATAATTTTTCAGCACCTAGAACTCCACAACAAAATGGAGTAGTTGAAAGAAAGAATAGGTTTCTAGTGGAACTTGCAAGAACAATGCTTAGTGATGCAAATCTTCCTAAATATTTTTGGGCGGATGCGGTTAGTACGGCATGTAATGTTGGAAATCAAGTTATCATTAGACCTATAATAAAGAAGACTCCATATGAACTCTTCAAAGGAAGAAAGCCAAATATTGCTCACTTCCACATTTTTGGATGCAAGTGTTTTGTTCTTAACAATGACAAAGACAATCTCGATTTACCCCCGGAAGAACTTTCAAATGATCAAGTTGTGAAATCACCGGAAAATCAAGAAGACATTGTACAACAAGATTCAAACATCAATGATCTACCAAAAGAATGGAGAACTCATAGAGACCATCCTATTGACAAAATTATTGGTGACATTAGCCAAGGAGTATCAACAAGATTAAATCTAAAAGATGCTTTCTTAAACATGGCGTTTGTTTCTCAAATTGAACCTACCAAAGTTGATGAATCCTTAGGAGATGATCAATGGATTATTGCTATGCAAGAAGAATTAAATCAATTCGAGAGAAATCAAGTTTGGGAACTTGTTCCTAGACCAAGTGGTAAACACATCATAGGTACCCGATGGGTGTTTAAGAACAAACTTGATGAGAATGGTCTAATTGTTCAAAACAAAGCAAGGTTGGTTGCCCAAGGCTACAATCAAGAGGAAGGAATCGACTTTGAAGAAACATTTTCTCCGGTTGCAAGGTTAGAAGCTATACGTCTTTTACTTGCTTATGCTTGTTCATTAAATTTTCAGCTTTTTCAAATGGACGTCAAAAGCGCATTCTTGAATGGATACATCAATGAAGAAGTCTATGTCAAACAACCTCCGGGATTTGAAGACTTCAAACATCCTACACATGTCTTTAAGTTGAGAAAGGCTCTTTATGGCTTAAAGCAAGCACCAAGAGCATGGTATGATAGACTTATCAATTTTTTGTGTGAAAAGGTTTCGAAAAGGGTAAGGTTGATAAAACTTTGTTCATTAAGAAAATAAAAAGTAACACTTTATTGGTTCAAGTCTATGTTGATGATATCATTTTTGGATCGACTAACAAAGAAATGTGTGAGGAATTCTCATTGATGATGCAAGGAGAATTCGAGATGTCTATGATGGGAAAGATGAACTACTTTCTTGGACTACAAATCAAGCAACTAAAAGATGGAATCTTCATCAACCAATCTAAGTATTGCAAAGAATTATTGAAAAAGTTTGATATGGACAATTGTAAAGCAATGAATACTCCAATGGGCTCCGGTACATATGTTGATCAAGATGAATCCGGTACTCCAATTGATTTACAAAATACCGAGGTATGATTGGTTCCTTATTGTATTTGACGGCAAGCCGTCCTGACATAATGTTTAGTGTTTGTCTTTGTGCTTGCTTTCAAGCAAATCCAAAGGAATCACACCTCATGGCAGTTAAAAGGATCATGAAGTATCTCAAAGGAACAACCAATGTCGGCTTATGGTATCCTAAAGGTAGTATTTGCACTTTAATTGGTTATTCTGACGCGGATTATGCAGGTTGTAGAACTGATCGTAAAAGCACAAGTGGTACTTGTCACATTATTGGAAATGCATTAGTATCATGGGCTTGTAAAAAGAAAGCATGTGTTGCTCTTAGCATGGCCGAAGCAGAATACATAGCAGCGGGTAGTTGTTGTGCACAAATTCTTTGGCTCAAGCAACAACTCCGTGATTATGGACTTGATCTCGGATGCATTCCTCTTCGATGCGACAATACAAGTGCTATCAATATTACAAATAATCCGGTCATGCATTCAAGAACCAAACATATAGATATTCGACATCATTTTCTCCGTGATCATGTACTTCAAGGAGATGTCGAAGTCACTTTTGTGGATACTCATAACCAACTCGCAGATATCTTCCCAAAAACGCTTGCTCAAGAACCATTCTTCAAAATCCGAAGAGAACTTGGTATTTTGGATGAAGGTGATCTCTAAATGTTTCTCATAAGGTGCACGTCTTAATTTTTCTTCAAAAAAAAATTTATGTTTCGTAATGTTTAGGTTTCTTATGTTTCGTTGTTATATGCTGTATCGTACAATTCGTTATGTTCGTGTTTTAGTGTGTGGTTGTGTTTAAAATTGTTTGTGTTTTTTAAATGAATTTGTTTCACTCTTTTTCCCCATCCTTTTTTATGTTAACAAAGGGGGAGAAGAATATGCATATGTGTTGTTTTGTTTCAAAGAAATTGCAGGCCAAAATAACTATCATAAAACTCACTCCAAAATTCAAAGAATCATGGACTTAGGGGGAGCATAAAATTTAGGGGGAACCTTGCATTTGCTTAACATTTTTGCTACACAAAACAACATAAACATTTCAAGAATTGTTTTCTAGACTTGGTTGTCATCATCAAAAAGGAGGAGAATGTAATTGCAAGCTTCTCAAGTCATGTTTAAAGCATTGGTTTTGATGAAGACAACATGGATATCAACATTCAAAGGATGTGCAAAAAGTTTATCAATATCATATAAAACCTTGTTACAAGTCTTGAAGATTAGAAGAAGAATTATTAAAGAAACAACAAATGTCAAAAGGTATAAATAATTCTTAAACTTGAATATAGATGTTCACAAATATGCATTCATAATCATATACATATCCCACATTTTTAACAATAAGAAAAACTATGTTTGAAATCTTTTTCAAAAGGATTTTTTGAAAATAAACTTTCAGGAACCGGTTCCTACCTAACAGGGAACCGGATTCCAAACTTGTTCAAAAATCACTTCCCTGGAATTTGTACCAGGAACCGGGTTGTACCTATAGGGGAACCGGTTCCTGCGTGTTATTTTTGAATTCTGGGTTATAACGTTCACTAAGAACCGGGTTCTGCTTGGGTCGGAACCGGTTCCCAGCGAACCAGTACAGATTTTCTTTTGTTTTTTGAACATAATTCAAATGGTATTCTTTCATGATTGCATTGCATATTTTCATATCAAATGGCATGAATGAAGAGGTATTTGTGACATTATAAATTGTGCAGATTTTCAAATTCAAAAAACCTTCTTCAATTAACAATTTTCATCATTCAAATTTGCATATTCTTACAAACTTTCAAGTGTTCTTACAAATCATAAATTTTGTGAAACTTGCCATATACATTTTCATTAAGAAATCATTACAAGTTTCATACATTCATTGTGAACATTTATAATCATTGCTTGAGAATTGTTTCTTTCTTGAAGAAGAAGATCAATCAAAGATTGATAGTGCTCTCCATCTCTTTCAAATAAATCATTGTATTACAAAAAGAAAGTATTCCCTTACTATCCAGGATTGTTGGAAGTAAGTGTTGTGATTTGAAGAGGATTGTTCTTCATTCACATTAGTGTTTGTTTGACCTTAAAGGTGTTAAGAACCTTTGGTCACCCTATAGGTTAGATAGTAAGCATAGGCTGTACAATCATTCTAAACTATAGTGAAATCTCTTTCGTGTTGGAAAGGGGACTGGAGTACTCTCGGATTCTGAGGGGAACCAGGATATATCGCCGTGTTCTTTACTTTTCCGCTTTTATCGTTTTCATCACCATAATCAAGAAAAGATAAGATATGGTCAAAAACCTTCAAACACTTAACCACAAATTACTACAAGTATTCTCATAAAACCGAATAAATTTTTATATACCTAATTCACCCCCCCTCTTAGGCACTCTTAGACTTACAGTTTCTTCCTTATATGCTTTTCTCCTAGTCAAGAACTTCCTGGAAAGGACCGCTTCTGATTAAACTAATTTTGAGATCACCTTGATGATAAGTATTGATTCGTAGATAAAATTGTACATTTTGAAAAGTAATTTTGCTTGATGCACATGCAAGTTTTGAAGTCGAAATTTTCATGGAATAGAAATGGATGATTAGATATGGAGATTCAAAGAAGCGAAGTGTTTAGCAATAATTTTAACAAACATAGGAGTCAGTTTAACACAAATTTTCCGACTATGCTTTCATAGTTAACCTTACTTCAATTAGGACTTTTGAAAGTTTTAACGTGGCCTTGGTTCACGGCTTAAGAAAAAAAGGATATAAGGCTCAAAATTTGTTTTAACCCACCCCATTCTCCTTGATGTTCTCCAATCCAAAGTTCGATTAATCCAAGGGACATATCCAATCTGCAAGAGAGTTTTTGTGGTCATGTTGATGAACATAAGCATTGATAAATATTCAAGCATCAAAACATTGATAACATCCAAGAACTGATGAGAAGCTTTGACGATTATTGAGGTTTAAGTCACAAGATTATTCTCCAATTTGTTTGTTTTTAATCCCTTGTTTTTTCATGGACCAATCCTTTTGAATTTGAGCTCCATCGGGATGCCCTAACTTTTGCCTAAGACAAGTTTTGATTTCCTTTAACTTAGAGGGCTCTTTTTTTATTTTTACTTTTGCATGCTTGTGACTGTCATCATTGTTGTATGCTTCGTCTTCATTGTTTACTGGATTTTGAATGATGTACTGAAGACGTCGTGGACTTTATCTTTGTTGATTCCTCAATCTTGGATAATACACCAAGGAAGAAGACATAGTGGACTTTATCTTCATTGACTCCTCTATCTTGGATGATGAATGCGAGGGAAAGAATGTGCTCAAACTTTTTCCTAGACCATTTCTTCAATCTTGAACAGTGTATTGAGGAAGAAGATATGTTTGAACCTTTTCTTAGATGGACTAATTATCCTGTGATTTGAATGCACCATTGAATTAATCAAAATCTACCCTGCCCCTGGTTTAAATTAAGGTTTTTTTATCTTAGAAAATAGAACAAAACTCCAACTCCAGACTTGATGGGGTTGACTATGGATTAACTTCCTTATTTCTCCCTCAAAGTTTATCAAAGTTGAAAAAATGTAAAAGAAGAGTGAAAATGGAAAGTCATTGATTGTTTATAGAGAGTGAAACAAATGAGTTGATTTCAAAAACATACGTGCTCATTTTATTAGAATTACTAATCAAAAGATACAAAGTTACACCAAATAAAACTTAGCAACTTGGAAATTATAAATTGAAATTGATAAGTGATGATCCTATGAAAGAGATTATTCGTTTGATGCACTTGCCTTTAGGAGATACTTCTTAATTCTTGGACTTTTAGAAGTATGGGGTGATCTTTGATTCTTCCTCTGGGCATACCAACTCTGCCGATATGGCAGTTACTCTTGATGTGGAGGGATCACCCATAGTGGTGGCATTTGAG
This sequence comes from Vicia faba, assembly GCA_948472305.1. Taxonomy (NCBI): domain Eukaryota; kingdom Viridiplantae; phylum Streptophyta; class Magnoliopsida; order Fabales; family Fabaceae; genus Vicia; species Vicia faba. Next base: position 378,091,635 of record OX451736.1, read on the forward strand.
GCACTGCATAGGCCTTTGGCTTGTATGAAGTAGGTTCACCTTCTCTCCTTTGTAAGATTTGTAGGACCAAGTTCAATTGAGTCTCCAATGTTAGACTTCTCCTTCACCAATCTAGGATTCCTTCGCAGCTTTCTTGAAGCATGCTTAAAATTTGTTCTTTGAGCATCGGGAAATTTGCTAGATGGATTGATAGCGACGAAGGGTGAAGGTGGAAATGCATGAAATGAAAATATGTGAATGTACATAAATGCATGGGCATACAATAATGTTTTTTTTTACTTTTTAGGGTATGTAAAAATATTTTTATGGAGATGCAATGCAGTGCGAGGTTAGAACGAAGATATACCTAAGGACATCCTACACGGGTTTTAGGGATATACATACACAATGTGAAACCCCTACAAGTTAGAGATTATGACTTACAAATGATGATCCCTATAGGATATGTATTATGATAATCCAAATAGATAGTTGAGATGATGATTTAATTTGAGGGAATAGCATGGAAGAGAGCACATGGTGACCGGTCAATAGTCACCAAATCCTATGGCCTGATATAGGCCACATGGCGTGCATCAGCGAAGACGTCCTAAAGATAATGACAGAAAAGAAAATGGAATCCCTACAGGCTATGGATCGTGACGAACAAAAAGGAATCCCTTATGGCTAGGGGTTATGACATAGAAAGGGAAACTCTTATAGGCTGAAGATAGTAATGGACGAAAAGATAACCCTTGTGGGTTTAGAGATTGTAGTTAGATTTTATGAAAGATATCCTTAGTTGGTAGGTTCCTAGTTTCAGCCTACGTATATTCTACCATCCCCATAAGGTGGCTTCCTTAAGGGTATCATGGATTACTCTAGAGGGAATGGCACAAGGGCCTCCCTTAAGTGGAGCCTTTTTACAGAACGAAATTTTCGTCTCTAGGCCATGAAAGGTCTCACCATGAGATTTTGGTTTAAAGGTTATACAAAGAGTCATAGATTTCATTCCAAAGTCATACCCCCCAAGAGGATGTCTCTTGAGACGTATTTCTTTTTCGGAATTCCACCTACTCTAGGCAAAGCAGTCACATAAACTCATAGGGATGATGTATCCCTCTGGCTAATAGACGAACCTTCTTACTAAGGGTTTGTTGAAAAGATATTTTTAAAAAAATATAAAAATACCATCATCAAATGAATATAATATGATAAAAATAAATAAATCAAAATAAATAAAAGAAAATAAATAAATAACAGCAAATACTGAAAACATTAAAAATCCAAACAAAAACCATAAACCTAAGAGGATGGCTTCTAAATCCTAGGGTTGATTCCCCAACAGAGTCGCCATCTATTATAACCGGTTTTAAAATGAGAGTCGTCACCCTTAATTTTTATCTTTAGGAAGGGGATATAAAGGATAACCCTAATTTGATCAGAGATTCTAAGTTGTTGACTCGTTTTTAGACGAAGGGAAGGTGTTAGACACCCCTCATATACCTTGTTCACAAAGATACTAGGTTTTTATTTTAGTTAGGGGAACTCGCCACAATTTTAGTTGTATTGTTACGTATCCTCTTATGAGGAATCAAAGTCTCAATTTGTAGTTTGAAATGTTTGGGTTTTTTTTTAGGGACTGTGGAAATATTTTGAATTAATACTTGAACCAAGTCTGGGTTGAAAATAGTGGAATCGTAGACGTAGTTCGCAGTTAATATAAAATAGATACACAATCCTTTTTGAAAATATCTTGTATTTGAATTAACTTTGTAAAAAAGGTTAGCATTTGATTGGTTGGTTGTTTTAGAATATGTTATGCAATATGTAAAAAATAAATTTGAATGAGAAAAAGATTTTATGCAATTAAAAAAATAGGGTTAGTGTTTTAAAAATAGTTTAATTAAAAAATACCTATTTTATAATTTATTAAAAAATATATTAAATATTTTAATGAAAAACATAATAATTATTTAACAATTATGTAAAAATTATTTAATGCAAAAATGCAAAAAAATTTATATAAAAATAAGAAAATAAGATCAATTAAAATATGAAAATACAATTAAACAAATTAATTAATTAAAGGAGGGGTGTAAAAGTTAAATCTGGAATGTGTTTTGTTATTCAAAACAAAGTAAAGTCATTTTTTAGATTTTTGTATTTTTCTTTTGTATTTTTAATAATGAATAAAAGTTAAGATATAAAAAGTTCTTTTTTTTAAGGGTATCATGGATAACACTAGAGGGAAAGGCACAATGTCCTCCCTTAAGCGGAGCCTCTTTGTAGACCGAAACTTTCGTCTCTAAGGTAGTAAAAGGTCTCACCATGAGTTTTTGGTTGAGGGTTATGCAAAAAGTCATAGGTTTCATTCCAAACTCCTATCCCTCAAGAGGATATCTCTTGAGACATATTTCTTTTTTGGAATTCCATCGACTCTAGGCGAAGTCGTCACAGAAACTCATAGGGATGATGTATCCCCTTGGCCAATAGACGAACCTTCTTTCTAAGGTTTTGAAAGTAATAAAAAAACCCTAGCCAAAACCTCGAACCTAAAAGAGATAAGAAACTAAAACCCTAGGGTTGAGTTCCCATCAAAGTCGCCAGCTGTAATAACCGGCAAAAAACTTGAGAGTCTCCACCATTAATTTTTATCCTAAGGGAGGAAATATAACGGATAACCCTAATTTGGATCATAGATTCTAAGTTGTTGACTCCTTTTAGATGAAGAGAAGGTCTTAGGCACCCTTCATTTACCTTGTTCTCAAGGATACTATGGTTTAGGTTTACAATTTAGGAATAGGGTTTTAGTTTTAATTAGGGGAGCTCGCCATGATTTTTAAGTCGTATGCCTACTTATCCTCTTATGAGGAATCAGAGTTCTAATTAGCAGTTCGTAGTTGTTTGGTTAGTTCTTTTTTATGGATTATGAAAATATCTCGAATTCTCCTTGAACCAAGTTTAGGTGTGTGAATAGCGGAATTGTAGACGAAGTTCGCAGTCGATAAAAGAAATGTTCATAACCCTTTTTTTGAAAATAAATATGTGTGAATTAGGTTAGTAAAAATTAAGTTAGTATTTGATTGGTTAGATTTTTTCAAATAAATGATGCAATATGAAAAAAAAAATAGATTTTAATGCATGAGAAAAAATATTTAACGCAATTAAAAGTATTAAAAAGAGTTACTATTTAAAAAACGAGTTTAATTAATATTATTATAATTTATTAAAAATATATTTTTAATAGAAAAATATAATTAGTTATTAATTATACAAAATTATATGTTAATGTGATAAATAAATAAAAATGATAAAGAATGAACAAACAAATAAATAAATGAAATTATTAAAAAAATATATATTTTTAAAATGCAGAGGGGTGCAAATTATTCGGGCCTAGTAATGTTGGGGATGTGGGTATCAGGGCCCTTAATGTAGATATTGGATTTAGTCCCAATTGCATGGGGGCGTACAGTTGAAGTGAGGAAGTAATTACGGGGGGCGCATAAATAGTAAGGGCCCAAGTCCAGATGTTGGACTTGGCCCAATAGCGCAAACGGGGTGTATGTGGTCGTTTCACAAGGAAAATGGGGGTATGAACTGTAATGGGCTAGGCCCAACATTGAACAAAGGGGGATTTGTTTGGATCCGGTGTATGCAAGCATGTGGTATTATCGTGAGGATGCGTGATCTGGTTGTTTGATTAAGATCGAAGAGACATAAAACGAGGGTGTATAGTAAACACATGGGGGCAGCAGGCATGGGATCGCGAGGAATTATATTTTCAATTTCCCCTTCATTTCCTCTTCATTCTCATTTCATCTTTCTCTCTCTCTATCTTGTTCTCTCTTCCCTTTCTCTTTGGTCAACAACAACAAAAACAACACCCCCCAAACCCTAACCCAGAACCCGACGACGGCGGTGGCTATCTCTCCCCCAAACCCTAAAAATCCAAACCTCAACAACCAAAAAATAGAGTTAAGTTTTTGAACGTTACCTCTCTCGCCGTGATTTCATTGATATTCTATTTCTGATTTCCTCCCAGTTCTACTTCCGGTCCTTTCTTCTTTTGTTTGTAGGTACCGGACAAGGATGATGATGTCGACGGCCACAAATTTAAAGGGCTTGAGGGCGGCGGCGGTGACTACAACGGAGATCTTAGGGTTTCTGTTTAGAAACCCTATATATATATATATATATATATATATATATATATATATATATATATATATATATATATATATATATATATATATATATATGCAAGGGGACTTCAGTTCAAGCATCTGATTCCGCGTCTCCTCTTCTTCTCCTCCTTCAAATTCTCCCTCCCTCTTCTCTTATATTATAGGATTTTTATAGTTTAGTTTTAGAGATATATTATGAAATTTATTTGATTTGCTGTTATTTTTTTGCTGATTATCGTTAGAATTAGAAAATAGGAATTAGATTGAAGATTTTGATTGTAATTAATTTTGTAACTTTTGATTTGTTGTATCTAGACGATTTTGTGCAATTATAGATTGTAAACTATATAAGTTTTTGATACGATTTAATTCTGTTAGTATTAATTTTGTATATCAATGTTTAATTTTTGGACTATGGCAGTTCTGGGCTTGCATTGTGAGGAAGAGAGTGAACAAGGGCGTCCTGAATGAGATTAGCAATTAGGGTTTCTCCTATTTTGAATTTGAGTCAAACATTCTCAAAATAAAATAATAATGATATTTTAATAATAAGAAATAAGAATATTAGTTATAATAATATAAATTTTTACTATTAATGAAATCGGTATATTAATAATAATGTAATTAAAATAATAGTACTAATTGCTATATTAATAATAATAGTAATATAATAATAGGAAGAACCAGTTGACTCGGTCAACCTTGACAAAAATCAACAGGCGTTCAAAACCTCCTAATGGGCCACCCATGGCACACTCAAAATAGAAATTGGCACACCCTCTCTTGTTGTACCTTAATGGACCAAACGAACCAAATGGGCATTTCTGATTTTGAAAGCCCACAAACCTTTAATTAAAACACACACTCTTTTGTATCATTTAAACCCCCAATAAATGGAACCAAAAGCTTAATGGGCCTCCAAAAAATAACTTAATGGGATGAATGAATTAAAAAAATGCACCCCTTGTTTGTTATATAAAAAAATGAGTAAAATCCTTAATGGGTCATCAGATTTTGATGGCCCACCTGAAACATCGTAGCCCCTTTTATATAACAACGCAACTTATGAGACGAGCTTTCAAACAAATAACCCGATATGGGACTCTCAAAATAAAAGTAAGCTTCTCAAGATAAAAGTAAATATACCCCTTTTTTCTATATGATGCCAAAAGACCACAAATGGGCTTTAGTAAAATGTGTATGCTAAGCCCACTACGAGTACGCCTCTCATTAAAAATTAAAAACCCCCCGTTATAAACATAATTTCCAAAATATATAATTGCAACAAAATGAACATAAATAATAACACTAAGATTAACAACTATTTATATAATGGGGCAAATTTGGGGTGTGATCTGATGTCAGACAATATGTCGTGACATGTAGCTACTAGAGATAGTTACTTATATGCTTGACATGGCATATATGGTTAAATAATATGAAGATAATTGGTTTAATCATGTAGTCTCAGGTTTCTCAGGATGGACTCTGAGAGATTATATTGGTGTATGGGAGAATTTATTTTTCTTTGCAGAACCTAAAGGATCCCAATGAATTAGCATTAGTTGTGTCACTTTTAAAGATTGAAAGGAGTGAATTTTGAAACTAGGAAAGGACATTGTACCTATGCTTCAGAGATTATGGATAGGTCTTTCTAATACTGTTTTTTTAAGCTTGTGTGACAATGTCTGACAAGATGTCAGGATATAACTCAAAAAATGTTTTTTCTTGAGACCACCAAGGACCGATTTTGAACGGTATATGCTATATGTGTCATGAGGGTGTGTATCACGTGCTCTGACTATGCATGTGCATGTTTCGGAAATTGTCTTTTCCCAAAAAAATTGGTCTTGATTTATTAAAAGCATTCAGATCTTTTTGACTGATGCACATTATTACCTTATGAAGTTTTGTGTCCTTGAATAATGTCTCTTGACCAAGACAATTGTTACAGTCTAGGTTTGTTATTTTTGCTCAGGTATTTATAGAAACTATTGTTTCTTTCCTTCCTTTCCCTTCACTTTGTGTGTGTCTTTTTATTGTATAGTTATCATGTCCTTGTTCGGGTATGGGTTAGTTTTGTTTGGGTCTAGTTCTGTGAAGGTTATGTTTGTCAATTTGTCGAAAGAATAGGGAAAATGGGTAGTGTTCAGATATTGTAAAGTCTGAGGTCAGTTTTTGCAGTTGTTTTGCAAAGATGTCGAATAGGATGTCATATTCTGAGTTTGTTTGTTTTTGGGTGTTCGTTGTTGTGTCTTGTGATATGAGTTAAGAACACAATTGTGTCTTGTGTTATGAGTTACCCAAGTTTGAGGTATGGTCCTCTGTATCTATATAAGGGTAGTTCAGGTGGGTGTTGATTTTTCCTTTAGTTTCCTCTTATGATTTGAAAGAGGATGTTGTGTCTGTCTGTGTAAAAGTATAGTTCTCAGGTTGAGGGGGAGTATTTGATATCTTCTTCCTCATGTACATCATGACTTTCTTTGTTTATCCTGAGGTTGTTGTCTGTGGTGTTGAGCCTGTTGTGATGTAGTTGATTGGTTCAGGAAAGTTTGCAGTAAAATATCTTGACATTAATCTAAGTATGAGTCATACCTCTTGTTAAAGCCTTTGTCATATTTTGTCTAAAAGGGGGAGAAGAATTTATATTATCTCTTAGTGAGCAACTTTTTAAGAGGGGGAAAAATATGAGTTATTTTTTATTTGTTGAATCCCTTAAGAGATAGAGAGAGATATAGAGAGCGAGAGAGAGAGAGAGAGAGAGAGAGAGAGAGAGAGAGAGATAGAGATAGAGAGGGAACATTAGTGGTGGACTACCAAGAAGTCATGGTATGATGTTGTGACATCATGATTTAAGACTAACGACTGTCATATATAATGATTGAAGACCAAAGACTGTGACTAATCTGATATGCTTCTATAATTTTCTACTGCCGAGTTGTGTTGTTTAAACCCTTATATTGTTTATGCTTATGTATGCAAAGTTTATGTAAACTAGTTTTAGCCAAAATAAGCCAAAGTGGGGGATTGTTAATTCTCTATTATTTGGATTGACATTATGTTTTGTAAGACTAATATAGCAGAAATAGGTTAAATAGGATTTGTAACTTGTAGGATAAAGCAGGTTTAAGTTCTATTTGATGAAGAAACATGTTGAGATGAGATGTGTCATCATCTGGAGCAACATGTCGAAAAAGATATCATATGCAGGTTGATACGACATCATGACTGGTACAGCTGGATTAAACATTTCTGTTATGATTTAACATATGAAAAATATTCTTGGAATATTATGCAATCATATATGGAGCTATCTTATTAGGTCTGGAAGATTCAAGTCAGAATCAGGAAGAATATTAACTTTCTAATTATTAAGATTAATTAGGAAGATTTGATTGAAGACCTATTTTGTAGTAGAATCTTCTGCAGATTTGTAACAACATATTTGATGTGATTAGAAGCCCAAATCCTGTTGGGTACTAGCTTATAAATAAGAGAATTATAAACTAGGATTAAGGACCAACCGTGAATTATCAAGATGTAGTGTAAGTGAACCACTCAGATTTTGAGATGGTCTCTATGTTCTCCTCGAAGCTATAAAGCAAGAGTGAGTATTGTTCTTGGAGGAAGCTTGTAAGCAACTCCAAGTTGGTATTCTTAGTCAAGAGTCTTAGCTGAGTTTAGAGGGAAGTGTGTCTTTCTAATCGTCACAGAAGTGAGTCTTCTCATCATGGAAGTGTGTCTTCTTGTTTTTCTAAGTTTCTTAGAATTGTCCAATCATTGTCTGTGATTGGTGAGGGATTTAGGAGGGCCTCATATCTAGGTGAGTCTTAGATAGAAATCTAGCGAGGGTAGTGATTAAGTGATTAGACTGTAAACTTGTATGTTTGTTGTAGGGTCTATAAAATGATACTACTATAAGTGGATTTATCCCTGGCTTGGTATGCCCCCAGAGTAGGAAGGTTGTTTCAAATTGGGTTAAAAATTATGTATGCACTTTACTTTTCAGTATCTGTTTTTAACTGTTTATTCTTTGTCATGCTGTTTGTAACAGATTAGATGTCTTGACATTTTATAGGACATCTGGTTCTTCTATACCAGCATTTCAATATTGTTGAGCTATATGAATTGTATGTTGCATGTATGAACAGTTGGTGGCCGTAATGGAATATTGCATTAATGGATGTATATATCAATGTGTGTTATTTTGTTGCATGGTTGTGTCGCATGCATTACATATTGTGGACTTTAGTCCTGTTTGGGTCTTCGATCCTAGATGGTGTCGATCAGAAGCGATGTGAACCAGAGTGTTCTCAATGTTGGTTGGCTTTGATCCTACTTGGCGTGGATCGGGGGCGAGGTGAACCTAATTGTTCATGATATTGGTGGCTCTGGTCTAAGATGGCATGGATTCAGGAGCGATATTGGTACCACATGCATTGAGTCTGTGAGTCGGTCTCATTGCATTGCATTATTGTTAACATGATGTTTGATTTATGTGATTGATGTATGTGCTACAGGATGATTGTTAATATGTGCGACGAATTATGCATGATTGTGTAGTATTATATAATAAGACTGTTGTTGTTATGTGAAGGTGTGAGATATGGAGTGTGTGGCTATGCATGATTTACTTGTTATATACTTATTATTATATATTCTCTGATATTGTTGTGATATCTCACCCTTTTGTTGGAATGATGCTTTATACGGCCTTGTGCAGATAGTCAGGAGTAGTCTGAGGCTGCAAGGATTAGAAGAGGTTGCTTTTCATTTATTTTGAGTTAGCATCATTGCTCTGATACGTAACACCGGGGGATGAATGCTTTATTAATTATTTTGGTTTAAATGATTTGTTTGGAGTCCTATGAACTCCTTAGTTTTGAATAAATTTCGATTTTTACATAAAGAAGATTATTTGATATGAGATGTGATTCTTTTCTGTTGCTTAATAAACTTGGAAGTTTAGGACTATGATGTTTTGTTTCGGTTCATCCATAAATTGTGTTATACATCTTATACTCTTTTGAGCAGGTTTAATATGTTTTGAAGTGTAGTATCCTAATGATTTGTAATTGATTTTTTTTAAAGAAAAAAATTACTCTGGTTTTATATTATTTTTCTTCGAGGAAATTAGGGTGTTACATCAACATCCGTACTTTGAATGACCTATGTGAAGCATTTGTTAGGCAGTATAAATACAACGTAGACATGGTGCCTGACCGTGATCAACTTAGGACCAAGTCTCAAAGATAGGAAGTCATTTAAGGAGTATGTGCAACATTGGTGCGAGATTGCAGCTCAGGTTATTCCCCCCATGGAAGAGAAGGAAATGACTAAAGTATTCCTAAAGACTGTTGGTTCATTTTATCATGAGAAGATAGTGGCCAGTGTGCCAAGTGATTTTATAGAGATAGTCAAAATGGGCATTCGTTTGGAAGAAGCTGTATGTGAAGGTCGTTTGTCAAAAGATAAGAGTTATGGTAGTTCTGCTAAGAAACATGCCTACGGTTTTTCTAAAAATAAAGAAGGAGATTCTAATGCCATTTCTCAGGAAAGGCGGGGTAGATCCCATGGAAGAAATCACTGTCATCAGCAGCATGCTGCTTCACTTACTCCAATTGTTAATATGGCACCTACACCAGTTTCTTATCAACCTCCCCAAAGAACGCATCAACAATCATACCAACAGAATATCCAAGGGTAGAATCAGAATAGGAACTCCTTTGACCCCATTCTTATGAGTTATGTTGAGTTGTTTCCCGCCTTGATTCAGAAGAGCCTTGTTCAAACTAGATCTCCGCCTACTATTCTTGAGAAACTTCCCTAGTATTACAAAGCTGATGTGACTTGCGTTTTTCATCAAGGATCTCCAGGGCATGACATAGAAAATTGTTATCTGTTGAAGGCTGAGGTTCAAAAGTTAGTAAGGGATGGTATTCTATCATTTAAAGACATGGGGCCAAATGTGAAAGCAAACCCTTTGCCTAATCATGGGAGAAATGCAGGTAATATGGTTTACAATTGTGTGGGTTAATTCTGAATCTTTGATGTAAACCTGATAATACATGCTACTCTCTGTGAATTTAGTCATTACGAACATAATCATACGGCTTATAGAGTTTGTGTGGAATATCCTCGTGGGTGTTATGTGGTGAAAAGAGACCTCCATGATATGTTGGATAGAGGTCTTATTCAGATCTGTCGAGAGAGAAATGAGGATAATAAAGTGCATATGATTGATGATAATTCTAGAACCTGCCGGGTTTATGATGTGAATTCAATAAAGATATCTTTGGTAAAACTTCATGCTGAGTGTGTTAAGGTACTTTGAACATGACCATTTGTCTTGTAAAGTTTATTCTAAGGATCCTGGAGGGTGTGACACTATCAAAAAGGATCTCTAGGATATGCTGAATGTGGAATCTCTTTGTGTTACTAGACTGAAAAAGAATGATTAAGATAGTGATGTGAATATGTAATACGGTGGGATAACTGACTTTTTGTTTTATCGCAAATGTTGTCGTTAGAAAGAGTCGCCATCGACTTTTCTTTTATCCAATATTTAGGAAAGGTGAAAAGAACAGGAAAGACCTTTGATAGATTTTGAGTTCGGGGTGTAGGTTATGAAAAGGGAAGGTGTTAGCATCTTTTTCATCTGTAGTTATCTACGGGATCTTAATTTCTTAGCTCACTTTTAAAAATTTCTTTGTATGTGTGTTATTTTTTTGGAAAACATTTTGAAATTCCAATGTAAGGCTAACTTTGTAATGATTCTTGTATCAGTCCTCAAGAATGTATACAAAGTGTTTTTTTGAAAATATATTTTTTTGAAAGTGTAGTGTCGAAGATGTTTGTTTGAAAAGAGGTTGCGAGCAAGAATTCAAGAGTCCTATCCACTAAGGTCTTTCTTGTTATTTTCCTTCTCCTTTAGAGATAGTACTATTCATACCATTAGTTGGTAGGTAACCATATCTATTGGATGTGAAGGGACAGTCGTAGGGTCATCGTATGGTCATCGAAGGCAACATGTAAGGATACTTTAGCAATTTTATCAAAGGGACTATCATCATTTCGTTCGTAGGGTCATCGAAGGGACTAGATCATTTGTAGGCAACTTCGAAGGGTCATCGAGGGACTATGATCTTTATGATGATTTGTTTGAGGGTCTTTTGCTAAAGTATCCTCACTTTCGAGGGACATGACCAACTGTATCATTAGGCAGCAAGAGAAGTTACCCTAGAGGTGCATGTGTGAAGAGTGTGTTAATTCATTTATGTTATCTTGGAAATTAGGTTTTCTACGTTTTCTTTTAGTCTTGCCATACAAATCCTAATTACTAACAGTTAAAAATATAATGTACGGAATGTAAAGTGAGGAAATTTAAACCTAAGCTATTACATCTTATGAGCAGTTACATAATCAGAAAAAATGCGAGAAAAGATAAATCTACACTATTACAATTGGGAGTGGGACCTATACAGTCTTCTAGGAAATTAAACAACAAAAGGAAATAAGAAAGAAGATTGTTAGAAAAAAATTAATGTTTTTGGTTTTTTTTAGAAAATAATTTTGGTTAATAAATAGTAATTAAAACCTAATTATTTCTAATTAATTTTAATATTGAGAAAATTAATTAATAAATAAAAGTATGTGAAAAATTAGTTACTAACTAGAAAACCCTAATCCTAATTTGTTACAATTTTTAAAAAAGAATTAGGTTTGTTAATGGTTAATTGGAAAAGAATTAGTTAAGAAAATAGAAAAGAAATTAGGGCTAGTAAAAATAAGAAAACCAAAATGCATGGGGTGAGACTTGAACCCAGGCCCTGGATCTCAAAGGTATGCCCTTCATCCACTGCGCCTTGATACTATTTGTGTTTGAGAATAGAAATGAATCCTTTTGTTATAAACCTGTACATTATCCTGGAAAATAAAAGAAAATGGCAAAACCTGGGATTGAACCCACGCCCTCAGCACTAATGACCACCACTGTTACCACTGGGAAACTTGTTGTTACGCGTTGGTTTAATCAGATCACTCAATATAATATAAATTAAAATAAAAATCAGAACATGCGCGTTATGGTGGGGCCTGAGGATTTTGAATGGACCATATATATATATATATATATATATATATATATATATATATATATATATATATATATATATATATATATATATATATATATATATATATATATATATATATATATATATATATATATATATATATATATATATATATATATATAGAGAGAGAGAGAGAGAGAGAGAGAGAGAGAGAGAGAGAGAGAGAGAGAGAGAGAGAGAAGGCCACGTGAGCCTTGACCACTGCTTGAAGAAGTCAGACCACCATCAACAGCAGTCAGCCTCGTCATCTCTGTTGAGGAGGTTTTTGAAAACCTACAAAAATGGATGAAAATGAAAGATCAAATAATGTAGATCCACTAATTAGCATGTTGCGAGTTCAACAATGGTGTTAGTTTGGCTTGAAAACGATTATATCTATAGATTCGAAACTCAGATGAAGCTTTGCCCTAAAAATGGAAAATCTTCATAGTTGCATCAAACCTTACAAACAATGGTTCTAAAACATTCTAAACATCATTATGAACATGTATGAGTGCATCGAACCAATCAATAATGCATGAATAAAAAAGTTTAATATTAGAGAAAGTTACCTAACTGATGCAACTTGGTTGGGACGTTCATGGATGCTTCAAGCTTAAGTAATTGTTGGGATGAGCTCATGGAATCTTTAGGAGGCTAGTGTGATGCTTGGAATGGATTGAAAATGGCTGGAGACAAAGGTTTGATCATGCCCTAGTTTATTGAAAATTTGAAGTTTTAGGGTTTGTTCTTGAGGCAACTTTTCGTGTTCTTTGATGTCTGAATATGTTAGGTATTTATAGAGAGAATATTAGGTCAACAAAAGTGAGATAAATCTTTTGTATTTCATGATCAAATATTTGATTGGACTTTTTCATGAAAACTTCCTTTTTTAGGCCAATCTTATGCCAATCATCCTTACACGATTTTGCCAAGTAGTCATGAGCTTTTTGGGCTTCAAATCTGATCAAAACAAGAGTCCACATGCCTTGGTCCAACATCTTGACAATTTATTTGATTTATTTTAAAAATATGTGAATAAAGTTAAAATAAATAAAATAAAAAATCAAAGCTATGCATGGATGGACTTAGAGGTCCTCTAACATGTTATAGACATTGTGGTACGGTGAGAGAACTAATGTGAGGGTTTTGCGTTTGATCCCAAATGTTGCGGTTAGCAAGAGTCACCACCGACTTTTCTTTTATCCAAAAGGAAAGGTTAAAAAGCACATGAAAGATCTTTGAGATTGTTTCTTGAGTTCGGGGGGTAGATTATGAAAAGGGAAGGTATTAGCACCCTTTTCATCCATGGTTTTTCACGGGCTCTTAGTTACTTGCTAGATCACTTGATTTTTTTTGAAATTTTGCTTAGTTTGTGTGATACGGTGGGAGAAATGACTTGAGGTTTTGCGTTTGTTTTCGCAAATGTTTCGTTTTAGCAAGAGTCGCCATCGACTTTTTATTTTATCCTAAGGAAAGGTTAAAAAGCACAGAAAAACCTTTGAGATGTTTTCTTGGGTTCGGGGAGTAGATTATAGAAAGGGAAGGTATTAGCACCCTTTCTATCCATGGTTATCCATGGGCTCTTAGTTACTTGCTTAGATCACTTGCCTTTGCTTTTCAATTGTTTGAAATGGTGCTTCGTGTGTGTGGTTTTGAAAATGTTTTGAAAAAGATGCCTTGTCTAGGCAACCATTGTAACAATTCTTTACTCGAATATTTTACAAAGGTGTTTGCATTTTTGAAAAGATGTTTAAATATTTTTGAAAGTTGTTTTGAAATTGTGTTGTGGAGTGTGTTTTGAAAAAATGGCAAGGATTTGTTTTACAAGTTGGTCAAGTAACCAAGATCTATCTACCCTAAATTTCCCAAAGATCTTTCCTATGTTTTAACCCTTTTAACAGTATTGTTCCACCATTGTATTTGGTGGACAATCTTGTGTTAGGATGTTAACGGGACGGGCGCGGGTCATCGTTTAGACCATGAATGCAATAGTGCCAAGTGTCTTTGGCAATTTTTCCTTTAAGGGACTTGATCATTTTTTAGGCAACTTGAGAAAGCGTCATCGAGGGACTATGATCATTTGATTTGTTTTTGTTTTGCCAAAGAAACTCAACATGCAACATAGCCCATTTTTGAAGGCAACAAGTGGAGTAACCCTAAGGGTGCAAGTGTGTATGGTGTTGTCCATTTTCATGCATTTTTGTCTTTGTATTAGTCAAGCTATTTGTTTTTTTATTTGCATACAAACCCTAAGTCTATCATGGCATAATTTGAAAGCTTTTAAATGCGAAAATTAAAAGTCCTAAATTATTACAACATGATTATGGGGATGGGGGTACAAATGTTTGAATGGGGGGATATTTGGCAAGAAATTAAATCTAAAGCTATTACATCCATATTGAATATACAAATTATTTAATTGTACAATATTGGAATAAATACAATAAATATGCAAAATGTATTATGCACAAAAAGGATTTTTTATGTATGTGAAAGTGTTTTTCAATGTGAAATATAAACAAAAATAAAAAGGTCAAATTTTGAATATTTTATGGTTTAGGGCAAAACCCTAGTTTTTAAATAAATAGTATTTATTTATTAATTATATACAATATTTATATATTAATTTATATAAAAAATAAAAAAAAAGAAGTATATTGTAAAAAAAAGTATTTTTTAGTGTCGTATATTAATAAAAATAAAAATGTATTATTTTCATATTTTTATCCTAAGTATTCTAATAAATATATACAAGTATTTATATTATATATTAAATATACTAAATATATACAAGAATAAAATATTAATTATTTACAAAAAGTATATTTTTAGAAAATGTTTTCAAAAGGTAAACAAAAAATAATAACTGAAAAAATATTTATTTTTGTATTATTTTCTAGGGTTTTAAATAAAAAGACAATATAATTATTTACATGTATATGCTAAATAATACAAATAAATGCCAAATAAATGCAAAAATGTATGGAAAAATATTTTTTATATTTTTTATATTTGAGCAAAAAATAATAAGTCAGAATCAAAAAGAAAAAATCAAAAATGATAAATATATCACACAATGGGCCAGGGGGGTGTAAATTGGAAAAGGGGGTGCAAAAAGCAGGACTGACTCAGGCCCAGCCCAAGCCAGTCATCTTCAACCTTCAGCATTGTTTGAACATCAAAAACACGCGCTTCTTGTACAACAGCTAACTCCTGATTCCTTGACTTTCATGCAAAACTCATAACACCAATATTATAGAGCATCAAGAGACGAATCCAGACATATAAAACACTTGACCTAACTCTAAGAAACGAGGGAGAATTTCTTCATCCCCAATTTCTGACCTAATTTTTCTTCAATATTCATGGCCAAAATATTCACAGCACACTCAATATAAATGAAAAGTAAATACATGGATGACTTCAGAGCTATGAGGAGAACATGTTTCATTCACAAACCTAAGCCTAACTCTTCCTATATTGAGAGATAGAAGTTCATGTTTTTACCTATTTCAGCTTGAATCGTGTACAGCAATGGAGGTATCTTCAATGGAGTTTGAGCGTTGGTAGAACTTGCCTGAAGTCCAAGGATGCTTCTCCAACACCTGGCTTGCTTTGAATCACTATGAATCGTGCTATGGAAGTTCACCTGCAAAACTGAAAAAATGAAAATGGCAACAGGGGTTAGGGATGTTACAGTTTGTATTTAGGGCTTGGGATAGTTCCAATTGATGGTAGGGAATGTGTTTGAACAAGCTTTGGCCAAAACGCACGAGCAAACTGAGTTGTACAACTCAATCTGCAGGGATGCCCTGTTTCTTGCAGAAAAATGGTGTTTTGGTGAATGAGGGGGTATTGAGGATGAAGGAATCGTGTTTTAGGTCAGCTTGGGTGTATGAAAGATGTTCACAAGGTTTTTGTTTGACTGTGTTAACAGGAAGTGGGAGTTGGATAGTTTTTGCAAGCTTTCTTCCAATGTAAGCAAAGAGATGTCAACTTGTGATATAGGCCTGTACCAAGTTCTCAAGCATGCTGCATATTTTGTTCTTGATCAGTGGAATTTGCTTACAAACTCTTGCCTCAAAGATTTGGCTTGTACTACAAAGATTCAGAATTTGACATAAAGCATTACTTTTCAAAAATGGCAAAGTTGCTTTTTCTAATTATGGATTAGTTCTTTGTGTAATGACTAAATGCACAAAACAATGCTTGAACACAAAGGTTAGGCATTTAATTATGGAGTTCAAACTTGGTTTAGAGGCCTGGAAGCAAGTACCAAGCATGCTGATTTGAAAATGCAACTTGTATGAACATGCATTTGGTCATGAACAAAAGTGAATTTTGCCCAACTTTGCAAATTCAATTCTCCCTAACCACAAGGGTGTTTGAGAAGTTCTTGGAAAATTTGGAAAGCTTGTAATGTGTACTACAATCCATCTTTGTAATGCAAATTGAAACTCCAAGTGGAAGCATGTGAAAAATGGCCAAGAAGTTGGACAAAAATCCTGCCTAGAATAGGTCAAAAATTTTCTAAGTTAAAAATGTTTTGCACCCTTGTTCCAAAAATCATAACTTGAGCTACAAGCTTCTTTTGAGGAAACTTTGTGAATCAAAGTTGTAGATTTTGCAATGGACTACAACTTTCGTCTTTTGAGTTTTATTTGAATCAATTTGTATCTTGATGAAAAAATGGGACAAAGTTAGGGGAAAATAAGGGAATTTCATAACTTAGAAAATTTCTAAGTTATGAAATTTCTTCATTTTAAACCCTAATTTTCAATTTTGGGTTTCTTGATGAACAAGTTTCATAATTTGATATGTCTTGATGAAAAATGAATCTTGGCACTTGATTTTGACCAAAAAGTCAAAGTTTGACTTTTCAGTATACAATCAAATTTTGATCAGTTGACTGAAAAATTCATCTGTCAATCCTATGCATTTGGGATCTTTTGAACCTGTTGAATGGGTCAAGACAATGCCATTGAGTCCTTGAGTCCATATGTGAGCTTGATTTTCCATTGGTTAAGTCAAACAGTCAAAAATTGCCTTTGTGCAGTCAAAACCCTAAAAATGACCATTTTGCCCTTTTGGTGATCTGGTCAAATTTCTTGTGGAATTGTGATCCAAACTTGACCAAATGGTTCATATGAGTTCATTATGTTGATGTGGGTCAAATTTCATGAGGTTTGGCTGTTAATTGGCCACATTTGACTTTTTCCCCAATACAACTGATTTCTAGGTCAACTGTCCAATTGACTGGGCAAAGATTGGAATCAAGGCTTGAAACTTGGTATGGATAAACTTGTGATTCCAACATGAAGCATGAAAGTCACTTTGGGAATTTTAGGTCAAAACATCTTTGTGCAAACTCAAACCCTAATTTGGGTCAACAGTGCAAGATGGAGTCTTGAGCAGAGCAAACCCTAACTTGATCTTGAGCTCCAAGGGTCTTGTGGTGAGAAAATGTTGATGAAAAGGGAGGGCAAATTTTGGGGTACAACAGTTTCCCCTGTTCAATCTTCTTGAACCTGAAGAGTTAGATTGGCAAGCTTGCCTTTCGCAACTCGAGGGTAAAAGGAGATTGGACACTAGAGTGCCCTTAAATTTGCACTCGTCAAGACATGGATGTGGGAATGGGCTTAAAGATGCCATTTGGATATGGGCTTAGAGATGCCATCTGGAGATGAGACAGAATCTTGTCGGGGATGGGCTTAAAGATGCCATCTAGAATGTTTGTTGAACTGCAATGTGATAGGTCAGAAGAATGAGGATTATAATGGTATCTGTGTCTGGAATGCATTTGAAATGTATCTGGAGACTGAGTTTGTATGAGCAAAAGAATGGCCTCCGTGTCTGGGGCGTATTTGAGCTGTAACTGTGTTTGAATGTAGAATGGATATCAGAATGACTGCCGTGTTTGGAGTGTATCTGTATTGTATCCGGGTAACAGAGAGACATCTGTATATGGAGCAATTGCATGTTGGGGACAAATTCTGAATGAGTGACAGAATGGAAACCGTGTCTGGAGCGTATCTGGACTATATCTGAAGTTGAGATTTGTATGAGTAGCAGAATGACTTCTGTGTCTGGAGTGTATCTGAAACTGTAACTGGGATCTAAATAAATGACAGAATGACTTCCGTGGCGAATGCACTGGGGAGAATCAAACTGCTGTAGTAAGGGTCAAAATGGTATCCGTGCTTGGAATGCATTGAACCTTGAGGTGGATAAATGAATCTGAATGAGAGATAGAATGGTTGTCGTGTCTGGAGCGTATCTAGTCTGTATCTGATTGTTGTAGTCTGAATGAGTAGTAGAATGACCGCCGTGTCTGGGGTGTATCTGTACTGTATCTGACTTGAAATTCTGAATGAGTAATAGAATGACCGCCGTGTCTGGGGTGTATCCATACGGTATCTGAATAATTGTTAATGATAGCCTTTTAATCTTATCCTGAAAAGGATGAAATGTTAGCTAAAACATAAAGTTATGTTGCATGATATGTATGATGCAATATATATCAATGTTTATGATATGAATGTAATGAATGTGCATGTAAGCTGATGAGCCGTCTTGCTGAGGATAGAGGAATCCTGGATAGCCGGAGATAATAGAATCTTGACTACTGCCAGGGAAAGTGAATCCTTGACTACTGCAGGGGATTGCAGGAATTTTTGGTTGTTGAAGATGAGACATCCTTGTTGACTGCTGACTGCTCGGGGAACAAGATCTTCAATTGTTGAGGGATCTTAGGACCACTGCTGGGGATTGGAACTCCTTGGTGACTTGTAGGGAATTAGAATTCTGATGATCTCTACTGGGGAGTCCAGCACCTGGTAGGCTTAAGCTGGAGAAGTAAAATTGAGAATCTTCAATCTGATGGGAAGTATCTATGTGGTGAGAAGGTTCACTAGTCCGGTTCCGCTGGGAATTGATAGTTTGGAAGTTTTAGCTCCGCTGGGGATTGATAGTTGGAAGTTTTAGCTTCGCTAGGGATAGGATTTTCAGATTTTTAAGGCTCCACTGGGGATACTGAAACTTAACTCTGAGGGGAATTGAGTTCTGGAAGGCTCTCTGGCTGGGGAAATCAGTTTTGAGAAAGCTTTTGTTCTGTTGAGGATCCTGAAGTTTAACTCTGTTTGAGAAATTAAGTTCTGTATTTCGACTTTGTTGAGGAATTTGGAGTTTAATTCTTCTAGGGATTCCTTCTGAAAGGGCATCAAGATATCTATCCGTACCTTCAACCTATAAGTAATCATCTTTCTTGATTTGTAAGGAAATGATTATGTTCAAATGCATATGCCTATTTAACAAAACATTGGACGTTTCTCAAATAAAACATAAGTGTAGAAAAGCAAAAAGAAGATAAAGCAAATTTCTGTATTTGGAAAAGTATTTGTATTAACTTTCTATGAATATCTTTAGACAAAGGAGACAGACATCCTAGTAAGAGAATGTTGTCGTAAAAAATTGAAAATTTTATACAAAAGAAAGATGGCTATGTGTAACAATTCCATGGGAGTCCCATTCTGCTATAGCCTTCACAACTCTGAATATCTTGTCCATTCAATGCTTCGTCCGCCGATGATTGGATTGATCAGAAGCTCGGAGCTTGTTGATGAAGAGATTGACCTTTAAAGTGATCTGACGAGACATAGTCATACGCTTTAATTCCCTAACTTTTGCCTGGACCGCCCTTTCGGGTTTTCAATCCACCGGGAAACCCCTTTTTTCCCAAGCCGCCCTTTCGGGTTTTCGACTTGCCGGGTATACAAATTTTTGTTTTATCCCTAATTTTTGCCTGAACCGCCCTTTCGGGTTTTTGGCTCACCGGGATGCCCATTTTTGCCCAAGTCGCCCTTTCGGGTTTTCGACTTGTCGGGTTGTTTTATGCGTAGTATCTTTTGACTATGTATGCGTTCGCAGGGTGCGGCAAGTCGTCGCTGTCCATGATGGTCAGAATCATTGCACCACCAGAAAAGATGCTCTTGATTACAAATGGTCCTTCGTAAGTAGGAGTCCATTTTCCCCCGGGATCACTTTGCCGTAAGATGATCCGCTTGATTACGAGATCTCCGACTTGATATACTTGACGTCTGACTTTCTTGTTGAAAGCCTTGATCATCCGTTTTTGGTACGTCTGACCATGGCAAATAGCAGTGAGTCGCTTCTCGTTGATCAAATTGAATTATTCAAGTCGGGTCTGAATCCAATCGTCTTCACTCAAACCAGAGTCCTTCATAATCCTTAAAGAAGGAATCTGAACTTCCATGGGTAGGACAACTTCCATGCCATATACCAAAGAAAATGGGGTTGCCCCTGCCGAAGTACGTGTCGTGGTACGGTATCCATGCAGAGCGAACGATAACATCTCATGCCAGTCCTTGTAGGTGACTGTCATTTTCTGAATGATCTTTTTGATGTTTTTGTTCGCGGCTTCAACAACACCGTTCATCTTCGGCCGATAGGGAGATGAATTGTGATGATAAATCTTGAACTGTTCGCATAGAGCGGTGATCATAGTATTATTCAGATTTGTACCGTTGTCTGTAATGATCTTGTCGGGGACACCATACCGGCATATGAGGTTCTGCTTGATGAAGCGGGCAACCACATTCTTTGTAACAGAGGTGAAGGAAGCTGCTTCGACCCATTTGGTAAAATAGTCAATGGCGACCAGAATGAAGCGATGTCCATTGGATGCTGTGGGCTTGATCTCTCCAATCATGTTAATGCCCCACATTGCGAATGGCCAAGGAGCTGTCAAAACATTGAGAGGAACAGGAGGAATATGAATCTTGTCGGTGTAGACCTGACATTTGTGGCAAGTACGGGAATGTTGATGGCAATCAGCTTCCATGGTAGACCAGTAATAGCCTGCCCTTCGAATTTTCTTAGCCACCGTATGTCCGCTCAAGTGGGTGCCAAATGTACCGCTGTGTATCTCAGTCATGATTAACTCTGCTTCACCTTTGTCCACACATTGGAGTAAAACACAATCATGGCTGCTTTATAGAGGATGTCGTTGCTCAGGAAGAACTTGGCAGCAAATTTCCTTAGGAACTTTTTGTCATTTATGGAAGTTCCTTCGGGATATTCCCTAGTCTGGAGATACCTTTTGATTTCGTGAAACCAAGGTTGTTCCACTACTTCTTCGGTATTAATCTCATTACAATGCGCAGGTTCCTCAATTCGCTCGATGGTGATTTGGGGAGCCTCATTATCCCAGTTGAGTTTAAACATGGAAGACATTGTAGCCAAAGCATCTACTAGCTGATTCTCTTCTCGCGGGAAATGCTCGAAGGTGATTTGCTCGAAATGAGGCAACAATGTCAAGACATGTTCTTTGTATGGGATAAGATTAGGGTGTTTGGTATCCCACTCTCCTTTGATTTGACTGATAACCAAAGCCGAGTCCCCAAATACGATCAAAGATTTGATCCCCAAGTCTATAGCAGCCTTGAGACCAAAGATGCAAGCTTCATATTCGGCCATGTTGTTGGTACAGCTGAAACAAAGTCGGGCCGTGAAAGGTGTATGACAACCTTCCGGGGAAATGAGTACCGCACCGATATTGTTCCCAAGTGCATTTGAAGCACCATCAAAGTACAGGGTCCATCGGGATCCATTTTCAGGTCTATCATACGGTCCGTTACCTTCAACATTGTCCAAAGTCATGATGTCCTCGTCTGGGAAGTCGAATATCATGGATTGATAATCTTCGATAGCTTGATGAGCTAGATGGTCAGCTAGTACACTCCCCTTTATAGCTTTTTGGGTAGTATATTGGATGTCATACTCAGTCAGGATCATTTGCCATCTAGCGATTCTTCCAGATAAAGCAGGCTTCTCGAAGATATACTTGATGGGATCCATTTTGGAAATCAAAAAAGTGGTATGAGTCAACATATACTGTCTTAGTCGGCGAGCAGCCCATACCAAAGCGCAACAAGTTTTCTCGAGCAGTGAGTAGCAAGTCTCACAGTCGGTAAACTTTTTGCTAAGGTAATAAATGGCATGCTCTTTTCGACCAGACTCGTCATGCTGGCCTAATACGCACCCCATTGAGTTATCCAAAACGGTCAGATACATGATCAGCGGCCTTCCTTCGACGGGTGGCATCAGAATAGGAGGTTCTAGCAAATACTCCTTGATCTTATCAAAAGAAGCTTGGCAATCGTCGTTCCATTCGACTACCTGATCTTTCTTTAATAGTTTGAAAATTGGCTCACAGGTAGACGTCAGATGAGAGATGAATTTGGCAATATAGTTCAAGCGCCCCAAGAACCCTCTAACCTCCTTTTTAGTACGGGGGGCAGGCATTTCTTGTATAGCCTTCACTTTTGCTGGATCGACCTTGATGCCTTTGTTGCTGACAATAAATCCTAGAAGTTTACCAGACCTAACTCCAAAAGTGCACTTACTTGGATTCAGCCTGAGTTTGTACTCCTTCAACCTGGCAAACAGCTTCTGCAGATGTTCAAGGTGATCCTCCTCTGTTTATGATCGAGCTATCATGTCGTCTACATAAACTTCAATCTCATGATGTATCATATCATGAAACAAAGCCACCATGGCGCGCTGATAAGTTGCCTCTGCATTCTTCAGTCCGAACGGCATCACCTTGTAACAGAAGGTACCCCACTGTGTAACAAAGGTTGTTTTCTCCATGTCCTCGGGGGCCATTTTGATCTGGTTGTAGCCCGAGAATCCGTCCATGAAGGAAAACACCTTGTGCTGAGCTGTGTTGTCAATCAAAATGTCGATATGCGGTAGCGGAAAATCATCTTTAGGGCTGGCCCTATTCAAATCCCGGTAGTCCACACACATTCTGACCTTGCCGTCTTTTTTGGGAACTGGCACAATGTTAGCAACCCATTGTGGATAGGATGTAACAGCCAGAAAGCCAGTGTTGAATTGCTTCATTACTTCAGCTTTAATCTTCTCAGACATGTCGGGCCTCATTCGGCGGACTTTTTGCTTGATCGGTGGACAGTCCTCTCTTGTAGGGAGACGGTGAACCACGATGTCTGTGTCTAACCCCGGCATGTCTTCATAAGACCAGGCGAAGATTTCCACGTATTCATTTAACAGCTGTATTAAGCGCTCCTTGACACTTGGTTCCAGATTGGCACCCACTTGTACTTATTTCCTGTCTTCCTCTGTTCCTAAGTTGACTGTTTCCAACAACTCTTCATGAGGCAAGATGGCCCTCTCTTCTTGTTGTAGAAGTCTGGCTAGCTCTCCTGGTACTTCATAATCTTCGTCATCTTCATACTCAGCCTGATTGACCAAATCTTCAGAGTTATTGAAGGACATAGCAGAATAGTCACCCATAGAATCCAGAGTGGATGGGTACCTGCATTTGTGAGTGTGGGTGTGTGTAAGGGATAGCCATCCTTAAACAAACAAAAATGCAAAAGGAAAGAAAATGAACACAACAGTTTATAAATGAAAAACGTCCAATGAATCATTAAACATGGCATATGAATATGAAGAGAATCAAAACCCTTACAAATGGACCTACATGCCCCGGGCAGGGCATGAGGTGAAAAATAGTGTGCAGATTGTTTGAAAGTAATTATTACAGACCAACAGGAAATGTTCGAAAAATAAATTACTGATTAATGAAAGTAATGGGAACGAAGTTTTTCGCCTCCCAGTTGTGCAGTCCCCCTTCAATGGTTGGGAAGATCCAATCTTCAATGTTGGCCTCTTCGTCTTCGTCTTCCAAAGCATTGATTCCATGAGGAGAAATCTTGACGGGTGTCTTTTCAATTTTTGAGCGACGCATAGCTTTCTGCCCCGCAGTGGTAAATCCCAACCCAAACTTGTCTGTTTTATGAGGAATGTCATGCAACTGTCCCCATGTTGAGCACTTCCCCTCCTTCATTGCAGCCTTTGCGTCTTTCAGAGATGCCATCCTGGCCACCTGCTTGGGTTCCTCAGCTACTGCCTTCGCTACTGCAACCTCGGGAGCAATTTCCTCGAAGTGTTGGAACGGTGTTTCAATGAATTCACCCTCCACTTCCACATACCTAAAGGAGTTCAGATGACTGGTCATGTATTCCTCCTCACCGTGTACAGTTATGATTTTTCCTTTGACAGGGTATTTCAGCATTTGATGTAGGGAGGAAGTGACTGTGCCAGCATTATGTATCCATGGTCTCCTTAGCAAGCAAGAGTATGACGGACGGATGTCCATCACATAGAAAGTTGAGTGGAATACTTCAGTGCCCACCTTGATGGGAATGTCGACCTCCTTATGCACCATTCTTTTAGACCCGTCAAAGGCCCTGACAATGATATTACTTGGTTTCAGCTCCAAGCCTTCACAATCCAACCGGTCGAGAGCCTTCTTAGGCAGCACATTTAAGGAAGAACCGGTGTCGACCAAGACATGGGCGAGAGTAGTTCCTCGGCATTCAACTAACACATGCAATGCGTCATTGTGCTTTCTTCCTTTCAGAGTCAGGTCAACATCAGAGAAACCCAGGCCGTTGTCTGCGGTAAGGATGGCTACACAATCCTGGAATTGATCGGCTGAGGTTTCCTGGGGAATATGGATTGTCTTCAAAGACCTTATCAAAGCTTTGGCATGAGCCTCCGAACAAAGCAGCAAAGCTATCATGGAGATCTTCGAGGGGGTTTGCCCCAGTTGCTCTACAACGTCATAATCACTTTTCTTTATTATTTTCAGAATCTCCTCCATTTCTTTCTTAGAGGTTTCGGGGATGACCAATGGTTGAGCCCTCGTCCTGACGAGCTCATCTTGGATCCCTTTCCCCTTATCAGCAGAAGTAGGAGGGACAACCACAGGGGTAACAGCTTCTTCAATCAACGGAGTTCTTGCAGAAAGTTTTATCGGTGCAGGAGTAACCTTGGCAGCAGTTGAGGGTCCAAAGATTGTCTTTGGGGGGGCAATCTCTGGAGAGAAAATTCTCCCACTTCGGGTAATCTTGCTCGTACCAGCAATGTTTCCAATGTCGGTAGTTTCTTCGTCAGAGCTCTCTTCAGTTATCTCAACTTGTTTAACACCGTGGTAGTAGATTTCTCCACCATAATTCCACGGTATTGATTTGTCAGATTTGTAGGGGACTGGCCCAGGCATGGTTATTTTCAGAGGAACAATATTCGTAGCGGATGTAATCTTAACAGGCTTTTTAGGGACCTTGGAAAGATTGGTGGAAATGGTGATTATTGAAACATCTTTGATAGGAGTTGGAATAGCAGGAATCTTTTCGAAAAGAATTTGTTGGTTGTCCATTAGGCCTTGGATGCCTATCTTCAGCAATGGACAGTCAGTTGGTTGGGAGGAACAAAAGTAGCAATCTTCTTTACAACCTGGGAAAATCCCAGCTTTCAACAGATTCAACTTGATTGTCAGTAATGGAGTTGCCAGATCATCAATAGCAGAAACATACAGATCTTCTTCAACAACATGAACATGATGGCCATGCTTTGACATCAGAGTGGATATTACGTTCGGCTTCTCGGGGGCGTCGAACTCAACCTCTTTTGCGTCTATCAAGTCTTGAATTTTATTCTTTAGCGCCCAACAATTGTTGGTGTCATGTCCGGTGTTGTCAGAATGATAGGCACATTTGGCATTGACATGATAGTATGGAGATGTGGTGTTAGGGTTTTTCAGTGCCTCCTTTAAACCATTCAGATTCAACTACAACAAATGGGGAAGAACTTGTGCAGGCGTCATATTGATGCGGGTGAATTGCCGTTGTGGCCGTTCTACCCGTTGCTGGTTAGGTCTAGACTGATTGGCACGAGGCTGATCATTTGACGAATTTTGAATCATCACGGCCCCTACAGTCGGCCGGCGCTCAGTTCTCCCCAATCCTTTTTGAGAGTACAAAACAGCTGCCTCCTTCTTGGCTGGAAATGGCTTTTTAACAGTTGTAGATGCAGAGGCATCCCTTTGAATCTTCCCACTCTTAATACCATCTTCCACCCGCTCGCCAGTCAGAATCAATTCAGTAAACCCTGCGGAAGAGCTCTCGATCAAATGGTTGAAGAAAGGGCCAGATAGGGTCCCCAAGAACATATCAACTAGTTCCCTATCTGAAAGAGGTGGCTGCACTCTTCCGGCCAAGTCGCGCCATTTCTGGGCGTATTCTTTGAATCCCTCATTTGAGGCCATTCCCATACTTTGTAGCTGAGTACGGGTTGGCGCCAAGTCAGAGTTATATTGATACTGGCGATAAAAGGCAGCTGCCAAGTCTTCCCAGTTATTCACTCCTGACCTCTCAAGCTGGTAAAACCAGTCTAGTTGTGTACCGGACAAGCTGTCCTGAAAGAAGTGTACCCAAAGATTTTTGTCGGATGTATGAGGTTGAATTCTTCTGACATATGACCTCAGGTGCATCTTCGGGCAAGACAGCCCGTCATATTTTGCAAAAATTGGCACTTTAAACTTTGGAGGGATCACAATCCCAGCAATCAATCCCAATTCTTCAAAATCTAGCCTGGGAACCCTTTGCAGCTCCATAGCTGCCAATCTATCCTCCAAGTTTTTGTATTTGTCGTCCGCTGGTGGGTATTGCTGCTCTGAGTAGTCTTCATCTTCCTCAACCTCTTCCTCTTCAGCCTCGGACTCAGAAGGTAATGCGGCCCCTTTTCCTTTACCGGTCCCCTCATCAGATGTGGAGGGAAATTCAAGAACTCTCCTAGCTTCATTCTCAAATCTTCTTCCCAGTGTAGCTACCCCGACTCTTTTCTTCTTCTTTTTTCCTTTTTCTTGTTCCTTATTCCCCAGTAGTGCTTTAAGATCCTCCTGACCCTTTGCTAAGGTCATTAGGAGCTGTTGAAACTGTGAGTTTTGTGACTGCAGATCTTTGACCGTCTGTTCGAGATCCATCTTACTGAAATAAACAGCAGAAAGATAAGGAAACCTGGTGTGGAGACCTGTTTATACATATGATAAATGATATGTTTATTCATGCAATGCATTCAAGGATTTAGAAATTCAAAATTGTTGCAAACAAAAAGAACACACGTCATATTAATAAGAAGAAATTTTGTCAGTACATAAATGCCCCATGGGCCAAATATTACAAAAACTTCTTAAGGTAAAAAGACGTTGCACATCCTCTTTGGTGCGATGTAAGTGTTGAGGGTCTCCTCCTCGTGAATTTGGCGGGTAAGCTCCAAAACCTTCTTCTCACTGGCGTAGAAGCTGGCTTCAAAAGTATCCCTTTCTTCCTTGAGTTGGATCCAACTTTTCTGCATTTCCTCCCATGATGTAGGCATGTCAGGATGTAGGATGGTGTAGGGAACGTCTCCTTCCTTAACAGGCTCTTTAATCAAAGGGAGAATGTGAGGGTGAGGCATCATGAGACTCTGGGCGCGGGTTCGTACCCACTTGAGATAAGGCTCAAGAGGGATGGAGTTCTTGTGCCCCAGTGTCTTACTATCTACCTTGTTAGGCATCCTCCAAGCTCTGATGAATCTTTGGCGAAGTCCTTGTGCATCGTTGTCGAAGTCAAAAACTAGGTCAGGAATCAGCATGTCATGAGGACCATCCCTCCGTGCATATCCAAATTGTCTTAAAGCTAGACAAGGGTTGTAGGTAATGCCTCCCCTAATGCCAAGTAATGGAACATTAGGGAACTCACCACAACGATCGACGATGATGACATTTTCTCTGGACCGAGAACACCAATGTACATTAGAAGTGTGAGGGTCATCAATCGTTGTGACCACCTTAAGCCTTGGTCATTCTTCAGAACAGATTGTGGAAGGTGAGAAATAAACCACCTTGCAAGGAGAGGGGTACAGGACATGAGAACACCTCTCTTTCTCATTATTCGTGTGTAAAATGAGTGGAGGATGTCCCCAAGCAATGTTGGTATGGGATTCCCGGATAAGAAGATCTTGACAGCATTGACATCTATAAGTTGGTCAGGATTTGGGAACAAGACCAACCCATAAATAAGGAGTGCTACAATCTCTTCAAAGGCTTGCAGATCCAGGGAATTCCAACACTCTTGTGCCTTCTCAAACAAGAGTTTTTCCAAGAAGCCTTTGACACCACTTCTAGTCTCCCAATGCCCCTTGATGTCAAATGGTTGCAAGTGTAGTGCTTGAGCAACATCTTCAGGCTTTGGTTCTTTTTCCGTACCGTTGTAGGGTAGTTAATTAAGAATAGGAATTCTCAGGAGTTGAGAAAATTCCTCCAAAGTAGGCACCAATTGATAGTCGGGGAATGTGAAACAGTGGTGAAGGGGGTCAAAGAATTGAAACAACATTTTCACCATGTCTTCTTCAATGCTGGTGTTGACTAGGCTGAGCAGTCTACCATGTCTTTCACTGAAGAGAGAGCTTTCTGGAATTCTGGATGTAAGCTTCTTGAGTTGAGGAGGGATTCTCACAAGGTTGACTTGGATAGTTTTCCTGCGAAGAATTTCCATGACCTACAAAACAAGAACAAAGATGAAGATCCAAAGTCCGAAGTGGATGCATATGATGCTTTATGATGTTCATGATGTATGCACAAACATATGTACAAGCAAGTCACACAAAACCCTAGTTTCAGGCTTGCATGAGGTTTCATAGGTAAGTACCCTCTTGAGTAAAGTTGGCTTAAAAACCTATCCTATAAATAGTAACCGGGTTCTAAGGAGCTCAATATCATTGGATTGTTTTCCATGTTCATTGTTTTGGTTTAGCCACTTAACTAGCGACCAAAATATTCCAAGAAAACAGCCCTCAATGAGTGTAGTATCGAGTATCTACCAACTTCGGACTGCACCAAAGTCGGTCATCTCACTACCCCTAATAAAAGGCCAAGATGGTCAAGTAAGGTTCTAGGTCATTAGTGCTTAGTGACATCACTCAGCGGCCCCGTACTCTCCTTGATTGAACTCAAGGGTTACCGGTACTCACAAATATGTCGCACTAATATAGATATTGCTTCAACCGTGTCGGTATACCCCGCACAGTTTCCACAATGTATTGCTATCTATGAATGTTTCCCAAATCCGGGTGTAGGATTTCAAGCCCAAACAAGAGAACCAAAATGTAAAGCAAACAAAGCAAACAATTAGTCATGCAAAAGGGTGATCTAGGCCCTAAGGTTACTCCACTTTTAATTATTTCCCCAGCAGAGTCGCCAGTTCTGTGATACGGTGGGAGAACTGACTTGAGGTTTTGCGTTTGTTTTCGCAAATGTTTCGGTTTAGCAAGAGTCGCCACCGAATTTTTATTTTATCCTAAGGAAAGGTTAAAAAGCACAGAAAAAACCTTTGAGATGTTTTCTTGGGTTCGGGGAGTAGATTATAGAAAGGGAAGGTATTAGCACCCTTTCTATCCATGGTTATCCATGGGCTCTTAGTTACTTGCTTAGATCACTTGCCTTTGCTTTTCAATTGTTTGAAATGGTGCTTTGTGTGTGTGGTTTTGAAAATGTTTTGAAAAAGATGCCTTGTCTAGGCAACCATTGTAACAATTCTTTACTCGAATGTTTTACAAAGGTGTTTGTCTTTTTGAAAAGATGTTTCAATATTTTTGAAAGTTGTTTTGAAATTGTGTTGTGGAGTGTGTTTTGAAAAAATGGCAAGGATTTGTTTTGCAAGTTGGTCAAGTAACCAAGAGTTATCTACCCTAAATTTCTCAAAGATCTTTCCTATGTTTTAACCCTTTTAACAGTATTGTTCCACCATTGTATTTGGTGGACAATCTTGTGTTAGGATGTTAATGGGACGGGCGCGGGTCATCGTTTAGACCATGAATGCAATAGTGCCAAGTGTCTTTGGCAATTTTTCCTTTAAGGGACTTGATCATTTTTTAGGCAACTTGAGAAAGCGTCATCGAGGGACTATGATCATTTGATTTATTTTTGTTTTGCCAAAGACACTCAACATGCAACATGGCCCATTTTTGAAGGCAACAAGTGGAGTAACCCTAAGGGTGCAAGTGTGTATGGTGTTATCCATTTTCATGCATTTTTGTCTTTGTATTAGTCAAGCTATTTGTTATTTGATTTGCATACAAACCCTAAGTCTATCATGGCATAATTTGAAAGCTTTTAAATGCGAAAATTAAAAGTCCTAAATTATTACAACATGATTATGGGGATGGGGGTACAAATGTTTGAATGGGGGGATATTTGGCAAGAAATTAAATCTAAAGCTATTACATCCATATTGAATATACAAATTATTTAATTGTACAATATTGGAATAAATACAATAAATATGCAAAATGTATTATGCACAAAAAGGATTTTTTATGTATGTGAAAGTGTTTTTCAATGTGAAATATAAACAAAAATAAAAAGGTCAAATTTTGAATATTTTATGGTTTAGGGCAAAACCCTAGTTTTTAAATAAATAGTATTTATTTATTAATTATATACAATATTTATATATTAATTTATACAAAAAAAAAAGTATATTGTAAAAAAAAGTATTTTTTTAGTGTCATATATTAATAAAAATAAAAATCTATTATTTTCATATTTTTATCCTAAGTATTCTAATAAATATATACAAGTATTTATATTATATATTAAATATACTAAATATATACAAGAATAAAATATTAATTATTTACAAAAAGTATATTTTTAGAAAATGTTTTCAAAAGGTAAACAAAAAATAATAACTGAAAAAATATTTATTTTTGTATTATTTTCTAGGGTTTTAAATAAAAAGACAATATAATTATTTACATGTATATGCTAAATAAAACAAATAAATGCCAAATAAATGCAAAAATGTATAGAAAAATATTTTTGATATTTTTTATATTTGAGCAAAAAATAATAAGTCGGAATCAAAAAGAAAAAATCAAAAATGATAAATATATCACACAATGGGCCAGGGGGGGTGTAAATTGGAAAAGGGGGTGCAAAAAGCAGGACTGACTCAGGCCCAGCCCAAGCCAGTCATCTTCAACCTTCAGCATTGTTTGAACATCAAAAACGCGCGCTTCTTGTACAACAGCTAACTCCTGATTACTTGACTTTCATGCAAAACTCATAACACCAATATTATAGAGCATCAAGAGACGAATCCAGACATATAAAACACTTGACCTAACTCTAAGAAACGAGGGATAATTTCTTCATCCCCAATTTATGACCTAATTTTTCTTCAATGTTCATGGCCAAAATTCTCACAACACACTCAATATAAATGAAAAGTAAATACATGGATGGCTTCAAGGCTATGAGGAGAACATGTTTCATTCAGAAACCTAAGCCTAACTCTTCCTATATTGAGAGATAGAAGTTCATGTTTTTACCTGTTTCAGCTTGAATCGTGTACAACAATGGAGGTATCTTCAATGGAGTTTGAGCTTTGGTACAGCTTGCCTGAAGTCCAAGGATGCTTCTCCAACACCTGGCTTGCTTTGAATCACTATGAATCGTGCTATGGAAGTTCATCTGCAAAACTGAAAAAATGAAAATGGCAACAGGGGTTAGGGATGTTACAGTTTGTATTTAGGGCTTGGGATAGTTCCAATGGATGGTAGGGAATGTGTTTGAACAAGCTTTGGCCAAAATGCACGAGAAAACTGAGTTGTGCAACTCAATCTGCAGGGATGCCCTGTTTCTTGCAGAAAAATGGTGTTTTGGTGAATGAGGGGGTATTGAGGATGAAGGAATCGTTTTTTAGGTCAGCTTGGGTGTTTGAAAGATGTTCACAAGGTTTTTGTTTGACTGTGTTGACAGGAAGTGAGAGTTGGATAGTTTTTGCAAGCTTTCTTCCAATGTAAGCAAAGAGATGTCAACTTGTGATATAGGCCTGTACCAAGTTCTCAAGCATGCTGCATACTTTGTTCTTGATCAGTGGGATTTTCTTACAAACTCTTGCCTCAAAGATTTGTCTTGTACTTCAAAGATTCAGAATTTGACATAAAGCATTACTTTTCAAAAATGGCAAAGTTGCTTTTTCTAATTATGGATTAGTTCTTTGTGTAATGACTAAATGCACAAAACAATGCTTGAACACAAAGGTTAGGCATTTAATTATGGAGTGCAAACTTGGTTTAGAGGCCTGGAAGCAAGTACCAAGCATGCTGATTTGAAAATGGAACTTGTATGAACATGCATTTGGTCATGAACAAAAGTGAATTTTGCCCAACTTTGCAAATTCGATTCTCCCTAACCACAAGGGTGTTTGAGAATTTCTTTGACAATTTGGAAAGCTTGGAATGTGTACTACAATACATATTTGTAATGAAAATTGAAACTCCAAGTGGAAGCATGTGAAAAATGGCCAAGAAGTTGGACAAAAATCCTGCCTAGAATAGGTCAAAATTTTTCTAAGTTAAAAATGTTTTGCACCCTTGTTCCAAAAATCATAACTTGAGCTACAAGCTTCTTTTGATGAAACTTTGTGAATCAAAGTTGTATATTTTGCAATGGACTACAACTTTCATGTTTTGAGTTTTGTTTTAATCCATTAGTATCTTGATGAAAAAATGAGACAAAGTTAGGGAAAAATAAGGGAATTTCATAACTTAGAAAATTTCTAAGTTATGAAATTTCTTCATTTTAAACCCTAATTTGCAATTTTGGGTTTCTTGATGAACAAGTTTCATAATTTGACATGTCTTGATGAAAAATGAATCTTGGCACTTAATTTTGACCAAAAAGTCAAAGTTTGACTTTTCAGTATACAGTCAAATTTTGATTAGTTGACTGAAAAATTCATATGTCAATCCTATGCATTTGGGATCTTTTGAACTTTTTGAATGGGTCAAGACAATGCCATTGAGTCCTTGAGTCCATATGTGAGCTTGGTTTGCCATTGGTTAAGTCAAACAGTCAAAAATTGCCTTTGTGCAGTCAAAACCCTAAAAATGACCATTTTGCCCTTTTGGTGATCTGATCAAATTTCTTGTGGAATTGTGATCCAAACTTGACCAAATGGTTCATATGAGTTCATTATGTTGATGTGGGTAAAATTTCATGAGGTTTAGCTGTTAATTGGCCACAATTGACTTTTTCCTCAATACAGCTGATTTCTAGGTCAACTGTCCAATTGACTGGGCAAAGATTGGAATCAAGGCTTGAAACTTGGTATGGATAAACTTGTGAGTCCAACATGAAGCATGAAAGTCACTTTGGGCATTTTAGGTCAAAACATCTTTGTGCAAAATCAAACCCTAATTTGGGTCAACAGTGCAAGGTGGAGTCTTGAGCAGAGCAAACCCTAACTTGATCTTGAGCTCCAAGGGTCTTGTGGTGAGAAAATGTTGATGAAAAGGGAGGGAAAATTTTGGGGTACAACAGTGTGGTTTTTTGAAAGTCTTTTGTAAAGAAGTCTTTGTTTAGGCAATCTTTGTAATGATTCTCGTTCGTAAGAATGTATACAAAGATGTTGATCTTTTGAAAATGTTTTCAAGTTTATTAAGATGTTTTGAAAGTATATGTGATTGTTTTGAAAATAGTAAGGATGTTTGTTTTAAAATGGAGCATGTAATTAGGAGCATTCTACCTACTCAAAGTCTTTCTTGTGCATTTTCGTTTCCTTTGACATTGTTGTCTTACCATTGATTTGGTAAGCAACCCTATCTTTGGATGTTAACGGGACGGGCGTGGGTCACTGTATAGCCATGATTAGAAATGTTGCAAGGTATCTTAGCATTCTTTTTGAGGGACTAAGATCATTTTGTAAGGCAACTTTGAATAGCGTCATCGAGGGACTATGATCTTGTATTTGTTTGTTTTTTCTAAGATACCTTACATGCGTAATATGGCCATTTGTATAAGGCAACCAAGTGGATTTCACCCTAGGGGTGCTTGTGTGCAAGTGTCTTATTTTCATGCTTGTTTTTGTCTTGGATTAGGGTTTTCTATTTGATTGATTTTATCTTCCCATACAAACCCTAATTACTAGCATGTTATGTAATAGAGATAAATTGCGAAATTTAAAGTTACTATGCTATTACAACATTTGCGGGAGGGGGATATACAATTTATGAACGGGGATTTCAACAATATAAACCTAATTAATCTATTACAACCAAATTGAATATTTTACAAATAATTGAAGGAATATATATAAGTACAAATGCAAATTGAAAGAAGAGATTTTTTGTGTTTGGATTTTTGTATGAAGGAGGTTTTAACCTAGACCTAATTAGAGAAAAAAAAGTAATTAAATTAAATTAACTTAAGTTAATTAAGAAAATAAATTAATTAAGAAAAGATTTTAATTAAGAAAAGATTTTTGAATAAAACCCTAAACCTATTTTAGTTTATTAAAAGAAAATAAGTTTAAATAAAAAGTATTTTTTTTACATTTTTGTCTTGAAAATAATATGTGGTGTTATGAAATATTTATGGGTTTTTTTATATTAAAATAAATATATTTAAATAAATAATAATCTAGTTTTAATTTAATTTACAAAGAAATTAATAAAAGTAAATAAAGTATAATGAATAAAAATAATTTTTTTATGGGGAAAAATATTTAAATTGTGTCAAAATATAAATCTATTATTTTTATACTTCATATGATTTTTTTTTATTTTTAGAAAATATATTTGAAAGAAAAAAATAAATAAATAAATAAATAAAAATAAAATGGGCCAAGGGGTGTAACAAGTAAATAAAGGAGTATGCTAGCAGAAACAAAAAAAAAGAATGGAAGGCCCAAAGGGCCCAGCGCCTGCAAAAAAAAGTGTTAGAAAATCAGAAAAATGAAAAAATGCAAAAGGGGGGTTCACATTGGTTCGAACCCTCGCCCTTTAGGTAACCCATGACATAGTACCCGCGCGCTTGCCACTTGGGTTGCTGTTTCATCCGGTCATATAATCAAAGCATAAATATATATTAGAAACTGCTTTCTGAAGGAAACTTCGTCTTCAACCTTAAGCCTAGCCGGACCACCTGTATCTTCCTCATCTCTCCATAAAAATGGAAAGTTCAAACATGAAAGTTGTGGTGTCTCTTCCCACGAATTCAACCATATAACTTATGTAAGCTAAATGTCAAAGATAAAAACTAATTTTGCTGGCCCTAAATTGAAACCTAATTTTCTCAGAAATTTCAAATCCAAAATTCTCTATACACAGTCAATATAAATGGAAACTATGAACATGGTTAGCTTTAGAGCAAGGATATCTACATTTTGTTTTCACAAATCAGGATCAAATGATGCTTGTATGAAAAGATATAAGTTTTAGTTTTTACCTCTTGCAGCTGGAGTCGTGAATGGAGTTTGAGCAACTTTTGAGATGGCATGAGGATCTGTTTAGCTTTCCTGGACCTCCTTGAGTGTATTCCAACTCTTACTTTGCCTTGAAAGTCCCTGAATCTCTCTACTCAAGTCAACCTACAAGCTTGATATTTGAAAATGGTGGATGGTGATGGAGGAGCTACACTCTTGAAACAGGGGTCTGGTTTTCTTTGGTATGATGTGTAGAAGGTGTCTGAATGATTAGCTTTCAGAACGCACAAGTGGAAATGAAGATCATGAATTTTGGTTCAGAACTTTGTGTTAATGGTGTTCTTGAACAAGTTTATGGTTTTTGAGTGTTTGAGGTAGTTTCAGGGTACTAGCATATGTGTGTCAACTTGCAAATAGTGTGTATACTTATAAGCAAGAGGTTTTGAGGCTTGTAACAACTCAGAATTTAAAACTTACATGTTATGGCTTGGTTACTTGTTTTTGAAGCAAAGTTGACAAGCATGATTTCAATGTAAGGTACCAGGTTTGTAGGGTGGCTGAAACCTTTAAACACACTTTTTCTGATTGTGTAGAGTGTGTTTATGCATAAAGAACAAATGCAAGGCTCAATGCAAGCTGACTTTGCATAAAGCTTGCTTTTCTAAAATGGCAATGTTTCCTTTCTTCCCAAAATGGAATTATACTTGTATAATGCATTGAATGCTTGGATTAAAGCTTCCAACAGCTGTGAAAACATTTTATTATGGAGTGAAAGTCAAGTTAGGAGCCTGCAAAGTCAGATTTGTACAACGTGCTTGAAGATTGGATCCAATGTTCATCATGAAAATGACTTGAAAAATAAGAATGGAACCCTAACTTCATCTCTTCGATTCTCCCTACTTAAGAATGATCTCAACGAATTATTTTACATTTTGGAAAGCTTGTAAGATTATCTACAACCTCTCTTTGAATAGATTTTGAATATTCCCCTTGGAAATATTTGAAAAAGTGCCATGAAGTTAGGTCAAAATCCTGTCCAAATTAGGGCAAAATTTCACTAAGTGTTTTGTTTCATGACCCTATGTTCATAAAATTATAACTTGAGATCTAAGCACTTTTGGAAGAAGTTGTGTGTAGAAAAGTTGTAGATTTTGTGACGATCTAAAACTTTCATGTTGCAAGTTTCTTTTGAATCATTTTGCATCATGGTGAAAATTTGGCTCAAAGTTGTGAAAAAATAAGAAATTTTCTATACTTAGAAAAATTTCTAAGTTAAGAAATTTCATCTTTTCAAAATAAAATCTTGAATTCTTGATTTCTTGATGAACAAGTTTCATATTTTGACATGTTTTGATGAATTGTGATCTTTGGCATTTGATTTTGACCAAAAAGTCAAAGTTTGACTTTTCAATATACAATTGACTTTTGATCAGTTTGACTGAAAAATTCATCTGTCAATCCAATGGACTTGTAGTGTTTTGAAACATGCCATTAGGTCAAAATGATGAAATTGGACTCTTGATATCATGCCTTAACCCAATTGATCATTTGCTAGGTCAAAAACCAGAAATTGCCCTTTCCCAATCAAAAACCTAATTTTGATCATTTTGCCCTTTTGATGATTTGATCAAATTTCTTGAGGAGTTATGGTCCAAACTTGATAAAATGACACATATGAGTTTAAAATGTTGATGTGGATCAAAAATTGTGAAGTTTGACTGTACATTGGCCACATTTGACTTTTTCCCTAATACATCTGATTTTAGGTCAACTGCTTAATTGATTGAGAAAAAAATGTGATCCAAGGCTTGAAACTTGACATGAGTAATATTGAGAGTCCATAATGATCCATGAAAGCCATATGAAGCATTGATAGTTCAAAAATCCTTGTGCAAACTCAAACCCTAATTTTGGTCATTAGTGCATAAGGAGGTGTCTTGAGTTGATCAAACCCTAGTGTAGTCTTGAACCCAATGAGATCTTGTGAGAAAATTCATGATAAGTGAGAGGGAAAATTTTGGGGTACAAAAGCTTCCCCTGTTCAATCTTCTTATGCCTGGAGAGTTAGATTGGCAAGTTTTGCCATTCGTGACTCGAAGGTGGAAGATGATTGGACACTAGAGTGCCCAGAAATTTGCACCCGGTGATGTGAGAGTCGAGGTAATGGGCTTAAAGTTGCCATTTGGAGAGATGCTAGAAAGTTATTGGAGATGGGCTTGTAGGTGCCATCTAAAAGTGATTATTGAATTATAATTTGTAAGCTGAAAGAATGAGTATCAGAATGGCGTCCGTGTCTAGAGCATATCTGAGCTGTATCTGAAGGCTGCTTTTGAATGAGTGCCTGAATGGAATCCATATCTGGAATGTATCTGTATTGTATCTGAAAGAGGCTCTTAATGAGTATCAAAATGGAATCCGTGTCTGGAACGTATCTGTACTGTATCTAAAAGAGGCTCTGAATGTGTATCAGAATGAAAGTTATGTTTGGAACGTATATGAACTGTATCAAAAGGTTGAATCTGAATGAGTATCAAGATGGTATCCGTATCTGGTGCGTATATGAACTGTATCTGAAGAATGAATCTGAATGAGTATCAGGATGGCATCCGTATCTGGTGCGTATCTGAACTGTATCTAAAAGCTCTGAACATTTGTTAACGATAGCTGTTAATCTTATCCTTAAAAGGGTAAAATGTTAACTAAAATGCAGATTCATGTTGCATGAAATGTATGATATAATGCATTTGTTTTATCAATGTTGATGATATATGGATGCAATGTATGCGTATGTGAGCTTAAATTGTTGTACTGCTGTTGGATTAGGGAAAATAAATCCCTGACTGCTGTTGAGGATATGCAAGTCCTCATGCCTTGAAGTCAAAGTGTTGATGAATTTCCGTTTAGAGAAATAAACTCTGTTGTAAGGGAAATTCCATGTGTTGCTTAAAAATGTTTGGAGGAATTGGATGGTTTCGATCGGGGATTGTTAACTTGGAAGATTTGTTCCGTCGGGGATTAAACGACGTACTGCGGGGATTTCTTATAGCCCAGAGGTATTTCCCTATCCCTTCAACCTATCAGTAATTGCCTTTTTTCATTTTGTTTATTTGTAAACAGTAATTATGTTCAAATGTATATGTTCAACAATGAATCATTGGACGTTTTTGTAAATAAAATACAAGCGTAAAAAAAAGATAATTTTTGCACGTTTAAAGAGATATCTTTGTATTGACCTTGAGTAAGTATTTTTGTACAAGGAGACAAACATTCTAGTAAGAGAATGCTACCGTAAAAAAAAAAGAATTTTAATACAGAGAAAAGATAGCTATGTGTAATAATCCCATGGGGTTTCCATTCTGCTATAGCCTTCGTATCTTTGAGCATCTTGTCTATTTGTTGCCTTGTCCGAAGATAATTGAATTGATCCAGCAACTTAGTTTGTCAGTGGAAGCCAAAAGGTTATCCATAAAGTGATCCAACAGGATATAGTCACACGCTTTAATTCCCTAACTTTTTCCTGGACCGCCCTTTCATGTTTTCAGTCCACCGGGAAACCCTTTTTTGCCCAAGTCGCCCTTTCGGGTTTTCAATTTGCCGGGTGTACAAATTTTTTTTTATCCCTAATTTTTTCCTGAACCCTTTTGGTTCGCCGGGATGCCCTTGTTTTGCCCAGGTATGTCAACCTAGCGGGTCTCTTATGCGTAGTATCTTTTGACTATGTTCGCGTTTGCAGGATATGAAAGGTTGTCACCATCCATGATGGTCAAGATCATTACCCCACCAAAGAAAATGATTTTGATTACAAATGGTCCTTCATAGGTAGGAATCCACTTGCCCCTAGGATCAACTTATGGCAATATGATGTGTTTGATCACCAGATCTCCAACTTGATACACTTGGCGTCTGACCTTTTTTTGAAAGCCTTGATCATCCGTTTTTGATACATTTGACCATGGAAAACAGCAGTAAGTCTCTTCTCGTCAATCAAGTTTAGTTGATCAAGTCGAGTCTGGATCCAATCGTCTTCGTTCAGCCATGCATCCGTCATAATACTCAGAGAGGGGATCTAGACCTCGATAGGCAAGACAACTTCCATGCCATAAACTAGAGAATAGGGTGTTGCCCCGGTTGACGTGCGAGCTGTGTTACGATACCCGTGAAGAGCGAATGGTAACATCTCATGCCAGTCTTTGTATGTGACTGTCATTTTCTGTATGATCTTATTAATGTTCTTATTTGCAGCTTCGACAACACCATTCATCTTCAGCCGGTAAGGGGAGGAATTTTGATGCTGGATCTTGAATTGCTTGCACAATGCGGTGATCATAGTTTTGTTGATATTTGTACCATTGTCAGTGATGATCCTTTCTGGGATACCGTACCGACAAATGAGATTTTGCTTGATGAAACAGGCAACAACATTCTTGGTAACGGAAGCGAAGGAAGCTGCCTCCACCCATTTTGTAAAATAGTCAATGGCCACTAGGATGAAGCGGTGTCCATTGGAGGCCGTCGGCTTAATTTACCCAATCAAATCAATTTCCCACATAGTAAAGGGCCAAGGAGCCGTCAAGACATTCAGAGGAACCAGAGGTACGTGCACCTTGTCAGCATAAATCTGGCATGTATGGCAGGTTCGAAAGTGTTGATAACAATCTGCTTCCATGGTAGACCAGTAATAGCCTGCCCGTAGGATTTTCTTTGCCATCGTATTCCCACTGGAATGGGTGCCAAAAGTACCTTCATGCAATTCCACCATGATCCTTTCAGCCTCAACCTTATCTACGCACCGAAGTAACACATAGTCATGATTTCATTTGTACAGGATGCCATTACTAAGGAAAAATTTAGCAGAGAATCTCCTTAATAAATTCTTATCATTGATTGAAGCTCCTTCTGGATATTCTTGATCCTCGAGATACTTCTTGACTTCGTGAGACCAAGGCTGGTCCACTACTTCTTCATTATTAATCTCGTGATAGTGCGCTGGTTCTTCCATTCGTTCGATGGTGATCTAGGGAGCCTCGTTATCCCAATTAAATTTAAACATAGATTACATTGTGGCTAGAGTGTCTGCTAGCTGATTTTCTTCTCGCGGGAAATGCTCGAAGGTAATCTTCTTAAAATGTGGTAGCAATGTCAAAACATGTTCTTTGTAAGGGATAAGGTTTGGGTGTTTGGTGTCCCATTCCCCTTTGATCTGGCTGATAACCAAAGCTGAGTCTCTGAATACATCCAAGGATTTGATCCCCAAGTTTATGGCAGCTTTGAGACCGAAGATGCACGCCTTGTATTCCGCCATGTTGTTTATACAATTGAAGCAAAGTCTGGCAGTAAAGGGACTATGACACCCTTCCGGAGATATGAGTACAACACCAATACCATTGTCGAGTGCATTGGATGCTCCATTAAAGAACAGGGTCCATCGGGATCCTTGTTCAGGTCCGTCGTATGGTCTGAATTCTTCACAGTTGTCTAACATCATGGTGTCTTCATCCGGAAATTAGAAATTCATGGATTGGTAGTCTTCCACAGCTTGGTGAGTGAGGTGATCAGCTAGTACACTGCCTTTTATAGCTTTCTGGGTAGTATACTGTATGTCGTACTCAGTTAGGATCATCTGCCATCTCGCTATTCTCCCAGAAAGAGCAGGCTTCTCGAAGATGTATTTTATCGGATCCATTTTAGATATCAGCAAGGTAGTAAAGTCAGCACATACTGTCTTAGCTGGCGAGCAGCCCATGCAAGAGAACATCAAGTTTTCTCAAGTAGTGAATATCTGGTTTCACAGTCGGTAAACTTTTTGCTCAGGTAATAAATAGAATGCTATTTTCGGCCAGACTCGTCATGCTTCCCCAATACACACCCCAATGAGTTCTCTAAAACAGTCAGATACATGATCAACGGTCTTCCCTCGACTGGTGGAATTAACACAGGAGGCTCTTGTAAGTATTCTTTAATTTTGTCAAAAACAATTTGGCACTCGTCATTCCATTTGACTACCTGATTTTTCTTCAACAGTTTTAAGATTGGTTCACAAGTAGCTATCAGGTGAGAGATGAATCTGGAAATATAGTTCAAACGTCCCAAGAATCCGCTAACTTCCTTCTCAGTACGAGGATCAGGCATCTCTTGTATTGCTTTAACTTTGGCAGGATCGACCTCGATACCTTTGTTGCTGACGACAAAGCCTAGGAGTTTACCAGATCGTACCCCAAATGTGCATTTGTTAGGATTCAACCTCAGCTTGTACTTCTTCAGTCTCCTAAACAGTTTTTGTAAGTGATCAAGATGCTCTTCTTCTTTTTTAGATCTGGCTATCATATCGTCCATGTAGACCTCTATTCCATGGTGTATCATGTCGTGAAATAGAGCTACCATGGCACGTTGATAGGTTACCCCAGCGTTCTTTAGTCCGAATGGCATTACCTTGTAGAAGAATGTCCCCCATTGTGTGACAAATGTTGTTTTCTCCATGTCCTCAGGCGCCATTTTGATTTGGTTGTAAGCTGAGAATCCATCCATGAAGGAAAAAAATTTGTGTTGTGCCAAATTGTCAACTAGAATATCAATGTGGGGGAGTGGAAAATCATCCTTAGGGCTTGCCCTATTCAAATCTATGTAGTCCACACACATTCGCACCTTGAAGTCCTTTTTGGGTACAGGAACAATATTGGAAACCCATTGGGGGTAAGAGGTGACAACCAAGAATCCAACATTGAACTACTTCATGACTTCTGCTTTAATCTTTTCTGACATATCAGGCCTCATGCAGCGAACCTTTTGCTTTACTGGCGGACAATCTTCTCTTGTAGGCAAACGATGTACCACAATGTCTGCATCAAGTACCGACATGTCTTCATATGACCAGGCAAAGACTTCAACATAATCGTGTAACAACTTAATCAAACGCTCCTTGACACTGGATTCCAGATTGGCACCCACCTTGACGTCTTTTTTGTCTTCCTTGGTACCTAGGTTGATTGTATCCACGGGTTCCTCGTGAGGTTAAATGGTTCTCTCTTCTTGCAATAGTAGTCTGGCAAGTTTCCCTGGTACTTCATAATCTTCCTCACCTTCGTCTTTGGCTTGGTAAATTAGATTCTCAGAGTCACAAATGGCCATAGCAGTATCGTTACCCATGGGATCCTGAATGGATGTATACCTGCATTGTGAGTGTGCGTGTGTGTAAGGGTATAACTATCTTTGAAAGAAAGTAAAATGTAAAAGAAAAACAATGAGCACAAAAGTTTGTACGCGAAAACGTCCATGATTCATTGATGTCATATGAAAATGAGATAATAACCCTTACAAATGGACCATTGTGCCTCGGGTAAGACACAAGGTTTTAAGAGTGCGAATTGTTTTGAATATTACAGATCCAACAAAATGTAAAGACAAATTACTGTGGGATAAAAGTGATCGGGAAAAAGTCTCTAGCCTCCCAATTGCTGAGCCCTCCATTGACAGTCAGGAAGATCCAATCCTCTAGGTTGCAACCATCTTCACCATCTCCTACTATGTTGACTTCACGGTTGCTGATCTTCAAGGGTGGTCCTCCAGCACGAGCACGGCGTACAACCTTTTGAGAACTTGAAGTGAAACCTAGGCCAAACATGTCAGACTTATATGGGATATCTGGGAGTTGTCCCCAAATAGTGCACCCTCCTTCTTCTACCACTGCTTTGGCATCCTTTAGAGACGACATCCAGAGTGGAGGCCTTGTAATCTTGGGAACTTGAGACACAACCTTGGTCACTTCCACATCTTGGGAGACCTCTTCAAAGTGTTGAAATGGAGTTTCAATAAATTCACCATCTAATTCCACATATCTGAAGGAATTGAGATGGTTGATCATGTATTCTTCCTCTTCGTGAATGGTGATAATCTTCCCTTGAACTGGATACTTCAACATTTGGTGCAACGTAAAAGTAACAACGCCAGCATTGTGGATCCATGGTCGGCCTGGCAAGAAGGAGTATGAAGGGCGGATATCCATTACATAAAAAGTTGAATTAAAAGCTTGGGTTCCAACCTTTATGGGGATATCCACTTCCCCATGCACCATCCTTTTTGAGCCATCAAAAGCCCTTACTATTATGTTGCTTAGCTTTAATGGCAGTCCCTTGCAGTCAAGTCTATCAAGATATTTTTTAGGTAATACATTCAGAGATGAGCCAGTGTCCACCAAAACATGAGCCAGAGTTGTGCCCCTACATTCCACTGAGACATGCAATGCCTTATTATGCTTCCTTCCCCTCGATGTTCGATCAGCATCCGAGAAACCTAGACCATTATCTGCAAGTCAAGTTGGCTACACAGTCTTGAAATTGATCGGCAGATGTCTCTTGGGGTACATGGGTTGTTTTCAGGAATTTTACCAAAGATTTTGCATGTGCCTCGGAACATAGTAGTAATGCCAGCATGGAGATTTTAGAGGGAGTTTTCCCAAGTTGTTCAACTACATCGTAGTCGCTTCTCTTTATAATTTTTAGGATCTCCTCCATTTCTTTCTTGGAGGTCTCAGGGATGGTCAATGACTGAGCCTTCGTCTGGACAAGCTCAACCAGAATACTTTTTCCTCGAGTCTCGATTAACTCGGTAACAGGAGTGTCAGTAGGAATGATGACAGGGGTTGTAATGGCTTTTTCAATAGGAGTACTTGCATAGATGATTATGGGTGTGGGAGTAACCTTTGGAGCAACCACAAGGATGATTACGGATCCATAAACTGCTTTTGGGGGAGAAATTTCTCGAGAAAATATCCTACCACTTCGGGTAATTTTGCTAGTTCCTGCAATATTACCGATGTCGGAGTTGACTTTCTCGGAGCTTGAATCTTCGGCAGCTGGCCAGTCCTGCTTGATACCATGGTAATAGACATCCCCTCCATAATTCCATGGTATGGTTTTGTCTGACGAGTATGGGACTGGTCCAGGCATTGTAATTATTAAAGGAGTTGCTTTCGGAATTGATGTAATTATAACGGGTCTTTTGGTGGAGACCCTGGAAGAAATGGCGGAAATGGTAATGATAGAAACATCTTCAAAAGGAATGGGTGGAACAGAATTCTTCTCGAATAAAATCTCTTTGTTATCTATTAGGCGCTGAATGCCTGCTTTCAACAAAGGACAGCTGGTTGGTGAGGACAAACAGAAATGGCAAACTTCATCACAGCCCGGGAACACACCAACATTCAATAAGTTCATTTTAATAGTCAGAAGTGGGGTCATGAGTTCATC
The DNA here is from genome assembly GCA_948472305.1 of Vicia faba. Lineage (NCBI taxonomy): Eukaryota > Viridiplantae > Streptophyta > Magnoliopsida > Fabales > Fabaceae > Vicia > Vicia faba. The sequence goes on from OX451736.1 coordinate 378,136,301, forward strand.
AATTGAAGTAACAAACAATCCTTCTTCAATGGCATTGGTATTATGGCCATGTCTGGGTGTTGTACCCCAAAATTTGCCCTCTCACTTATCAAGAATTCACTCACAAGATCTCCTTGACTCAAGACTGCACTAGGGTTTGATCAGCTCAAGACACCTTCTTGAGCACTGATGACTGAAATTAGGGTTTGAGTTTGCACAAGGATTTTTGAACTTCCAATGCTTCATATGACTTTCATGGATCATCGTGGGCCCTCAAGATTACTCAAGTGCATGCTAGGTTTGGGAATATGGTTTACAATTTTCTTTTTGGTCTTCAAGTTACAAGGTTGCAATGTTTACATGGCCAATTCTATTACTCATCATGCAAGTTTCTTTGGATATCATTTCTATTTATTTTTTGAAAGATGAGGCTTTGAGATGAAAGATCAAAAGGATTCAAAGCATTTTGTTTTTGAGATATGGAAGAAAGATGAGAATGGTCTTCAAGCACAATTTCTTTTTTTTAGATAAATCAATTAGTTCTTATCTTAAGTTGTAATACACTTTTTTAAAAAATTCATCATTTTGTTCCAAGTTTTAAGAGTCGCAATTTTAAAAGCCCATGTCATTCTTCATTTCCAATTTCTTTCATTTAGAACCAACAACTTTTGCAATTTTGTGATATCATTATCAAAATTAAAATTATACATTCCTCGAAATTAGTTTATTTATTACAAGATTCAAAATCAAACAAAGAAAGAAGTCCAATATATTTTTTCCTATGTTTCTATTACAAGGTAGAATACAAAGTCTTCATGTTCCTAGCCTTCAAGTGTTTTCAAGTCTTGCCACAGTCTTCTTGCCATCTTCCTCTATTCTTCATTACCTTTACCTGAAACAAAACAGAAAAAATCAGTGACTAAACAAATTCAAATTTACAAATAAGTTATTCTAAATCATCATGAGGGTTTGGTTATTGGAATCAGAAAATGTTTTTAAGCCATGTCCTTGTACCAAAAACATCCTAATACTAAGAAGTTAATCATAGGCCTGAAAAATTGCAAATCAGAAATGAATTGGTTCACAATGGATTAATTCAGAAAGTGCAAAAGCAGAACAAATTCCCAGCCCAACAGATTTCAAGCTCGAACAGAATTCACACCATAAGTCAGCAAAGCTAACTTGTAAAGCCTCAAAGTAATGTCCTATCATAGGCCTAAAAGAAAAGAAAACATTGAAAATCACAAGACTTGATTCATAAGCAAGACAACACAGAACAGTAGGAGCCTCAACTCCATCTTTGGCTAGAAGTAATCTTCTGCAAAACCTAACAATTGGTTCACAAAGGTTAAAGAAAATCAGTTGTCATCATATTTTCACAACCAAAAAAAGAAGCTTCATGTTGTTTCATTTCAAAACCAGAGTTCACAAATCAGATCATAGGCCTAGGGGGTTTCACTGTAAATCCCAAACAAAAGGTTTTGTTCACAGCAAAAAAGCAAGAAAGAAAAAGTTTTGGCAAAAATTTCACTACAGCCTCAAATAAACATTATCCAATCACTGGCCTAAAAATATCTTTTTCAAATCACAATCAAAACTTGGTTCACAAAAGACAAAAGACAAATCAGAAAAAGAAGCCTCATATTTGTTGGTCTCAATCAAAAAATTAGAACTACAATAGTAAAGTCATAGGCTAACTGTATTGCAAATCTTAAAGTAAATATTTTGTTCACAGCAGAGCCAGCAAAGTCAGAAAAGTATAACAACAAGTACAGAAAATTGTAAAAGGAAAAGACAGTACAACATACACTGTACCAGCAACCAACAAGCAAAGTCAACTAGAAAAGTTGATTTATCAAAAAATGAGTACAAGCAACAAAGCCAGCAGTATTTTATCACTATTTTATCACAAATCAACCAATATAAAAGGGCAACAGTACTGTGCAAGAAGGAGAGAGTTTTTTGGCCAGCAAGAAGAATATACAAAAAAGATAAAAGTCCAGCCATTGTTTTCATCACACTCAAAGACCCTCAAATATCACTGTCAACAAGCCACATGATACCAAAACACAGCAACAAAGTAAGGAGGTAATTTCTCAAATTGTTTTCATATTCTTTTCATAGAAATATACAAAACTTTTGAAACTTTTACTTAGCTTTCTTTTACAAAACATATAGTTTAGGGTCAATTAAAAGCCAAATATAACACATAGGGACAGGAAAACTTGTAACATAAGTGAACACAAAGCCATCATTCATTTATCTCAAGAAAAGATCAGCAACCACATCAATTTTCTTGTCTGTTTTACAAAGAAAAAATACAGAGATTCCAAACTCCAAATCATCAGTAAACCCCATTGTCACCAAAGGCCAAACATCATTTTTTCCAAGAAAAACATACAGAGATTCCAAACCCCAAACTAACAATAAAGCTTTGTCTCAGATGATGTATAGAGAAAACAGAAAACCCAGAAAATAACACAAACAACTAACTTTGTTCATCAGAGCCATCACCATTCATAAATATACAAAACATCATTACCAACATTAAACTGTCAAAACCCTCAAAATCATTTCAATTTTTTTCCAGCAAGTCAACAAGATATACAAGATATACAAAATATACAAAGCCAGGATCGCAACAAATAGAACCAAAACCCTCAACAATCATTCATCAGCAAATATACAGAAACATGCAAAACCCTAAACAAATTTTCCATCATTTTCCAAAAACCTAAATCCCTTCAGAAGTTTGTAAGAAAGAGAGAGAAAAGGAACGATCTCACCTAAACAAAGTCGTTTCTGTGAAATCCAAACCCTATGGTTTCGTTGCTTCCCTTTAAGATCTACGTGAAATCAGTTACCGTCTACAAAAATAAGCACCAGGTTAGGATAGAGGTGAGAAATACGAGTAAGATAATGTAAAAAAATAGTGATTTGAACCCAACCGCCGCCGTCACCGTCGTGAGGCGATTTTCAGCGTGACTTTTGTTTCTTTTCCGGCGAAGGAATCACAGAGAGAGAGAGCGAGAGAGTCAGAGAAGTTAGAGAGAGAAATGTTTTGGCCAAATGAGACTGGGTCACATAACCTGGTTGTTTTATTCAAAACAACCAGGCCCTTCATTAGCCAGGTCCAAACCCTTTATCCAATCCCTCCTCCCATTTTGCGTGTAACCCCCCCCCCCCCCCCCCCCCCTCAGCTCCAGGCCTTCAAACAAGTCAGGCCCAAAATCTCTTTCACTACCACGCACCCCCCCATTTCCTATATACCACGCAGGCCCAATTTCAATTTTTGTTGTTTTTGTTTGTTGTGTACAAAAAGGCAATATGGGCCTAACCATAGATTTTTACTTCACTCACACACCATAATTTAATTTTTACACCCCATACTTTCCTTTTTCATATTTTTCATTTTTTCTATTATTTACTATTTACTATTAATAATGTTAATTTTATTTTTATTTTTATTAATAAGAAAAATAATAAAAATATTTATTTATCATGTAGTTAGTAATATATGTATTTATTTTCATTATTTTCTAGATTAAAGACAATAAATATATTCTTTTTTGAAATAAATTTAGCTCTTTTTAACCTTAGGTTTATTTTAATAAAAATTAAATTAGAATTTTGAACTTTTATTTCATTAATTTTATTTATTTATTAATTTAATTAAATTCACAAAAAAAAACCTAAAAAACAAAAAAACTTGTTATCTTTGATAAATTAATTCTTTTATTAATCTCATTTTTATTTTAGTTAATTATTTTATTTTAATTAAGTCAAAATCTTTAACACAAAAATACACTCTATATTCATTCCATTGCTTGTACATTATATTCATATAATTATTTATACATTATATCATTATTTGTATATTCCATTTCTGGTACATAATGTTTATTTCAATTTTTGTACATTATTCAATATCGGTGTAATAGATAATTAGGTTTAACTTTCTTGCAATCCCTATTTGTGAAAATGTATACCCCATCCCACCAATGATGTAATAGCATAGGATATTTAATTCCCGCAATTTATCGTTTTCATATAATGCTAGTAATTATGGTTTGTATAAAAAGACAAAATCAAACATAGCAAACCCTAATCCAAGAAAGAAATGCATGTAAATCAATCCACTTGCACACTTGCACCCTTAGGGTAATTCCACTTTGTTTCCCTACCAAAAAATGGCCATGTTATGCATGTGGAATATCTTAGCAAAAAGCAATAAAAAATACAAGATCATAGTCCCTCGATAACGCTATCAATGTTGCCTTTCAAAATGATCTTAGTCCCTCAAAAATAATTGCTAAGGTATTTCACAATATTGATATCATGGTTATACGATGACCCATGCCCGTCCCTTTACATCCAAAGATACGGTTTCTTACCAAACCAATGGTAAGACAACAATGTTAAAGGAAAAGAAAATGAATAAGAAATACATTTTTGAGTAGGTAGATTGTTCCTAATTACTTGCTCTATCTCAAAACAAACACACTTGTTATTTTTTAAAACAAACACTTACAAAAACATCTTACAAACTTGAAAACATTTTCAAAAAGATCAACATCTTTGTATACATTCTTACGAACGAGAATCATTACAAAGATCGCCTAAACAATGACCTCTTTACAAAATACTTTAAAAAACACACAAAGCACAATTTCAAACAAAAGAAAGTGATCTAGCAAGTAACTAAGAGCCCATGGAAAACCATGGATTAAAAGGGTGCTAATATCTTCCCTTTTTCATAATCTACCCGCCGAACTCAAGAAATAATTTCAAAGGTCTTTCCTGTGCTTTTTCACCTTTTCTTTGTGATAAAAGAAAAGTCGGTGGCGACTCTTGCTAACCGCAACATTTGCAATAAAATGCAAAACAATCAAGTAAGTTCTTCCACCGTATCACAGAACTGGCGACTCTGTTGGGGAAAATTCTAAAAGTGGGGTTACCTAAGGGATACATCACATTGATTTTCTTACATCGTTTGACTTGTATGCTTTACATTATGGTTCTTTGTTTGGGTTTAAATCCTCTACCCGGATTTGGGATACATTATAGGTAAGTAGCAATACGTTGTGGAAACTGTGCGGGGTATACCGACATGGTCTAAGCAATAGCTATGTTAGTGCAACATATTTGTGGGTACCGGTAGCCTTTGAGTTAATCAAAGAGAATACGGGGCCGCTGAGTAATGTCATGAAGCACTAATGAACTTCTAGAACTTTTACTTGACCAACTTGGCCTTTAGGATGTAGTGAGATGACCGGCTTTGGTGCAGTCCGAAGTTGGTAGATACTCGATACTACACTCATTGAGGTTTGGTTTCTTGGGATATTTCGATCACCGTTAAAGAGGCTTAAGCTGAAACAATGACCAAGGAAACAAACCGGTGATATTGAGCTCCTTAGAACCCAGTTACTATTACTAGGACAGGTTTGAGCCAACTAAAATTCAAGAGTGTACTTACCTATGAGACTCCATGCAAGCCTAAACCTAAGAACTTGTTTGCTTTGTTTGTATATGCATACTTGTACATAACATCATGAACATCATAACATCATATACATCCACTAACCCATTTCAAGGATTTTGGGATTCATCTTTGTTCTTGTTTTGTAGGATATGGATTCACATTGCAGGAAAACTATTCAAGTCAACCTTGTGAGGATCCCTCCACAACTTAAGGAGCTAGCTTCAAGGATTCCTGAAAACTCTCCATTCATCGAGAGACATGGTCGCCTACTCAACTTGGTCACCTCTAACACAGATGAGGACATGATGAAGGTTCTCTTTCAATTCTTTGATCCTTTACACCATTTCTTCATATTTCCCGACTATCAACTTGTGCCTACTTTGGAAGAATTCTCCCAACTATTGAGGATTCCCATTCTCAATCAACTACCTTTCAACGGTACCGAAAGTGACCCAAAGCCAGAGGAGATAGCTCAAGCTCTACACTCATCTGATGTTACAACTCATTGGGAAACAAAGAGTGGTGTCAAGGGTTTCCTAGCAAAGTTCCTGTTTGAGAAAGCCCAAGTCTGTTGGAATTCCTTGGATTTGCAAGCCTTTGAGGAAATTATGGCTCTCCTCATCTATGGGATGATTTAGTTTCCAAACTCTGACCAACTCATATATGTGAACACCGTCAAAATCTTCATATCCCGCAACCCGGTGCCTACATTGCTAGGAGATATTCTACACTCTTTTCACACTCTCACAATGAGGAAAAGAGGTGTCCTTATATGTTGCACTCCTCTCTTGTCAAGATGGTTTATTTCGCATCTTCCATAATCGATATTAAAGAATGTGCAAGGTTCAAGGTGGTCACAAAGGTTGATGATGGTCAAACATTCAGACATTCATTGGTGCTCCCGATCCAAAGAGAATGTTATCATTTTTGACCATTGTGGGGAATTTACTAATGTCCCTTTACTTGGCATTAGGGGAGGTATCACCTACAACCCCTGTTTAGCTTTTAGACAGTTTGGTTATACCCGAAGGGATGACCCGTATGAGATGCTGATTCAAGGTTTGGTGTTTGACTATGACAACGACGATCAAGGTCTTCGCCAGAGATTTATCCGAGCTTGAAGGATGTTAAAAAAGGTGGATAGCAAGACTTTGGCGAACAAGAATTCCATCCCTATTGAGCCTTACCTCAAATGGGCACGAACTCGTGCTCAAAGTCTTATGATGCCTTACCCCTCCATTCTCCCGGTAATCATTGAGCCTGTCATGGAAGGAGATGTTCCATACACTATCCTACATCCTGACATGCCCACATCTCTTGAAGACCTACAAAGGGATTGGATACAACTCAAGGGAGAGCGAGATACGTTCGAAGCCCAATTCTACGCAAGCGAGAAGAAGGTTTTGGAACTCACTAGGCTACTTCATGGGGAGAAGACTCTGAATGCCTACATTGCACCAAAGAGGATGCGTACTACCTTTTTATCTTAGAGTTTTTGTATTATTTTTCCCAAGAGGCATTGATGTATTCAAGCTTTAATTTATTAATATAACGTGTTTCCTTTTTGTCTAAAAACAAATTTGAATCTTTGAAGTCCTTGGAATCATTACATATGCATATATCATTCATCATAACATAAGCAGGTCTTTTGCAACAAGTCTCCTCATCTCTCTACTGTTTATTTCAGTAAGATGGATCTTGAGAAAACAGTGAAGGATCTCCAAGCTCAGAATACACAGTTTCAACAGTTTCTCTTGAACCTAGCCAAGGGGAAAGAAGAGTTGAAGACTCTGCTGGCTGAAGAGAGGAAAAAGTAAACAAAGAAGGTAAATGGAGTTTTGAACATGGGAAGAAGATTTTATGAGCAAACAAGAAGAACCTTAAACTTTGCAACCACATCTGGAGAAAAAGACAATCAGGAAGGGAAAGGTAAAGAAACAGTTGTCCCATCAGAATCGGAAGAAGAAGAGGAAGAAGAAGACTACTCTGAGGAACAATACCCTCCAGCTGATGACAAGTACAAACATCTCGAAGAGAGGTTAAGCGCGATGGAAAACAGCAGTAAGTCTCTTCTCGTCAATCAAGTTTAGTTGATCAAGTCGAGTCTGGATCCAATCGTCTTCGTTCAGCCATGCATCTGTCATAATACTCAGAGAGGGGATCTAGACCTCGATAGGCAAGACAACTTCCATGCCATAAACTAGAGAATAGGGTGTTGCCCCGGTTGACGTGCGAGCTGTGTTACGATACCCGTGAAGAGCGAATGGTAACATCTCATGCCAGTCTTTGTATGTGACTGTCATTTTCTGTATGATCTTATTAATGTTCTTATTTGCAGCTTCGACAACACCATTCATCTTCAGCCGGTAAGGGGAGGAATTTTGATGCTGGATCTTGAATTGCTTGCACAATGCGGTGATCATAGTTTTGTTGATATTTGTACCATTGTCAGTGATGATCCTTTCCGGGATACCGTACCGACAAATGAGATTTTGCTTGATGAAACAGGCAACAACATTCTTGGTAACGGAAGCGAAGGAAGCTGCCTCCACCCATTTTGTAAAATAGTCAATGGCCACTAGGATGAAGCGGTGTCCATTGGAGGCCGTCGGCTTAATTTCCCCAATCATATCAATTTCCCACATAGTAAAGGGCCAAGGAGCCGTCAAGACATTCAGAGGAACCAGAGGTACGTGCACCTTGTCAGCATAAATCTGGCATGTATGGCAGGTTCAAAAGTGTTGATAACAATCTGCTTCCATGGTAGACCAGTAATAGCCTGCCCGTAGGATTTTCTTTGCCATCGTATTCCCACTGGAATGGGTGCCAAAAGTACCTTCATGCAATTCCGCCATGATCCTTTCAGCCTCAACCTTATCTATGCATCGAAGTAACACATAGTCATGATTTCATTTGTACAGGATGCCATTACTAAGGAAAAATTTAGCAGAGAATCTCCTTAATAAATTCTTATCATTGATTGAAGCTCCTTCTGGATATTCTTGATCCTCGAGATACTTCTTGACTTCGTGAGACCAAGGCTGGTCCACTACTTCTTCATTATTAATCTCGTGATAGTGCGCTGGTTCTTCCATTCGTTCGATGGTGATCTAGGGAGCCTCGTTATCCCAATTAAATTTAAACATAGATGACATTGTGGCTAGAGTGTCTGCTAGCTGATTTTCTTCTCGCGGGAAATGCTCGAAGGTAATCTTCTTAAAATGTGGTAGCAATGTCAAAACATGTTCTTTGTAAGGGATAAGGTTTGGGTGTTTGGTGTCCCATTCCCCTTTGATCTGGCTGATAACCAAAGCTGAGTCTCCGAATACATCCAAGGATTTGATCCCCAAGTTTATGGCAGCTTTGAGACCGAAGATGCACGCCTTGTATTCCGCCATGTTGTTTGTACAATTGAAGCAAAGTCTGGCAGTAAAGGGACTATGACACCCTTCCGGAGATATGAGTACAACACCAATACCATTGCCGAGTGCATTGGATGCTCCATTAAAGAACAGGGTCCATCGGGATCCTTGTTCAGGTCCGTCGTATGGTCTGAATTCTTCACAGTTGTCTAACATCATGGTGTCTTCATCCGGAAATTAGAACTTCATGGATTGGTAGTCTTCCACAGCTTGGTGAGTGAGGTGATCAGCTAGTACACTGCCTTTTATAGCTTTCTGGGTAGTATACTGTATGTCGTACTCAGTTAGGATCATCTGCCATCTCGCTATTCTCCCAGAAAGAGCAGGCTTCTCGAAGATGTATTTTATCGGATCCATTTTAGATATCAGCAAGGTAGTAAAGTCAGCACATACTGTCTTAGCTGGCGAGCAGCCCATGCAAGAGAACATCAAGTTTTCTCAAGTAGTGAATATCTGGTTTCACAGTCGGTAAACTTTTTGCTCAGGTAATAAATAGAATGCTATTTTCGGCCAGACTCGTCATGCTTCCCCAATACACACCCCAATGAGTTCTCTAAAACAGTCAGATACATGATCAACGGTCTTCCCTCGACTGGTGGAATTAACACAGGAGGAACTTGTAAGTATTCTTTAATTTTGTCAAAAACAATTTGGCACTCGTCATTCCATTTGACTACCTGATTTTTCTTCAACAGTTTTAAGATTGGTTCACAAGTAGCTATCAGGTGAGAGATGAATCTGGAAATATAGTTCAAACGTCCCAATAATCCGCTAACTTCCTTCTCAGTACGAGGATCAGGCATCTCTTGTATTGCTTTAACTTTGGCAGGATCGACCTCGATACCTTTGTTGCTGACGACAAAGCCTAGGAGTTTACCAGATCGTACCCCAAATGTGCATTTGTTAGGATTCAACCTCAGCTTGTACTTCTTCAGTCTCCCAAACAGTTTTTGTAAGTGATCAAGATGCTCTTCTTCTTTTTTAGATCTGGCTATCATATCGTCCATGTAGACCTCTATTCCGTGGTGTATCATGTCGTGAAATAGAGCTACCATGGCACGTTGATAGGTTACCCCAGCGTTCTTTAGTCCGAATGGCATTACCTTGTAGAAGAATGTCCCCCATTGTGTGACAAATGTTGTTTTCTCCATGTCCTCAGGCGCCATTTTGATTTGGTTGTAAGCTGAGAATCCATCCATGAAGGAAAAAAATTTGTGTTGTGCCATATTGTCAACTAGAATATCAATGTGGGGGAGTGGAAAATCATCCTTAGGGCTTGCCCTATTCAAATCTATGTAGTCCACACACATTCGCACCTTGACGTCCTTTTTGGGTACAGGAACAATATTGGAAACCCATTGGGGGTAAGAGGTGACAACCAAGAATCCAACATTGAACTACTTCATGACTTCTGCTTTAATCTTTTCTGACATATCAGGCCTCATGCAGCGAACCTTTTGCTTTACTGGCGGACAATCTTCTCTTGTAGGCAAACGGTGTACCACAATGTCTGCATCAAGTACCGACATGTCTTCATATGACCAGGCAAAGACTTCAACATAATCGTGTAACAACTTAATCAAACGCTCCTTGACACTAGATTCCAGATTGGCACCCACCTTGACGTCTTTTTTGTCTTCCTTGGTACCTAGGTTGATTGTATCCACGGGTTCCTCGTGAGGTTAAATGGTTCTCTCTTCTTGCAATAGTAGTCTGGCAAGTTTCCCTGGTACTTCATAATCTTCCTCACCTTCGTCTTTGGCTTGGTAAATTAGATTCTCAGAGTCACAAATGGCCATAGCAGTATCGTTACCCATGGGATCCTGAATGGATATATACCTGCATTGTGAGTGTGCGTGTGTGTAAGGGTATAACTATCTTTGAAAGAAAGTAAAATGTAAAAGAAAAACAATGAGCACAAAAGTTTGTACGCGAAAACGTCCATGATTCATTGATGTCATATGAAAATGAGATAATAACCCTTACAAATGGACCATTGTGCCTCGGGTAAGACACAAGGTTTTAAGAGTGCGAATTGTTTTGAATATTACAGATCCAACAAAATGTAAAGACAAATTACTGTGGGATAAAAGTGATCGGGAAAAAGTCTCTAGCCTCCCAATTGCTGAGCCCTCCATTGACAGTCAGGAAGATCCAATCCTCTAGGTTGCAACCATCTTCACCATCTCCTACTATATTGACTTCACGGTTGCTGATCTTCAAGGGTGGTCCTCCAGCACGAGCACGGCGTACAACCTTTTGAGAACTTGAAGTGAAACCTAGGCCAAACATGTCAGACTTATATGGGATATCTGGGAGTTGTCCCTAAATAGTGCACCCTCCTTCTTCTACCACTGCTTTGGCATCCTTTAGAGACGACATCCAGAGTGGAGGCCTTGTAATCTTGGGAACTTGAGACACAACCTTGGTCACTTCCACATCTTGGGAGACCTCTTCAAAGTGTTGAAATGGAGTTTTAATAAATTCACCATCTAATTCCACATATCTGAAGGAATTGAGATGGTTGATCATGTATTCTTCCTCTTCGTGAATGGTGATAATCTTCCCTTGAACTGGATACTTCAACATTTGGTGCAACGTAAAAGTAACAACGCCAGCATTGTGGATCCATGGTCGGCCTGGCAAGAAGGAGTATGAAGGGCGGATATCCATTACATAAAAAGTTGAATTAAAAGCTTGGGTTCCAACCTTTATGGGGATATCCACTTCCCCATGCACCATCCTTTTTGAGCCATCAAAAGCCCTTACTATTATGTTGCTTAGCTTTAATGGCAGTCCCTTGCAGTCAAGTCTATCAAGAGATTTTTTAGGTAATACATTCAGAGATGAGCCAGTGTCCACCAAAACATGAGCCAGAGTTGTGCCCCTACATTCCACTGAGACATGCAATGCCTTATTATGCTTCCTTCCCCTCGATGTTCGATCAGCATCCGAGAAACCTAGACCATTATCTGCAAGTCAAGTTGGCTACACAGTCTTGAAATTGATCGGCAGATGTCTCTTGGGGTACATGGGTTGTTTTCAGGAATTTTACCAAAGATTTTGCATGTGCCTCGGAACATAGTAGTAATGCCAGCATGGAGATTTTAGAGGGAGTTTTCCTAAGTTGTTCAACTACATCGTAGTCGCTTCTCTTTATAATTTTTAGGATCTCCTCCATTTCTTTCTTGGAGGTCTCAGGGATGGTCAATGACTGAGCCTTCGTCTGGACAAGCTCAACCAGAATACTTTTTCCTCGAGTTTCGATTAACTCGGTAACAGGAGTGTCAGTAGGAATGATGACAGGGGTTGTAATGGATTTTTCAATAGGAGTACTTGCATAGATGATTATGGGTGTGGGAGTAACCTTTGGAGCAACCACAAGGATGATTACGGATCCATAAACTGCTTTTGGGGGAGAAATTTCTGGAGAAAATATCCTACCACTTCGGGTAATTTTGCTAGTTCCTGCAATATTACCGATGTCGGAGTTGACTTTCTCGGAGCTTGAATCTTCGGCAGCTGGCCAGTCCTGCTTGATACCATGGTAATAGACATCCCCTCCATAATTCCATGGTATGGTTTTGTCTGACGAGTATGGGACTGGTCCAGGCATTGTAATTATTAAAGGAGTTGCTTTCGGAATTGATGTAATTCTAACGGGTCTTTTGGTGGAGACCCTGGAAGAAATGGCGGAAATGGTAATGATAGAAACATCTTCAAAAGGAATGGGTGGAACAGAATTCTTCTCGAATAAAATCTCTTTGTTATCTATTAGGCGCTGAATGCCTGCTTTCAACAAAGGACAGCTGGTTGGTGAGGACAAACAGAAATGGCAAACTTCATCACAGCCCGGGAACACACCAACATTCAATAAGTTCATTTTAATAGTCAGAAGTGGGGTCATGAGTTCATCAATTGAAGTAACAAACAATCCTTCTTCAATGGCATTGGTATTATGGCCATGTCTGGGTGTTGTACCCCAAAATTTGCCCTCTCACTTATCAAGAATTCACTCACAAGATCTCCTTGACTCAAGACTGCACTAGGGTTTGATCAGCTCAAGACACCTTCTTGAGCACTGATGACTGAAATTAGGGTTTGAGTTTGCACAAGGATTTTTGAACTTCCAATGCTTCATATGACTTTCATGGATCATCGTGGGCCCTCAAGATTACTCAAGTGCATGCTAGGTTTGGGAATATGGTTTACAATTTTCTTTTTGGTCTTCAAGTTACAAGGTTGCAATGTTTACATGGCCAATTCTATTACTCATCATGCAAGTTTCTTTGGATATCATTTCTATTTATTTTTTGAAAGATGAGGCTTTGAGATGAAAGATCAAAAGGATTCAAAGCATTTTGTTTTTGAGATATGGAAGAAAGATGAGAATGGTCTTCAAGCACAATTTCTTTTTTTTAGATAAATCAATTAGTTCTTATCTTAAGTTGTAATACACTTTTTTAAAAAATTCATCATTTTGTTCCAAGTTTTAAGAGTCGCAATTTTAAAAGCCCATGTCATTCTTCATTTCCAATTTCTTTCATTTAGAACCAACAACTTTTGCAATTTTGTGATATCATTATCAAAATTAAAATTATACATTCCTCGAAATTAGTTTGTTTATTACAAGATTCAAAATCAAACAAAGAAAGAAGTCCAATATATTTTTTCCTATGTTTCTATTACAAGGTAGAATACAAAGTCTTCATGTTCCTAGCCTTCAAGTGTTTTCAAGTCTTGCCACAGTCTTCTTGCCATCTTCCTCTATTCTTCATTACCTTTACCTGAAACAAAACAGAAAAAATCAGTGACTAAACAAATTCAAATTTACAAATAAGCTATTCTAAATCATCATGAGGGTTTGGTTATTGGAATCAGAAAATGTTTTTAAGCCATGTCCTTGTACCAAAAACATCCTAATACTAAGAAGTTAATCATAGGCCTGAAAAATTGCAAATCAGAAATGAATTGGTTCACAATGGATTAATTCAGAAAGTGCAAAAGCAGAACAAATTCCCAGCCCAACAGATTTCAAGCTCGAACAAAATTCACACCATAAGTCAGCAAAGCTAACTTGTAAAGCCTCAAAGTAATGTCCTATCATAGGCCTAAAAGAAAAGAAAACATTGAAAATCACAAGACTTGATTCATAAGCAAGACAACACAGAACAGTAGGAGCCTCAACTCCATCTTTGGCTAGAAGTAATCTTCTACAAAACCTAACAATTGGTTCACAAAAGTTAAAGAAAATCAGTTGTCATCATATTTTCACAACCAAAAAAAGAAGCTTCATGTTGTTTCATTTCAAAACCAGAGTTCACAAATCAGATCATAGGCCTAGGGGGTTTCACTGTAAATCCCAAACAAAAGGTTTTGTTCACAGCAAAAAAGCAAGAAAGAAAAAGTTTTGGCAAAACTTTCACTACAGCCTCAAATAAACATTATCCAATCACTGGCCTAAAAATATCTTTTTCAAATCACAATCAAAACTTGGTTCACAAAAGACAAAAGACAAATCAGAAAAAGAAGCCTCATATTTGTTGGTCTCAATCAAAAAATTAGAACTACAATAGTAAAGTCATAGGCTAACTGTATTGCAAATCTTAAAGTAAATATTTTGTTCACAGCAGAGCCAGCAAAGTCAGAAAAGTATAACAACAAGTACAGAAAATTGTAAAAGGAAAAGACAATACAACATACACTGTACCAGCAACCAACAAGCAAAGTCAACTAGAAAAGTTGATTTATCAAAAAATGAGTACAAGCAACAAAGCCAGCAGTATTTTATCACTATTTTATCACAAATCAACCAATATAAAAGGGCAACAGTACTGTGCAAGAAGGAGAGAGTTTTTTGGCCAGCAAGAAGAATATACAAAAAAGATAAAAGTCCAGCCATTGTTTTCATCACACTCAGAGACCCTCAAATATCACTGTCAACAAGCCACATGATACCAAAACACAGCAACAAAGTAAGGAGGTAATTTCTCAAATTGTTTTCATATTCTTTTCATAGAAATATACAAAACTTTTGAAACTTTTACTTAGCTTTCTTTTACAAAACATATAGTTTAGGGTCAATTAAAAGCCAAATATAACACATAGGGACAGGAAAACTTGTAACATAAGTGAACACAAAGCCATCATTCATTTATCTCAAGAAAAGATCAGCAACCACATCAATTTTCTTGTCTGTTTTACAAAGAAAAAATACAGAGATTCCAAACTCCAAATCATCAGTAAACCCCATTGTCACCAAAGGCCAAAAATCATTTTTTCCAAGAAAAACATACAGAGATTCCAAACCCCAAACTAACAATAAAGCTTTGTCTCAGATGATGTATAGAGAAAACAGAAAACCCAGAAAATAACACAAACAACTAACTTTGTTCATCAGAGCCATCACCATTCATAAATATACAAAACATCATTACCAACATTAAACTGTCAAAACCCTCAAAATCATTTCAATTTTTTTCCAGCAAGTCAACAAGATATACAAGATATACAAAATATACAAAGCCAGGATCGCAACAAATAGAACCAAAACCCTCAACAATCATTCATCAGCAAATATACAGAAACATGCAAAACCCTAAACAAATTTTCCATCATTTTCCAAAAACCTAAATCCCTTCAGAAGTTTGTAAGAAAGAGAGAGAAAAGGAACGATCTCACCTAAACAAAGTCGTTTCTGTGAAATCCAAACCCTATGGTTTCGTTGCTTCCCTTTAAGATCTACGTGAAATCAGTTACCGTCTACAAAAATAAGCACCAGGTTAGGATAGAGGTGAGAAATACGAGTAAGATAATGTAAAAAAATAGAGATTTGAACCCAACCGCCGCCGTCACCGTCGTGAGGCGATTTTCAGCGTGACTTTTGTTTCTTTTCCGGCGAAGGAATCACAGAGAGAGAGAGCGAGAGAGTCAGAGAAGTTAGAGAGAGAAATGTTTTGGCCAAATGAGACTGGGTCACATAACCTGGTTGTTTTATTCAAAACAACCAGGCCCTTCATTAGCCAGGTCCAAACCCTTTATCCAATCCCTCCTCCCATTTTGCGTGTAACCCCCCCCCCCCCCCCCCTCAGCTCCAGGCCTTCAAACAAGTCAGGCCCAAAATCTCTTTCACTACCACGCACCCCCCCATTTCCTATATACCACGCAGGCCCAATTTCAATTTTTGTTGTTTTTGTTTGTTGTGTACAAAAAGGCAATATGGGCCTAACCATAGATTTTTACTTCACTCACACACCATAATTTAATTTTTACACCCCATACTTTCCTTTTTCATATTTTTCATTTTTTCTATTATTTACTATTTACTATTAATAATGTTAATTTTATTTTTATTTTTATTAATAAGAAAAATAATAAAAATATTTATTTATCATGTAGTTAGTAATATATGTATTTATTTTCATTATTTTCTAGATTAAAGACAATAAATATATTCTTTTTTGAAATAAATTTAGCTCTTTTTAACCTTAGGTTTATTTTGATAAAAAATAAATTAGAATTTTGAACTTTTATTTCATTAATTTTATTTATTTATTAATTTAATTAAATTCACAAAAAAAAACCTAAAAAACAAAAAAACTTGTTATCTTTGATAAATTAATTCTTTTATTAATCTCATTTTTATTTTAGTTAATTATTTTATTTTAATTAAGTCAAAATCTTTAACACAAAAATACACTCTATATTCATTCCATTGCTTGTACATTATATTCATATAATTATTTATACATTATATCGTTATTTGTATATTCCATTTCTGGTACATAATGTTTATTTCAATTTTTGTACATTATTCAATATGGGTGTAATAGATAATTAGGTTTAACTTTCTTGCAATCCCTATTTGTGAAAATGTATACCCCATCCCACCAATGATGTAATAGCATAGGATATTTAATTCCCGCAATTTATCGTTTTCATATAATGCTAGTAATTATGGTTTGTATAAAAAGACAAAATCAAACATAGCAAACCCTAATCCAAGAAAGAAATGCATGTAAATCAATCCACTTGCACACTTGCACCCTTAGGGTAATTCCACTTTGTTTCCCTACCAAAAAATGGCCATGTTATGCATGTGGAATATCTTAGCAAAAAGCAATAAAAAATACAAGATCATAGTCCCTCGATAACGCTATCAATGTTGCCTTTCAAAATGATCTTAGTCCCTCAAAAAGAATTGCTAAGGTATTTCACAATATTGATATCATGGTTATACGATGACCCATGCCCGTCCCTTTACATCCAAAGATACCGTTTCTTACCAAACCAATGGTAAGACAACAATGTTAAAGGAAAAGAAAATGAATAAGAAATACATTTTTGAGTAGGTAGATTGTTCCTAATTACTTGCTCTATCTCAAAACAAACACACTTGTTATTTTTTAAAACAAACACTTACAAAAACATCTTACAAACTTGAAAACATTTTCAAAAAGATCAACATCTTTGTATACATTCTTACGAACGAGAATCATTACAAAGATCGCCTAAACAATGACCTCTTTACAAAATACTTTAAAAAACACACAAAGCACAATTTCAAACAAAAGAAAGTGATCTAGCAAGTAACTAAGAGCCCATGGAAAACCATGGATTAAAAGGGTGCTAATATCTTCCCTTTTTCATAATCTACCCGCCGAACTCAAGAAATAATTTCAAAGGTCTTTCCTGTGCTTTTTCACCTTTTCTTTGTGATAAAAGAAAAGTCGGTGGCGACTCTTGCTAACCGCAACATTTGCAATAAAATGCAAAACAATCAAGTAAGTTCTTCCACCGTATCACAGAACTGGCGACTCTGTTGGGGAAAATTCTAAAAGTGGGGTTACCTAAGGGATACATCACATTGATTTTCTTACATCGTTTGACTTGTATGCTTTACATTATGGTTCTTTGTTTGGGTTTAAATCCTCTACCCGGATTTGGGATACATTATAGGTAAGTAGCAATACGTTGTGGAAACTGTGCGGGGTATACCGACATGGTCTAAGCAATAGCTATGTTAGTGCAACATATTTGTGGGTACCGGTAGCCTTTGAGTTAATCAAAGAGAATACGGGGCCGCTGAGTAATGTCATGAAGCACTAATGAACTTCTAGAACTTTTACTTGACCAACTTGGCCTTTAGGATGTAGTGAGATGACCGGCTTTGGTGCAGTCCGAAGTTGGTAGATACTCGATACTACACTCATTGAGGTTTGGTTTCTTGGGATATTTCGGTCGCCGTTAAAGAGGCTTAAGCTGAAACAATGACCAAGGAAACAAACCGGTGATATTGAGCTCCTTAGAACCCGGTTACTATTACTAGGACAGGTTTGAGCCAACTAAAATTCAAGAGTGTACTTACCTATGAGACTCCATGCAAGCCTAAACCTAAGAACTTGTTTGCTTTGTTTGTATATGCATACTTGTACATAACATCATGAACATCATAACATCATATACATCCACTAACCCATTTCAAGGATTTTGGGATTCATCTTTGTTCTTGTTTTGTAGGATATGGATTCACATTGCAGGAAAACTATTCAAGTCAACCTTGTGAGGATCCCTCCACAACTTAAGGAGCTAGCTTCAAGGATTCCTGAAAACTCTCCATTCATCGAGAGACATGGTCGCCTACTCAACTTGGTCACCTCTAACACAGATGAGGACATGATGAAGGTTCTCTTTCAATTCTTTGATCCTTTACACCATTTCTTCATATTTCCCGACTATCAACTTGTGCCTACTTTGGAAGAATTCTCCCAACTATTGAGGATTCCCATTCTCAATCAACTACCTTTCAACGGTACCGAAAGTGACCCAAAGCCAGAGGAGATAGCTCAAGCTCTACACTCATCTGATGTTACAACTCATTGGGAAACAAAGAGTGGTGTCAAGGGTTTCCTAGCAAAGTTCCTGTTTGAGAAAGCCCAAGTCTGTTGGAATTCCTTGGATTTGCAAGCCTTTGAGGAAATTATGGCTCTCCTCATCTATGGGATGATTTAGTTTCCAAACTCTGACCAACTCATATATGTGAACACCGTCAAAATCTTCATATCCCGCAACCCGGTGCCTACATTGCTAGGAGATATTCTACACTCTTTTCACACTCTCACAATGAGGAAAAGAGGTGTCCTTATATGTTGCACTCCTCTCTTGTCAAGATGGTTTATTTCGCATCTTCCATAATCGATATTAAAGAATGTGCAAGGTTCAAGGTGGTCACAAAGGTTGATGATGCTCAAACATTCAGACATTCATTGGTGCTCCCGATCCAAAGAGAATGTTATCATTTTTGACCATTGTGGGGAATTTACTAATGTCCCTTTACTTGACATTAGGGGAGGTATCACCTACAACCCCTGTTTAGCTTTTAGACAGTTTGGTTATACCCGAAGGGATGACCCGTATGAGATGCTGATTCAAGGTTTGGTGTTTGACTATGACAACGACGATCAAGGTCTTCGCCAGAGATTTATCCGAGCTTGAAGGATGTTAAAAAAGGTGGATAGCAAGACTTTAGGGAACAAGAATTCCATCCCTATTGAGCCTTACCTCAAATGGGCACGAACTCGTGCTCAAAGTCTTATGATGCCTTACCCCTCCATTCTCCCGGTAATCATTGAGCCTGTCATGGAAGGAGATGTTCCATACACTATCCTACATCCTGACATGCCCACATCTCTTGAAGACCTACAAAGGGATTGGATACAACTCAAGGGAGAGCGAGATACGTTCGAAGCCCAATTCTACGCAAGCGAGAAGAAGGTTTTGGAACTCACTAGGCTACTTCATGGGGAGAAGACTCTGAATGCCTACATTGCACCAAAGAGGATGCGTACTACCTTTTTATCTTAGAGTTTTTGTATTATTTTTCCCAAGAGGCATTGATGTATTCAAGCTTTAATTTATTAATATAACGTGTTTCCTTTTTGTCTAAAAACAAATTTGAATCTTTGAAGTCCTTGGAATCATTACATATGCATATATCATTCATCATAACATAAGCAGGTCTTTTGCAACAAGTCTCCTCATCTCTCTACTGTTTATTTCAGTAAGATGGATCTTGAGAAAACAGTGAAGGATCTCCAAGCTCATAATACATAGTTTCAACAGTTTCTCTTGAACCTAGCCAAGGGGAAAGAAGAGTTGAAGAATCTGCTGGCTGAAGAGAGGAAAAAGTAAACAAAGAAGGTAAATGGAGTTTTGAACATGGGAAGAAGATTTTATGAGCAAACAAGAAGAACCTTAAACTTTGCAACCACATCTGGAGAAAAAGACAATCAGGAAGGGAAAGGTAAAGAAACAGTTGTCCCATCAGAATCGGAAGAAGAAGAGGAAGAAGAAGACTACTCTGAGGAACAATACCCTCCAGCTGATGACAAGTACAAACATCTCGAAGAGAGGTTAAGCGCGATGGAAATCCAAAAAGTGCCAGGCTTGGACTTTGAGGAATTGGATTTAGTGTCGAGGATTGTGATTCCTCCAAAATTCAAAGCACATATATTCGTCAAATATGACGGAGTTTCATGCCCTAAAATGCATCTCCGGTCATATGTGAGGAAAATCTAACCCCATACCGCTGATAAAGACTTGTGGGTGCATTTCTTCCAAGACAGTTTGTCTGGAACTCAACTTGAATGGTTTTACCAACTAGAAAGAGCCAACATTCACAATTGGGAAGATCTTGCTGCAGCTTTCTACAAGCAATACGAATACAATGCTGATTTGGCGCCTAGCCGTACTCAACTCCATAGTATGGCCATGGTTTCCAATGAAGGTTTCAAAGACTATGCACAAAAATGGAGAGACTTGGCTGGAAGAGTTCAACCCCCTATATCTGAGAGAGAGTTGTTAGACATGTTCTTGGGCACCTTGTCTGGTCCTTTCTTCAATCATTTAATTGGAAGTTCATCTGCAGGCTTTACTAAACTCATATTGACCGGAGGGAGGATAGAAGCTGGTATAAAGAATGGAAAGATTTAGAAAGATACATCTTCTTCTACAACTGTAAGGAAGCCTTTCATCAGAAAGAAAGAGGTGGCTACTGTATATCGGCAAAGAAACCAAGATAGGGCCGAACACCGACCAATGGTGGGGGCCGTTATAATTCCTAAGTCTGCATCTGATCAGCAAAGAAATAATCAACCGAGGATGGAAAGGCAAGTCAGGCAGTTCACCAGAATTAACATGACCCTGTCTCAAGTATTACCGCATCTACTAAGATCCAACTTGGTGACCTTGAAAGAAGCTCTGAAAAACCCCAATACCCGTTGCGCATATCACTCTGAAAGTCCTGGTCACGATACTAATAATTGTTGGGCCCTAAAGAACAAAATACAAGACCCCATTGAAGTAAAAGAAATTGAGTTTGATGCGCCTAAAAAGCCAAATGTCATTTCTGCCCCTATGCCTAGACATGGCCACAATACTAATGCCATTGAGGAAGATTTGTTTGTTACCTCAGTATTTTCTCCAATTCTTCCAGGGTCTCCACCAAAAGACCGGTTAGAATTACATCAGTTCTGAAAACAACTCCTTTAATAATAACAATGCTTGGACCAGTCCCATATGTATCAGACAAAACCGTGTCGTGGAATTTAGGAGGGGACATCTACTACCATGGTATCAAGCAAGACTGACCGGCCACCAAAGAGATAAATTCCAAGAAATAAGATTCTGACGTTAGTAATATTGCAGGAACTAGTAAGATTACCTGAAGCGGTAGGATCTTCTCTCCATAAATTGCCCCCCCAAAGGCTATTTCTGGACCCGTAATCATCCTTGTGGATGCTCCAAAGGTTACTCCCATACCCATAATCATCTCTGCAAGTACTCCTATTGATGAAGCCATTACAACCCCTGTTATCATTCCTGCCAACACTCCGGCTGCCGAAACTCGAGGAAAAGGTATTTTGGTTGAGCCTGTCCGGACGAAGGCCCAGTCATTGACTATCCCCGAGACTTCCATGAAAGAAATGGAGGAGATACTAAAAATTATAAAGAGGAGCAACTACGATGTAGTTGAACAATTGGGGAAAACTCCCTCTAAAATCTCCATGCTGGCATTACTACTATGTTTTGAGGCGCATGAAAAAGCCTCGGTAAAGTTCTTAAAAACAACCCATGTACCTCAAGATACATCTGCCGATCAGTTTCAAGACTGCGTAGCCAGCCTAACTGTGGACAATAGTTTATGTTTTTCAGATTCTGATATGACACCAAGGGGAAGGAAGCATAATGAGGCATTGCATGTCTCAGTGGAATATAGGGGCACAACTTTGGCTCATGTTTTGGTGGACACAGGCTCATCTTTGAATGTATTACTGAAAAAAGCTCTGGATAGACTTGACTGCTAGGGACTGACATTAAAGCCAAGCAAAATAGTAGTAAGGGCTTTTGATGGCTCGAAAAGGATGGTACACGGGGAAGTGGATATCCCCATAAAGGTTGGAACCCAAACTTTAAATTCAACCTTTTATGTAATGGACATCCTCCCTTCATACTCCTTATTGCTAGGCCGACCATGGATCCATAATGCTGGCACTGTTACCTCTACATTGCACCAGATCCTGAAGTATCCGGTTCAAGGGAAGATCATCACCTTCCATGGAAAGGAAGAATACTTGATCAGCCATCTCAATTCCTTCAGATATATGGAATTGGACGATGAATTCATTGAAACTCCATTTCAACACTTTGAAGAGGTCTCCCAAAATGTGGCAATGACCAAGGTTGTGTCTCATATTCCCAAGATTACAAGGCCTCCACCTCAGATGTCATCTCTGAATGATGCCAAAGCAGTGGTAGAGGAAGGTGGATGAACTATCTGGGGGAAACTCCCAGATATCCCATATAAGTCTGACAAGTTTGGCCTAGGTTTCACTTCAAGTGCTCAAAAGGTTGTACGTCGTGCCCGTGCTGGAGGACCACCCTTGAAGATCAATAACCGTGAAGTCAATGCGGTAGAAGATGGTGAAGATGGATGCAACCTGGAGGATTGAATCTTCCTGACTGTCAATGGAGGGCTTAACAATTGGGAGGCTAGAGACTTTGTCCCGATCAATTTTATCTCCCAGTAATTTGTCTTTACATTTTGTTGGATCTGTAATATTTAAACAATTCTCATTCTTAAAACCTTGTGTCTTACCCGAGGCACAATGGTCCATTTGTAAGGGTTATTATCTCATTTTCATATGACATCAATGAATCATGGACGTTTTCGCATACAAACTTTTGGGCTCATTGTCTTTCTTTTACATTTTATTTTCTTTCAAAGATAGTTATACCCTTACACACACCCACAATCACAATGCAGGTATACATCCATTCGGGATCCCATGGGTAACGATACTGTTATAGCCTGTTGTGACTCCGAGAATCTAATCTACCAAGCCGAAGACGAAGGTGAGGAAGATTATGAAGTACCAGGGGAACTTGCCAGACTGCTACAACAAGAAGAGAGAACCATTCAATCTCACGAGGAACCCGTGGATACAATCAACCTAGGTAGCGAAGAAGACAAAAAAGAGGTCAAGGTGGGTGCCAATCTGGAACCCGGTATCAAGGAGCGTCTGATTCAGTTGTTACACGATTATGTTGAAGTCTTTTCCTGGTCGTATGAAGACATGTCGGGACTTGATGCAGACATCGTGGTACATCGTATGCCTACAAGAGAGGATTGTCTACTAGTAAAGCAAAAGGTTCGCCGCATGAGGCCTGATATGTCATAAAAGATTAAAGCAGAGGTCATGAAGCAATTCAACGATGGATTCTTAGTTGTCACCTCTTACCCTCAATGGGTTGCCAACATTGTTCCCGTACCCAAAAAAGACGGCAAAGTACGAATGTGTGTGGACTACAGAGATTTGAATAGGGCGAGCCCTAAGGATGATTTTCCACTCCCCCATATTGATATCCTAGTTGACAATACAACACAACACAAAGTGTTTTCCTTCATGGACATATTCTCAGGTTACAACCAAATCAAAATGGCGCCTGAGAACATGGAGAAAACAACATTTGTCACACAATGGGGCACATTCTGCTACAAGGTGATACCATTCGGACTAAAGAATGTTGGGGAAACCTATCAACATGCCATGGTAGCTTTATTTCATGACATGATACATCACGAAATAGAGATCTACGTAGACGATATGATATCCAGATCACAAACAGAAGAAGAGCATCTTGATCACTTACAAAAGCTGTTTGAGAGACTGAAGAAGTACAAGCTGAGGTTGAATCCAAAAAAATTCACATTTGGAGTACGGTATGGTAAACTTTTAGGCTTTGTCGTCAGTAAAAAAGGTATCGAGGTCGATCCTGCCAAAGTTAAAGCAATACAAGAGACGCCTGCTCCTCGTACTGAGAAGGAAGTCAGAGGATTCTTGGGACGTCTGAACTATATTGCCAGATTCATTTCCCATCTGACAGCTACTTGTGAGCCAATCTTCAAACTATTGAAGAAAGATCAAGTAGTCAAATGGAATGACGAGTGCCAAGTTGCTTTTGAAAAAATCAAAGAATAATTACAAGAGCCTCCTGTGTTGATGCCACCAGTCGAGGGAAGACCGTTGATCATGTATCTAATTGTTTTAGAAAACTCAATGGGGTGTGTATTGGGGCAGCATTACGAGTCTGGCCGAAAAGAGCACGCTATTTACTACCTGAGTAAAAAGTTTACCGACTGTGAAACCATATATTCATTGATCGAGAAAACCTGTTGCGCTCTGGAATGGGCTGCTTGCCGGCTAAGACAATATATGCTGACTCATACTACCTTATTGATATCTAAAATGGATCTGATAAAATACATCTTCGAGAAGCCTGCTCTTTCTGGGAGAATAGCGAGATGGCAGATGATCCTAACAGAGTATGACATACAGTATACTACCCATAAATCTATAAAGGGAAGTGTACTAGTTGATCACCTTGCTCACCAAGTTGTGGAAGACTACCAGTCCATGAAGTTCGAATTCTCGGATGAAGACATCGTGACATTAGACAACTGTGAAGAATTCAGGCCATATGACGCACCTGAACAAGGATCCCGATGGACCCTGTTCTTTGATGGAGCCTCCAATGCACTCGGTAATGGTATTGGTGTTGTACTCATATCTCCAGAAGGGTGTCATATTCCCTTTACTGCCAGACTTTTCTTCAATTGTACAAACAACATGGCGGAATACAAAGAGTGCATCTTCGGTCTCAAAGCTTCCCTAAACTTAGGAATCAAATCCTTGGATGTATTCGGAGACTCAGCTTTGGTTATCAGCCAGGTCAAAGGGGAATGGGACACCAAACACCCAAACTTTATCCCTTACAAAGAACATGTTTTGACGTTGCTACCACATTTTAAGAAGATTACCTTCAAGCATTTCCCACGAGAAGAAAATTAGCTAGCAGATGCTCTAGCCATAATGTCATCTATGTTTAAACTTAATTGGGATAATGAGGCTCCCCAGATCACCATTGAACGAATGGATGAACCAGCACACTGTCATGAGATTAATACTGAAGAAGTAGTGGACCAACCTTGGTTTCACGAAGTCAAGAAGTATCTCGAGGCTCAAGAATATCCAGAAGGAGCTTCAGTCAATGACAAAAAGTTCTTAAGGAGATTCTCTGCTAAGTTCTTCCTTAGTAACATCATCCTGTATAAATGCAATCATGACTCTGTGTTACTTCGGTGCGTAGATAAGGTTGAAGCTCAAAGGATCATGGCTGAATTGCATGAAGGCACCTCTGGCACCCACTCTAGTGGGAATATGATGGCAAAGAAAATCCTACGGGAAGGCTATTACTGGTCTACCATGGAAGCAAATTGTAATGTTTAAATGGCCAATTCTATTACTCATCATTCAAGTTTCTTTGGATATCATTTCTATTTTTTTTGAAAGATGAGGATTTGAGATGAAAGGTGAGGCTTTGAGATGAAAGATTAAAAGGATTCAAAGCATTTTGTTTTTGAGATATGGAAGAAAGATGAGAATGGTCTTCAAGCACCATTTCTTTTTTTAGATAAATCAATTAGTTCTTATCTTAAGTTCTAATACACTTTTTTTAAAAATTCATCATTTTGTTCCAAGTTTTAAGATTCGCAATTTTAAAAGCCCATGTCATTCTTCATTTCCAATTTATTTCATCCAGAACCAATAACTTTTGCAATTTTGTGATATCATTCTCAAAATTAAAATTATACATTCCTCAAAATTAGTTTGTTTATTACAAGATTCAAAATCAAACAAAGAAAGAAGTCCAATATATTTTTTCATATGTTTCTATTACAAGGCAGAATACAAAGTCTTCATGTTCCTAGCCTTCAAGTGTTTTCAAGTCTTGCCACAGTCTTCTTGCCATCTTCCTCTATTCTTCATTACCTTTACCTGAAACAAAGCAGAAAAAATCAGTGATCAAACGAATTCAAATTTACAAATAAGTTATTCTAAATCATCATGAGGGTTTGGTTATTGGAATCAGAAAAGGTTTTTAAGCCATGTTCTTGTACCCAAAACAACCTCATACTAAGAAGTTAATCATAGGCCTAAAAAATTGCAAATCACAAATAAATTGGTTCACAATGGATTAATTCAGAAAGTGCAAAAGCAGAACAAATTCCCAGCCCAACAAATTTCAAGCTCGAACATAATTCACACCATAAGTCAGCAAAGCTAACTTGTAAAGCCTCAAAGTAATGTCCTATCATATGCCTAAAAGAAAAGAAAACATTGCAAATCACAAGACTTGATTCATAAGCAAGACAACATAAAACAGTAGGAGCCTTAACTCCATCATTGGCTAGAAGTAATGTTCTGCAAAACATAATAATTGGTTCACAAAAGTTAAAGAAAATCAGTTGTCATCATATTTTCACAACCAAAAAAAGAAGCTTCATGTTGTTTCATTTCAAAACTAGAGTTCACAAATTAAATCATAGGCCTAGGGGGTTTCACTACAAATCCCAAACAAAAGGATTTGTTAACAGCAAAAAAGCAAGAAAGAAAAAGTTTTGGCAAAACTTTCACTACAGCCACTGTTTTCATCACACTCAAAGACCCTCAAAGATCACTGTCAACAAGCCACATGATACCAAAACACAACAACAAAGTAAAGAGGTCATTTCTCAAATTGTTTTCAGATTCTTTTCATAGAAATATACAAAATTTTGAAACTTTTTCTTAGCTTTCTTTTACAAAACATATAGTTTAGGGTCAATTAAAAGCCAAATAGAACACATAGGGACAGGAAAAATTCTAATTTAAGTGAACACAAAGCCATCATTCATTTATCTTAAGAAAAGATCAACAACCACATCATTTTTCTTTTCAGTTTTACAAAGAAAAAACACAGAGATTCCAAACCCAAAATCATCAGTAAACCCCATTGTCACCAAAGGGTGAAACATAATTTTTTCCCAGAAAAAAATCCAGAGATTCCAAACCCCAAACTAACAATAAACCTTTGTCTCAGAAGATGTAAAGAGAAAACAGAAAACCCAGAAAATAACAGAAATAAATAACTTTGTTTATCAGAGCCATCACCATTCATAAATATACAAAACATCATTACCAACATTAAACTGTCAAAACCCTCAAAATCATTTCAATTTTTTTTCCAGCAAGTCAACAAGAAATACAAAATATATAAAGCCAGAATCGCAACAAACAGAACCAAAACCCTCAACAATCATTCATCAGCAAATATATAGAAACATGTAAAACCCTAAACAAATTTTCCATCATTTTTTAAAAACCTAAATCCCTTCAGAAGTTTGTAAGAAAGAGAGAGAAAAGGAACGATCTCACCTAAACAAAGTTGTATCTATGAAATTCAAACCCTAGGGTTTCGTTGCTTCCCTTTAAGATCTATGCGAAATCAGTTATCATCTACAAAAATAAGCACCAGATTAGAATAAAGGAGAGAAATACGAGTAAGATAATGTAAAAAAAATAGAGATTTGAACCCAGTCGCCGCCGTCACCGCCGTGAGGCGATTTTTGGCGTGACTTCTATTTCTTTTCCGGCGAAGAAATCATAGAGAGAGAGCGAGAGAGTTAGAGAAGTGAGAGAGAGAAATGTTTTGGCCAAATGAGACTGGGTCTCATAACCTGGTTGTTTTGTTCAAAACAACCAGGCCCTTCATTAGCCAGGCCCAAACCCTTTATCCAATTCCTCCTCCCATTTTGCGTGTAAACCCCCCCCCCCCCCCCCTTCAGCTCCAGGCCTTCAAACAAGCCAGGCCCAAAATCTCTTTCACTACCACGCACCCCCCCCCCCCCATTTCCCATATACCACGCAGGCCCAATTTCAATTTTTGTTGTTTTTGTTTGCTGTGTACAAAAAGGCAATATGGGCCTAACCACAGATTTTTACTTCACTAACACACCATAATTTAATTTTTACACCCCATACTTTCCTTTTCATATTTTTCATTTTTTCTATTATTTACTTTTTACTATTAATAATGTTAATTTTATTTTTATTAATAAGAAAAATAATAAAAATATTTATTTATCATGTAGTTAGTAATATATGTATTTATTTTCATTATTTTCTAGATTAAAGACAATAAATATATTCTTTTTGAAATAAATTTAACTATTTTTAAACTTAGGTTTATTTTAATAAAAATTAAATTAGAATTTAGAACTTTTATTTCATTAATTTTATTTATTTATTAATTAAATTAAATTCACAAAAAAAAACCCTAAAAAACAAAAAAAAACTTGTTTTCTTTGATAAATTAATTCTTTTATTAATCTCATTTTTATTTTAGTTAATTATTTTCTTTTAATTAAGTCAAAATATTTAACACAAAAATACACTCTATATTCATTCCATTGCTTGTACATTATATTCATATCATTATTTATACATTATATCATTATTTGTATATTCCATTTCTGGTACATAATGTTTATTTCAATTTTTGTACATTATTCAATATGGTTGTAATAGATAATTAGGTTTATCTTTCTTGCAATCCCCATTTGTAAAAATGTATACCCCGTCCCACCAATGATGTAATAGCATAGGATATTTAATGCCCGCAATTTATCGCTTTCATATAATGCTAGTAATTAGGGTTTGTATGGAAAGACAAAATAAAACTTAGCAAACCCTAATCCAAGAAAGCAATGCATGTAAATCAATTCACTTGCACACTTGCACCCTTAGGGTAATTCCACTCTGTTGCCTTACCAAAAAATGGCCATGTTATGCATGTGGAATATCTTAGCAAAAAGCAATAAAAAATACAAGATCATAGTCCCTCGATGACGCTATTAATGTTGCCTTTCAAAATGATCTTAGTCCCACAAAAATAATTGCTAAGTGTTGTACCCCAAAATTTTCCCTCTCATTTTACTCAATACATACTCCTAGAGGTCCTCAACTTGCTCAAGGATGCCAAAGAGTTGATCAGAT
Organism: Vicia faba; assembly: GCA_948472305.1. Taxonomy (NCBI): domain Eukaryota; kingdom Viridiplantae; phylum Streptophyta; class Magnoliopsida; order Fabales; family Fabaceae; genus Vicia; species Vicia faba. Next base: position 378,165,619 of record OX451736.1, read on the forward strand.
AAACTCCCTCATAAGGCAATGTACCTCAAATTAGGGTTTCCATTTTCATCAGGGTGCGGGAGCTCCAAAGGTCCCAGATGCCCTCCATGGTCCTAATATGTTCTCAAGATCATCCATCTCATGTTTCATGCCTTGCACAAGAAGTTTGCTCAGTCAATTGCCCAGATGCCTGAAAATTAACTATACTAGGTCAAAAGTCAACTGTGGCCCACATGCAGTCAAACTTCAAGATTTTTGGTCAACATCAATTCTTTGAAGTGATATCCATCATTTTATCAAGGGTTGATCATGATTCCTCAAGGAATTCCCCAAACTCATCAAAACCCAAAAGTTGTTAACTTAGGGTTTCTTAGGAAAAGTCAACCAAACTTTGACCAAACATAACTTATTCATACTTTATCAGAAATTTTCCATCCAAGGATCATTTTAAAGGAAATGCAATTCCCTACAACTCATCTTCAGTCTACAAGTTCAAAATATGCACTCATAAAAAGATATGAATTTCTAAATTATAGGTCCTTTTGAAAAGTCAATAAAAACACCTTTTGGGTCAAAGCTTCTTACATGAACATGGAAGACCCAATTGAGATGAGAACAAAAGGGTTGTTTAGGGGACATCCTAAGCTTTCTATAAAGTCCAAGAACACCCTCTTAGGGTTAAAACTGAGGGAGATATGTATTGTCAAAATTGACCAATTTTTGGAAATGTGCATGAAGTCAATATTGATCAAAATGACTTTTTTTCCAAATGGGCCCATGTTTTCTTGTTTGAAACTTGTTCCTAAGATGGCCCACGACCCCTGAGCTTATCCACCTATTATTTTATTTTTTTTATTTTTTATTTTTATTTTTTATCCATTTAAATCAAAATAAATCAATTTAAATAGTAGAATAATCAAATAAAATCAATGATTTGATTTTATGAGCATATTATGAGTCCATGAACAGCTAGAAAATCAGAAAATTCGTGAAAGAGCCAATTGATTGGAAAAGATCTTAATTTGGTCTATTTTGGAAACAAATCATACAAGGAAAAGAATGAAATCAAATCTCCATAATTTGCAAAGATATAATCAGTTTTTGTTGACCTAAATTATTCTATCATATATACCTAACATCTCTAAAGCATAAAAGAGGGTTTGGGGTCGTGAAAACAAGGGGAAGAAATTGCAAATTTTGGAAGAAAAAGTGCAGCCTCTATTCTCTTCCATAGGCATATTTCAAGTAATTCCAAAGCCAACAATATGTTCCTGGACGTGCTCTGAAGCCATCCCAATCATCCTCAAGACTTAAAACCTTCAGAAATCATGCCTCACAGTGCCACGGTTTGCATCTTTTTTTCAAGATTCGTTTTCAATGATTTATTCATCATAAACATGTTTTGATCATATATCCATGCTTGTTATCATATTTGCAATGTTTTTGATTGGTTTGCTTTAAGTTTAAGTGCAGGAATGGCACGATGCCACTGTTACGGTTTTGAGGTCCCAAATTGGGAATTCTATATAAAGGCAAAATTGGACAAAATTAGGGGTACTATCATGCTCAGGAGATGATCTGCAGTTGACCCATGTCTTTGGTTTGAATTTATTCTGCTTGTGCTGTGTTTTTTTGAATTTTACAGGTTTATGGCTACGAACAAAATTTGTCACTATAGCCTTTAGTGACGGAAACGACTGTAGGTAAAAGTGTGGCCAAAAACAACAGTTATAGGGAAGAAGACAATTAGGTGGCAGAATCCTATTGGGTGATTTGAATCACGCGCGCGTTTGGGAAAGACCACATTATTTCCTTTATATTTTATTTATGTTATTATATATACAACTAACTATCCCAACAAATTTTGTTTTCTTACTTTGTTTCTACAGATTCAATGCATCATCATCCAAAACGCCTACCATGCGCTACCACCATTTGGCCATTGGATGTATCAATAATTCAGATCCAACGCCTCAAACAATGAAGGACTATGGTGCACTCTCAGGCTGGCACAACACAGGCCCATTATTTTCTTTTCTATTTTATTTTATTTAATTGTTTTACTAATTATTTTCCTTTATTAAAATAACACCAAAAAATCATTATTTTTTATTTAATCAAAAAATCATCAAAAAAAACATAAAAATCATGTTTTTTCACAAAAATATTTTATTTTCTTAATTAATTATTTTAATTTAATTTAGGGCAAATTTAATTCCTTTTTTATAATTTAAATTAATTAAAAATTAGGGTGTTAATTTGTACATAACCTAATTAATTTTTCTAAAAAAAAACTAACCTAAATCTTTTTTCAATTAAATTTTTTAGGTTTCCTAAATTATTCTCGCATTTAATTTGCCGTGCGCATTTTTTAATTTCCTTTTATTATTATTGTAACTGTTTTGAGGTTGTAATAGTAATTAGGGTTTAAATTCCGCATTTTTATTTTCAGTCCAAAATAATTATGTATCTACAAAAGCCTTGTAATAGCTAGGACTTTAAACTTTCTTGCTTTTAATTTCACAAACTATAAACTGCTTAGATGTATGTTAATAGGATTGTATGGAAAGACAAACTGGAAATTAATACGGTAGAAAACCCTAAATGTGCAAAGATAAATTAACTGAAAATTACACTCGCACATGCTCACTCCTAGGGTTTGCCTCACTTGGTTGCCTCAGAAATAATGGTCGTGTCCCTCGAACGTAGGGATATCTTAGCAAAAGACCCTCAATCTAAAATTCATCATAAATATCATAGTCCCTTAACGTCCCTCGAGTTGCCTACGAGAAATTAACTTGTCCCTCGATGTTGCCTACGAATATATGATGACAGTCCCTTCGAAATGCTAAGGTATCCTTACATGTTGCCTTCAATGACCATTTCGTCCCTTTAGATAGTCCCTCAAACTCCAACGATGGTGCTACCTACTCCTTAATAATAGGATAGCGCTATCTAAAAGAAACGAGAACAAACAATCTTTTTTCGAGTAGGTAGATAACTGTTAGGTACTTGCTTAAAACAATAAATCTTTTACACCCTACACTTTCAAACAAACTTTTCAAACTAAAGTTTTCAAAACAGTTCGTAACACTCTTGAGGACAGAAACAAGGGTTAAAACGAAGTAAAACAAAACTTTTCAAAGTAAAGCACACACAAGCAATTTTAAAAAGATGACTAAGTACCTAAGAGCCCATGAAAAACCATGGATAGAAAGGGTGCTAACACCTTCCCTTTCTATAATCTACCCCCCGTACTCAGAATATCTCGAAAAAAAGGTTTTTTCTGTTCTTTTTCCTTTTCCTGATTGGATAAAATAAAATTCGGTGGCGACTCTTGCTTACCACGACATTTTGCGAACGAAAAATGCAAAACACAAACCAGTAAAAACAGTCGGTTCTGCCATCGTATCACACTAAGATATTTCACAACATTGCTATCATGGCTATACAATGACCCATGCCCGTCCCTTTATATCCAAAGATAGGGTTGCTTACCAAATCAATGGTAAGACAACAATGTCAAAGGAAAAGAAAATGAATAAGAAAGACATTTGAGTAGGTAGATTGTTCCTAATTACTTGCTCTATCTCAAAACAAACACACTTGCAATTTTTTAAAACAAACACTTACAAAAACATCTTACAAACTTGAAAACATTTTCAAAAAGATCAACATATTTGCATACATTCTTACAAACGAGAATCATTACAAAGATCGCTTAAACAATGGCCTCTTTACAAAATACTTTCAAAATACACACAACGCACAATTTCAAACAAAAGAAAGTGATCTAGCAAGTAACTAAGAGCCCATGGAAAACCATGGATGAAAAGGGTGATAATACCTTCCCTTTTCATAATCTACCCCTCGAACTCAAGAAATAATCTCAAAGGTCTTTCCTATGCTTTTTCACCTTTCCTTTTGGATAAATGAAAAGTCGGTGGCGACTCTTGCTAACTGCAACATTTGCAATAAAACGCAAAACAATCAAGTCAGTTCTCCCACCGTGTCACACTGGGCATAGGGGAAGAAATGACATTTGGCTTTTCAGACGCATTGAACTCAATTTCTTTTGCTTCAATTAGGTCTTGTATTTTATTCTTTAGAGCCCAGTAGTTATTAGTATCATGACCAGGACTTTTAGAGTGATATGCGCAACGGTCATTGGGATGATAATAAGGAGATGTTGTATTGGGGTTTTTCAGAGCTTCTTTCAAGGTCACCAAATTGGATCTTAGTAGATGTCGTAATACTTAAGACGGGGTCATGTTGATTCTGGTGAACTGCCTGACTGGCCTATCCATCCTTGGTTGATTATTTCTTTGCTAATCAAATGCAGGCTTAGGAATCATAAAAGCCCCCACCATTGGTCGGTGTTCGGCCCTATCTTAGTTTCTTTATGGATATACGGAAGCCACCTATTTATTTATGATGAAAGGCTTCCTTACAGTTGTAGAAGAAGATGTGTCTTTCTGAATCTTTCCATTCTTTATATCGGCTTTTATCCTCTCTCCGGTCAATATTAGTTCAGTAAAGCCTGCAGATGAACTTCCAATTAAATGATTGAAGAAGGGACTAGACAAGGTGCCCAAGAACATGTCTACCAATTCTCTCTCAGATAGAGGGGGTTGAACTCTTCCAGCCAAGTCTCTCTATTTTTGTGCATAGTCTTTGAAACCTTCATTAGAAACCATGGCCATATTCTGGAGCTGAGTACGGGTAGGCGCAAGATCAGCATTGTATTGGTATTGCTTGTAGAAAGCTGGGGAAAGATCTTCCCAATTATGGATGTTGGCTCTTTCTAGTTGGTAAAACCAGTCAAGTTGAGTTCCAGACAAATTGTCTTGGAAGAAGTGCACCCATAAGTCTTTATCAGCGGCATGGGGTTGGATTTTCCTCACATATGACCGGAGATGCATTTTAGAGCATGAAACTCCGTCATATTTAGCGAAAACGGATGCTTTGAATTTCGGAGGAATCACAATCCATGAAACTAAGCCCAATTCCTCAAAGTCCAAGCCAGGCACCTTTTAGATTTCTATCGTACTCAGCCGCTCCTCGAGATGTTTATACTTGTCATCAGCTGGAGGGTATTGTTCTTCAGAGTAATCCTCTTCTTCCTCTTCTTCTTTCGATTCTGACGGGACAACTGTTTCCTTTCCTTTCCCCTCCTGATTGTCTTTTTCACCGGATGTTGTTGCAAAGTCTAAGGTCTTTCTTCTCTGCCCATGAAATCTTCTTCCCATGTTTAAGACTCCAGTTACCTTCTTTGTTTTCTTTTTCCTCTCTCCAGTCAACAAAGTCTTTAATTCTTCTTGTCCCTTGGCTAGGGTTAAGAGCAACTGTTGAAACTATGTATTCTGAGCTTGGAGATCTTTCACTGTTTACTCGAGATCCATCTTACTGCAATAAACAATAGAGAGATGAAGAGGCTTGTTGCAAAAAACTTGCTTATGTTATGATGAATGGTATATGCATATGCAATGTTTTCAAGGATTTCAAAGATTCAAATTTGTTTTAGACAAAAAGGAAACACATGTTATATTAATAAGATAAAGCTTGAGTACATCAATGCCCCTTGGGCAAAATAATACAAAAACTCTAAGATAGAAAGGTAGTACACATCCTCTTCGATGCAATGTATGCATTCAGAGTCTGCTCCTTATGAAGTAGCCTAGTGAGTTCCAAAACCTTCTTCTCGCTTGCGTAGAATTGGGCTTCAAAAGTATCTCACTACCCTTTGAGTTGTATCCAATCCCTTTGTAGGTATTAAAGAGATGTGGGCATGTCAGGATGTAGGATAGTGTATGGAACATCTCCCTCCATGACAGGCTCAATGATTACCGGGAGAATGGAGGGGTAAGGCATCATAAGACTCTGAGCGCGAGTTCGTACCCATTTGAGGTAAGGCTCGAGAGGGATGGAATTTGTATGCCCAAAAGTCTTACTATCCACCTTGTTTAACATCCTCCAAGCTCGGATAAATCTCTGGCTAAGACCTTGATCGTCGTTGTCATAGTCAAATACCAAACCTTGAATCAGCATCTCGTGCGGGCCATCCCTTCGGGCATAACTAAACTGTCTTAAGGCTAAGAATGGGTTGTAGGTTATACCTCCCCTAATGCCAAGTAAAGGGACATTAGGGAATTCTCCACAACGGTCGAGAATGATAACATTCTCTTTGGATCGGGAGCACCAATGAATGTCTGAACGTTTGAGCGTCATCAACCTTTGTGACCACCTTGAACCTTGCTCATTCTTTAATACAGATTGGACAAGATGCGAAATAAACCATATTTCCAAGAGAGGAGTGCAACACATAAGGACACCTCTTTTCCTTATTGTCCAAGTGTGAAAAAAGTGTAGGATATCTCCTAGCAATGTAGGCACCGGGTTACATGATATGAAGATTTTGATGGCATTGACATCTATGAGTTGGTCAGGATTTGGGAACAAAACCATCCCATAGATGAGGAGAGCCACAATTTCCTCAAAGGCTTGCAAGTCCAAGGAATTTCAACAGCTTTGGACTTTATCAAATAGGAACTTTGCTAAGAAACCTTTGACACCACTCCTTGTTTCCCAATGAGTTGTGATATCAGATGAGTGCAAGTGTAGATCTTGAGCAATCTCTTATGGCTTTGGGTCTCTTTCCGTACCGTTGAAAGGTAGTTGTTTGAGAATGGGAATCCTCAAGATTAGGGAGAATTCTTTCAAAGTAGGCACACGTTGATAGTCAGGAAAGGTGAAGCATGGTGTAAAGGATCAAAGAACGGAAAAAGCACCTTCATCATGTCCTCATCTGTGTTGGAGGTGACCAAGTTGAGTAGGCAACCATGTCTATCGGTGAATGGAGAGTTTTAAGGAATCCTTGAAGCTAGCTCCTTAAGTTGTGGATGGATCCTTACAAGGTTGACTTGAATAGTTTTCCTGCGAAGTGAATCCATATCCTACAAAACAAGAACAAATATGAATCCCAAAATCCTTGAAATGGTTATTGGATGTATATGATGTTCATGATGTTCATGATGTTATGTACAAGTATGCATATACAAACAAAGCAAACAAATCCTTATTTTTAGGCTTGCACGAGGTTTTATAGGTAAGTACCCTCTTAAAGTTTAGTTGGCTTAAACCTGTCCTAGTAATAGTAATCGAGTTCTAAGGAGCTCAATATCATTGGATTGCTTCCTTCGCATTGTTTCATCACAAGCCTCTTTGATGGCGACTGAAATATCCCAAGAAACCAAACCTCAATGAGTGTAGTATCTAGTATCTACCAACTTCGGATTGCACCAAAGCCGGTCATCTCACTACATCCTAAAGGCCAAGTTGGTCAAGTAAAGGTTCTAAAATTTCATTAGTGCTTCATGACATCACTCAGCGGCCCCGTATTTGTAACACCCCTTCTAATAAACCCCGAATTAAATGATATAATTAAAATCAGAGAAAATAAAATTGCACGAAATGAGTGTCACAACATCAAATTCACCTATTCAAGAAAGACGGACATGACATATTCGTCACTTTAATCTTTTAATCACATAATATATTCATAGCATATACTTTTTTTTGTGCAAATGCAACGGAATCATAGTAACTTCATCTCTAAAGGAGGAATCAAAATATAAAATTCAAGGCATTAAGCCATATGATTCATACACCAAACATGTTATCAAGTCTCATAATACATACTTCAAAATATGGTCAAAATAAAGGATTATATACAAGTATAATCCATCCACGAAATAAGAGTTCGAATAAGGACACTAAACCCCCAAGTGTTACAATCAGAGCATCGACTCCATAACCAAAACATGACGGGCTACAAGCCTAAACGCATCCGCTAAACCTTGTGCCTCGCACTACCATCATCGGTACATGAGCGATGCCGTATCAGGCATCATTCAAACAGAAGGGTGAGAATTCCAATAATCATGAAATATATAATTTAAAACAATGGAAAGCAATAAATAATAGGAATTCTCCATACTTGAATATATGTGTATATCACTAACATAAGCACATTCATATATTCCATATTCCGCTATATTCAAGAATTATCTCTTTAACCATTTATCATCCTAACCATATAATCACACTCATTCACACATCATAACCAATTTCACAAACTCAATCATCTTCACATGAACTCATAATATATATCATTATGCATGTGACTCACAACTCGATGCCACCAATGCAAATGTGGTACGGACTTGTGGATACAAAGTTCCACCGCTTATTTTTCCACAGAGGATCAAAGCCACTACGTCTATTTCCACTATAGGATCAACAACTATAAAATGTGAACCCACTGTTCCACCGTCTCTATTTCAATACCAATCATGCCATGCAATGTACTATCAACAACTCGTATGCAATTAAGACCACTTCCGATCTTAACATACACATACCACATATTTCAACACAATGAAATACCAACAATTGTACATGCATTGCAAATATAATTCACAAATCAAGTAACATACAAGTTTAAACAATGTTACTTCCATGATTTATTCAAATCAAACACAATTCTATAAATCGGAAGCATTCAACTTAATTCGACTTCACCTGCAAAATTCACATTTTTCAACAAAAATGCCACCCAACAGATCAACCAAAATTACTACCATAAACCGCATAATAATTCAGACTATTTGGGCTAAAATCGGTTAATTAATTATCGACCAAAAATTCTATTATTTCTACTTTATAAATCCTACAAAATTACTTATTAAAGATGCCAAATAATCATGATTAAATATTTTGTATTCGTAAACCGAAACGTAATAACTATAGTATGCCAAATGTCATTAAGTATTACTTCTAAAATTCGCTACAGTAGCAAAACAATGCCATTTAAATATTATTCAATTCACGCTTCTGTATTGCAAGCTAAACACTTCCATATGCTACTTTACAAGTATTGCTACAGTAATGCAAATTGATACTCCAAGTGCCATTTCTTGAAGCGCTACTGTACACCGGCGATTTCCTAAGCTCTACCTCATTATTTAGTACTACTTCATTAAGTACTTCCCAATTGCCACTTACTTATTAAATAGTTCTTATTACATCAGCTACAGTGTTCAAAACTAACGCCTGTAATGCTACTTACTAATTTAACTCTACAGTAATCCAAGTGATCCTCCTATGCGCTCAGTATGCCAAACCAGTATTACCATGTGCCACTTCCATAACATTGCTACAGTAATTGAACCAAAGAAAATTATATGCCATTAAATTTATCATTTCTTTTCTTGTGCTAGTAGAAATCATTTGCCAAATACTACTTCCTATGTTCCGCTACAGTAACGAAACTACTCCTAAGCACTATATTCTGATTTGTCACAATAGCAAGCTAAGGCCTTTAAAAAAAATACTGCATCCTAATTTCTACGGTAGCAGGCATGCTAGTACTCCAAAATGTCACCCATTTCACGCAACAGTAGCAGTTAATTAGAATCTTTTTGCAAAAACAAATTACTAAGGCACTTATATATGCATTATCTAATTATATTGGGTCCTAAATCATCTCTTAATTTCATCAATATACCAAGTTCAAACACAATAAAAATAATATTCATAACCCAAATTCACATACTATTAACTAAACACCCTATTATAGAGTTAGAACCTCACACTTACCTCGGATTAGGAGCAACTCTAAGGGACTTCGACCGAATTTTGGGGAATTTCGGCACTTGAAGGAATTTTCTCTTTTTTCTTCTTCTCCCCTCACAAACCCTATTTTCCTCTTGTTTTCTTTTTCCTGATACAACACTCCCCTTCTAATCTTCTCTACTTCTATTCTAATATAATAATCATATTTTTATTTAATCTTAAAAAAATTCAAATGGGCCTAAAAACAAAACATACCCCTCTAATTACTACATACCACCACCAATTAAGCCCAATGTTACATTTAAGCCTAATAATAAAATAACACTTTAACTTAATTCCACCCAATCAACTCCGATTAATTATTATTCCGACTTATAAAATAATTCCGACTTCGACGATAAAAATTTGAATTAATAAAAAGAAATTCAAAAATATTTAATTAAATAAATAATTAAATACCGGGTGTTACAACTCTCCCCCACTTAGAATATTTTCGTCCTCGAAAATAAAAGTTTACCTGGTTCAAACAACTCGAGATAGGAGTCTCGCATCTTGCTCTCCAACTCCCAGGTCATGCTCTCGCCAGCAGCACCTAACCAGACAACCTTCACCAATGCAATCTCTTTTCCTCTTAGAATCTTCATCTCACGATCTGCGATTCTCACAGGCATCGTCTCCATTGTGAGATTATCCCGTACTTGCACATCGTTCATCTGAATCACATGAGACAGAATGGGAATATACTTCCGGAGTTGTGACACATGAAACACATCATGCAAATTCGAAAGATTAGGCGGTAAAGCCACTCTATAAGCAACATTTCCCACTCTTTCCGAAATCTGATACGGACCAATAAAACGAGGAGTGAGCTTCTTGGACTTCAGAGCTCGCCCAACACCAGTCACAGGTGTGACTCTCAAAAACACATGATCATCCTTCTTGAATTCAAGAGGCTTCCTCCTCTTGTCATGGTAACTCTTTTGGCGACTTTGTGAAATTTGCATATTCTCTCTAATCAACTTAATCTTATCCGTAGTTTGCTGTATAATCTCTGGTCCAACCACCACACTTTCTCCCGACTCGTACCAATATAAAGGTGTTCGACAACGTCTTCCATACAACGCTTCAAAAGGAGCCATACCTATGCTAGAATGAAAACTGTTATTATAGGTAAACTCAATCAAAGGCAAGTAACTTTCCCATGAACCTCCTTTTTCCAACACACAAGCACGCAAAAGATCTTCGACCGATTGAATCGTTCTCTCCGTTTGACCATCCATCTATGGATGATAAGCGGAACTCAAACGTAGCTTAGTACCCAAAGCTCTTTGCAAACCTTCCCAAAATCTAGATGTGAACTACGGGTCTCTATCCGAAACAATGCACGTCGGAATACCATGCAAGCACACAATCCTCTCAACATACAACTTCGCAAGTCTCTCCATAGGATAATCCATTCTAATTGGAATAAAGTGAGCAGATTTCATCAATCTATCCACGATAACCAAAATAGCCTCATAGTTACTCGGAGTCCTCAGAAAACCCGAAAAAAAATCCATAGAGATACAGTCCCACTTCCATTCCGAAATAGACAAAGGTTGCAACAATCCAGATGGCTTCTGATGCTCAATCTTGGATTTCTGACAAACCAAACACGAATACACAAACTTCGTGATCTCCTTCTTCATACAAGGCCACCAAAACAACTTTCTCAAATCTTGATACATCTTTGTGGCACCAGGATGAATGCTCAATCCACTTCGGTGTCCTTCCTCAAGGATCCTATTTTTCACATCACCAACATCCGGAACACAAACTTGATCATGACATCTCAGAACGCCGTTCTTATCAATTCTAAACTCTCCATCTTGACCTTGGTTAACTAAAGTCAACTTGTCAACCAAAACCAAGTCCGATTTCTGTCCTTCTCTTATCTCATCCAAGATCCCACTAGAAAGCTTCAACATACCAAGCTTCACACCAAAGTAAGTTTCTTCACAAACCAAACTCAAGTCGTGAAACTGTTCAAATAATTCCCACTCTTTAACCATTAGTATAGACATATGCAAGTATTTTCTACTCAATGCATCGGCAACCATGTTCGCCTTTCCAGGATGGTAATTCAAGCTAAAATCATAATCTTTCAATAACTCTAACCATCTCCTCTGCCTCATATTCAACTCTTTCTGATCAAACAAATATTTCAAACTCTTATGATCACTGAAAACATCGAATCTCGATCCAAATAAGTAATGTCTCCAGATCTTCAACATAAAAATCACAGCTGCCAACTCCAAGTCATGAGTCGGATAATTCCTCTCATGCACTTTAAGTTTCCTCGAAGCATAAGCCACCACTTTCCCATTTTGCATTAACACACCACCTAACCCCATCAATGAAGCATCAGAATACACAACAAACGACTTGGATTGATTAGGTAAAATCGATACAGGAGCAGTAGTCAACCTTCTTTTAAGCTCTTGGAAGCTATCCTCACACTGAGTAGTCCACATGAACGCTTGACCTTTTCTCGTCAATTGCGTCAAAGGTAAAACTAACTTGGAAAAACCTTCAATGAACTTACGGTAGTAACCGGCTAAACAAAGAAAACTTTGTATCTCAAAAATAGACTTAGGAGATTCCCACTCTGACACAACTTCAATCTTTGTTGGATCCACGGCAATACCTCCACGAGATATCACATGACCAAGAAAGCTTACTTGCTCCAACCAAAATCCACACTTAGAGAGTTTAGCAAACAACTGATTCTCTTTCAGAATCGACAACACCAATCCTAAGTGCTCGGCATGCTCCGCTTAATTCTTAGAATAGATAAGAATGTCATCAATAAATACTACCACAAACTTATCAAGATTTACATGAAAAATTCTGTTCATATACTCCATGAACACACCAGGTGCATTCGTAACACCAAAAGGCATCACTGAATACTCATAGTGTCCAAACCTCGTTCTAAACGTCGTCTTCTGAATATCACCAACTTTCACACGAATTTGGTGATAACCAGATCTCAAGTCAATCTTACTGAACACACAAGCTCCTACCAACTGGTCCATCAAATCATCAATTCTAGGTAACAGATACTTGTTCTTAATAGTAACCTTGTTCAACTGCCTATAATCCACACAAAGCCTCATTGTACCTTCTTTCTTCTTTACTAACAACACTGGTGCACCCCACGGAGAAATACTCGGATGAATAAACTTCTTATCAAGTACCTCTTCAAGTTGGATCTTTAGTTCAATCAATTCCGATGGTGACATCCGATACAGAGCCATCGAAACAGGTCTAGTACCAAGAACCAAATTAATAGAAAACTCCACTTCATGTTCTGGAGGTAAATCCGTAATCTCCTCCGGAAACACCTCTGGAAAATCACAAACAACAGGAACATCCTTTTTCACTCCCCTTTCACCAAGATTCATGCTCGCCATCAACACAAACAATTCAGCTCCATCTTTGACACACCTCTTCACTTGCCGAGTAGACAAAAATGAAACACCTTCTTTCTCGGACTCGAGAAAAAGAATCGCTTTAGCAAAACAATTGATATAGACATGGTTGGCTCTTAACCAGTCCATACCCATAATGACATCAAGCTGACTCAACGGAAGACATACAAGATCCACCTCAAAATCTCTACCACACATACGCAAAGGACACTTTAAACATATAGCTGAAGTAGAAACTGAACCCATCGCAGGCATATCTACCACCATACTCCTACTCATATCAGATAACATAAGGCTCAATCTCGTAACACAATCCAATGAAATAAAAGAATGAGTCACACCCGTATCAACAATAGAAATCAAAGGCACGTTATGAATAAAGCACGTACCTCTGATCAATCTCTCATCTTCTGAAGTCTCAACACCAGACAATGCAAACACCTTTCTGGTCTCTTTATTTAGCTTTGTGCATTTGGTACTAATGTGACCTTGCTCACCATAGTTGTAGCAAGTCACAACAGAACCAACCCGACAATCCACAGCTTTTTGACCTACTTTGTCACACTTAAAACACTTCATAATTCCTTGGCGACATTCTAGAGAACGATGTACCTCTTTCCCACACTTGAAACATTTGATCGGAGTAATCACTCCCCCACTTGGATTATTTCCTCCACCTATTGGTTTCTTTCCCTTTCCTTCATAAGGCTTAGGACACAATTGCCCCTTACCTCTCCTCTCATGCAAGTTCTTATAATAAGCACTACTTTTATAACTATCCTCATCATAGATACGACTCTTGTTCACCAATTCAGAAAAGCGGGTGATTTATTGATAAGAAATTGCCTTCTTCACATCTGGCCTCAAGCCATTAACAAACTTAAGACATTTGGATCTTTCGGCATTTGCAGTGCTGTAGTAAGGACAATACTTAATCAATTCTTGAAACTTTGCGGCATAATCAGCAACAGAACCGTTTCCTTGTTTCAATTCAAGAAACTCCACCTCTTTCTTCCCTCAGACATCCTCAGGAAAGTAGTTCTCCAAGAATGCATCTCAGAAAATGGCCCAAGTCACCACGGTGTTATCCTCATCATACCTCTGACTAGCATTAATCCACTAGTCCTCAGCTTCCTTCACCAGCATGTGAATTCCGAATTGCACCTTCTGAGCATCGGTACAATTCATCACTCGGAAAATATTTTATATGGCCTTCAACCATTCTTGAGCTTCTTCAGGCGCATGCTCTCCTTTGAAAGTAGGCGGATTGTTTTTCTGAAACTTTCCAAGAGCATGGAATCCATCATCACCTCCACCTTGCTGAACAGGATTAGCTTGCAGCATCTGATTCAAGGATTCCGCAAGCAATCGCAAAGCCTCAGCAAGTGCATTATCATTCCTTCCAGCAACCATCTTCTTCTGAACAACACAAAAGTATCGATCGCGTCAGACACACCATCAAATAAAATGGGATTAGCAAAGTTAAGACTTGACAACTGACCGACTATGCTCTGATACCACTATTGAAACACCCCTTCTAATAAACTCTGAATTAAACGATATAATTAAAATCACAGAAAATAAAATTGCACGGAAGGAGTGTCACAACATCAAATTCACCTATTCAAGAAAGATGGACATGACATATTCGTTACTTTAATCTTTTAATCACATAATAAATTCATAGCATATACTTTCTTTTTCGTGCAAACGCAACGGAATCATAGTAACTTCATCTCCAAAGGAGGAATCAAAAATAAAGTTCAAGGCATTAAGCCATATGGTTCATACACCAAACATGTTATCAAGTCTCATAATACATACATCAAAATATGGTCAAAATAAAGGATTATATACAAGTATAATCCATCCACAAAATAAGAGTTTGAATGCGGACACTAAACCCCCAAGTGTTACAATCAGAGCATCGACTCCATAACCAAAACATAACGGGCTACAAGCTTAAATGCATCCGCTAAACCTTATGCCCCGCACTACCATCATCGGTACCTGAGCGATGTTGTATCAGGCATCATTCAAACAGAAGGGTAAGAATTACAATAATCATGAAATATATAATTTAAAACAATGGAAAGCAATAAATAAAAGGAATTCTCCATACTTGAATATATGTGTATATCACTAACATAAGCACATTCATATATTCCATATTTCGCTATGTTCAAGAATTATCTCTTTAACCATTTTTCATCCTAACCGTATAATCACACTCATTCACACATCATAACCAATTTCACAAACTCAATCATCTTCACATGAACTCATAATATATATCATTATGCATGTGACTCATAACTCGATGCAACCAATGCAAATGCGGTACCGACTTGTGGATCCAAAGTTCAACCGCTTATTTTTCCACATAGGATCAAAGCCACTACGTCTATTTTCACTATAGGATCAACGTCTATAAAATGTGAACCCACCATTTCACCGTCTCTATTTCAAGACCAACCATGCCATGCAATGTACTATCAACAACTCGTATGCAATTAAGACCACTTACGACCTTAACATACACATACCACATATTCCAGCATAATGAAATACCAACAATTGTACATGCATTGCAAATATAATTCACAAATCAAGTAACATACAAGTTTAAACAATGTTACTTCCATGATTTATTCAAATCAAACATAATTCCATAAATCGGAAGCATTCAAATTAATTCGACTTCACCTATAAAATTCACATTTTTCAACAAAAATGCCACCAAATAGATCAACCAAAATTACTACCATAAACCGCATAATAATTCGGACTATTTGGGCTAAAATCGGTTAATTAATTATCGATCAAAAATTCTATTATTTCTTCTTTATAAATCCTACAAAATTACTTATTAAAGATGTTAAATCATTATGATTAAATATTTTGTATTCGTAAACTGAAACGTAATAACTACAGTATGTCAAATATGTCATTAAGTATTACTTCTAAAATTCGCTACAATAGCAAAACAATGCCATTTAAATATTATTCAATTCACGCTTCTGTATTGCAAGCTAACCACTTGCATATGCTACTTTACAAGTATTACTACAGTAATGCAAATTGATACTCCAAGTGCCATTTCTTGAAGCACTACTGTACGCCAGCGATTTCCTAAGCGCTACCTCATTATTTAGTACTACTTCATTAAGTACTTCCCAATTGCCACTTACTTATTAAATAATTCTTCTTACATCAGCTACAGTGTTCAAAACCAACGCCTGTAATGCTACTTACTAATTTAACGCTACATTAATCCAAGTGATCCTCCTATGCGCTAAGTATGCCAAACTAGTATTACCATGTGCCACTTCCATAACATTGCTACAGTAATTGAACCAAAGCAAATTATATGCCATTAAATTTATCATTTCTATTCTTGTGCTAGTAGAAATCAGTTTCCAAATACTACTTCCTATGTTCCGCTACAGTAACGAAACTACTCCTAAGCACTATATTCTGATTTGTCACAGTAGCAAGCTAAAGCCTTTAAAAAAAATACTGCATCCTAATTGCTATGGTAGCAGGCATGCTAGTACTCCAAAATGTCACCCATTTCACGCAACAGTAGCAGTTTATTGGAATTTTTTTGCAAAAACAATATACTAAGGCACTTATATATGCATTATCTAATTATATTGGGTCCTAAATCATCTCTCTCAATTTCATCAATATACCAAGTTCAAACACAATAAAAATAATATTCATAATCCAAATTCACATATTATTAATTATACACCCTATTATAGAGTTAGAACTCCACCCTTACCTCGGATTAGCAGCAACTCTAAGGGACTTCGATTGAATTTTGGGGAATTTGGGCACTTGAAGAAATTTCCTCTTTTTTTTTCTTCTCCCCTCACAAACCCTATTTTCCTCTTGTTTTCTTTTTCCTGATACAACACTCCCCTTCTAATCTTCTCTACTTCTATTCTAATATAATAATCATATTTTTATTTAATCTTAAAAAAATTCAAATGGGCCTAAAAACAAAACATACCCCTCTAATTACTACATACCACCACCAATTAAGCCCAATGTTACATTTAAGCCTAATAATAAAATAACACTTTAACTTAATTCCACCCAATCAACTCCGTTTAATTATTATTCTGACTTATAAAATAATTTCAACTTCCACGACAAAAATTTGAATTAATAAAAAAAATTCAAAAATATTTAATTAAATGAATAATTAAATACCGAGCGTTACACTATTCTCTTTGATTAACTCAAAGGCTACCTGTACCCACAAATATGCCGCACTAACGTAGCTATTGCTTAGACCATGTCGGTATACCCCGCACAGTTTCCAAAACGTATTGCTACTTACCTATAATGTATCCTAAATCCAGGTAGAGGATTCAAACCCAAACAAAGAACCATAATGTAAAGCATACAAGTCAAACAATGTAAGCAAATAAATGTGATTTATCCCTAAGGTAACCCCACTTTTAGAATTTTCCCCAACAGAGTTGCCAGTTCTGTGGTACGGTGGGAGAACTGACTTGAGGGTTTTGCGTTTGATCTCAAATGTTGCGGTTAGCAAGAGTCGCCACCGACTTTTCTTTTATCAAAAAGGAAAGGTGAAAAAGCACAGGAAACAACTTTGAGATTGTTTCTTGAGTTCGGGATGTAGATTATGAAAAGGGAAGGTATTAGCACCCTTTTCATCCATGGTTTTACATGGGCTCTTAGTTACTTTCTAGATCACTTGCTTTTGTTTGAAATTATGTTTAGTGTGGTTTTTTGAAAGTATTTTGTAAAGAGGCCTTTGTTTAGGCAATGTTTGTAATGATTCTCATTCGTAAGAATGTATACAAAGATGTTAATCTTTTGAAAATGTTTTCAAGTTTTGTAAGTTGTTTTAAAAGTGTATGTGATTTTTTTGAAAATAGTAAGGATGTTTGTTTTGAAATGGAGAAAGTAATTAGGAGCATTCTACCTACTAAAAGTCTTTCTTGTGCATTTTCTTTTCCTTTGACATTATTGTCTTACCATTGATTTGGTAAGCAACCCTATCTTTGGATGTTAACGGGATGGGCGTGGGTCATCGTATAGCCATGATTAGCAATGTTGCAAGGTATCTTAGCATTCTTTTTGAGGGACTAAGATCATTTTGTAAGGCAACTTTGAATAGCGTCATCGAGGGACTATGATCTTGTATTTGGTTGTTTTTTCTAAGATACCTTACATGCGTAATATGGCCATTTTGTATTAGGCAACCAAGTGGATTTCACGCTAGGGGTGATTGTGTGCAAGTGTGTTATTTTCATACTTGTTTTTGTCTTGGATTAGGGTTTTCTATTTGATTGATTTTATCTTCCCATACAAACCCTAATTACTAGCATGTTATGTAAAAGCGATAAATTGTGAAATTTAAAGTTACTACGCTATTACAACATTTGTGGGAGGGGGTATACAATTTATGAATGGGGATTACAATAATATAAACCTAATTAATCTATTACAACCAAATTGAATATTGTACAGATAATTGAAGGAATATATAAAAGTACAAATGCAAATTGAAAGAAGATATTTTTTGTGTTTGGATTTTTGTATGAAGGAGGTTTTAACCTAGATCTAATTAGAGAAAAAAAGTAATTAAATTAAATTAACTTAAGTTAATTAAGAAAAGAAATTAATTAATAAAAGATTTTAATTAAGAAAAGATTTTTGAATAAAACCCTAAACCTATTTTAGTTGATTAAAAGAAAATAAGTTTAAAAAAAAGTATTTTTTTTACATTTTTGTCTTGAAAATAATATGTGGTGTTATGAAATATTTTTGGTTTTTTTATATTAAAATAAATATATTTAAATAAATAATAATCTAGTTTTAATTTAATTTACAAAGAAATTAATAAAAGTAAATAAAGTATAATGAATAAAAATAATTTTTTTGTGGGGAAAAATATTTAAATTGTGTCAAAATATAAATCTATCATTTTTATACTTCATATGTTTTTTTTTCATTTTTAGAAAATATATTTAAAAGAAAAAAAGAAATGAATAAATGAATAAAAATAAAATGGGCCAAAGGGTGTCACAAGTAAACAGGGAAGTATGCTAGATGAAACAAAACAAAAATGCCAGGCCCAAAGGGCCCAGCGCCTGCAAAAAAAAGTGTTAGAAAATCAAAAAAATGAAAAAATGCAAAAGGGGGGTTCACATTGGTTCGAACCCTCGCCCTTTAGGTAACACATGACTTAGTACCCGCGCGCTTGCCACTGGGGTGGCTGTTTCATTCGGTCATATAATAAAAGCATAAATATATATTAGAAACTGCTTTCTGAAGGCAACTTCGTCTTCAACCTTGAGCCTAGCCAGACCACCTGTATTTTCCTCATCTCTCCATAAAAATAGAAAGTTCAAACATGAAAGTTGTGGTGTCTCTTCCCACGAATTCAACCATATAACTTATGTAAGCTAAATGTTAAAGATAAAAACTAATTTTGCTGGCCCTAAATTGAAACCTAATTTTCTCAGAAATTTCAAATCCAAAATTCACTATACATAGTCAATATAAATGGAAACTATGAACATGGTTAGCTTTAGAGCAAGGATATCTACATTTTGTTTTCACAAATCAGGATCAAATGATGCTTGTATGAAGAGATAGAAGTTTGAGTTTTTACCTCTTGCAGCTGGAGTCGTGAATGGAGTTTAAGAACTTTTGAGATGGCCTGAGGATCTGTTTAGCTTGCCTGGACCTCCTTGAGTGTATTCCAACTCTTACTTTGCCTTGAAAGTCCCTGAATCTCTCTACTCGAGTCAACCTGCAAGCTTGATATTTGAAAATGGTGGATGGTGATGGAGGAGATACAGTCTTGTAACAGGGGCCTGGGTTGCTTTGGTATGATGTATAGAAGATGTCTGAGTGATTAGTTTTCAGAATGCACGAGTGGAAATGAAGATCATAAGTTTTGGGTCAGAACTGTGTGTTAATGGTGTTCTTGAACAGGTTTATGGTTTTTGAGTGTTTGAGGTAGTTTCAGGGCACTAGCATTCGTGTGTCAACTTGCAAATAGTGTTTATACTTATAAGCAAGAGGTTTTGAGGCTTGTAACAACTCAGTATTTGAAACTCACATGTTATGGCTTGGTTACTTGTTTTTGAAGCAAAGTTGACAAGCATGATTTCAATGTAAGGTACCAGCTTTGTAGGGTGGCTGAAACCTTTAAACACACTTGTTCTGATCGTGTAGAGTGTGTTTGTGAAGAAAGAATAAATGCAAGGCTATATGCAAGCTGACTTTGCATAAAGCTTGCTTTTCTAAAATGACAATGTTGCCTTTCTTCCCAAAATGGAATTATACTTGTACAATGCATTGAATGCTTGGATTAAAGCTTCCAAAAGCTATGAAAACATTTAATTATGGAGTGAAAGTTAAGTTAGGATCCTGCAAAGTGAGATTTGTACAACATGCTTGAAGATTGGATCCAATGTTCATCATATAAATGGCTTGAAAAACAAGAATGGAACCCTAACTTCATCTCTTCGATTATCCATACTCAAGAATGATCTCAAGGAGTTCTTTGACATTTTGGAAATCTTATAACATGCTTTACAACCTCACTTTGAATTGATTTTGAAGATTCCCCTTGAAACTATGTGAAAAAGTGCCATGAAGTTAGGTCAAAATCCTGTCCAAATTAGGGCAAAATTTCACTAAGTGTTTTGTTTCATGACCCTATGTTCATAAAATTGTAACTTGATATCTAATAAATTTTGGAAGAACTTGAGTTAAGAAAAGTTGTAGATGTTGTGAATATCTACAACTTTCATGTTGCAAGTTTCTTTTGAATCATTTTGCATCATGGTGAAAATTTGGCTCAAAGTTGTGAAAAAATAAGAAATTTTCTATACTTAAAAATTTCTAACTTAAGAAATTTCATCTTTTCAAAATAAAATCTTGAATTCTTGATTTCTTGATGAAAAAGTTTCATATTTTGACATGTTTTGATGAATTGTGATCTTTGGCATTTGATTTTGACCAAAAAGTCAAAGTTTGACTTTTCAGTATACAATTGACTTTTGATCAGTTTGACTGAAAAATTCATCTGTCAATCCAATGGACATGTAGTGTTTTGAACCATGTCATTAGGTCAAAATGATGAAATTGGACTCTTGAGATCATGCCTTAACCCAATTGATCATTTGCTAGGTCAAAAACCAGAAATTGCCATTTCCCAATCAAAACCCTAATTTTGATCATTTTGCCCTTTTGATGATTTGATCAAATTTCTTGAGAAGTTGTGGTCAAAACTTGATCAAATGACACATATGAGTTTAAAATGTTGATGTGGATAAAGAATTGTGAATTTTGGCTTTACATTGGCCATATTTGACTTTTTCCCCAATACAGCTGATTTTAGGTCAACTGCTCAATTGATTGAGCAAAAATGTGATCCAAGGCTTGAAACTTGACATGAGTAATATTGAGAGTCCATAATGATCCATGAAAGCCATATGAATCATTGATAGTTCAAAAATCCTTGTGCAAACTCAAACCCTAATTTTGGTCATTAGTGCATAAGGAGGTGTCTTGAGCTGATCAGACCCTAGTGTAGTCTTGAACCCAATGAGATCTTGTGAGAAAATTCTTGATAAGTGAGAGAGAAAATTTTTGGGTACAACATACATGTTTAAACTTCAAAAGTTAGGCCCATTAGCTCAAAGGTTCAAGTTTGCTCAATTTGAGTTTAATGCATTTTCTCAAAATTATTCAATTTGCACCAACCATAACTCTCTAAATTTTTATCATATGAAGATGATCTTTGACTTTTTGGAAACCCCAAGATTTCTACCACAACTTTAATGTTGGTCATTGTGTCATTTTAAGTCTTTAACTTGATGTAAATTACTTTGACCAAAAATGTCTTTTTGTTGACTTTTAAAATGACTTGTAATGTTTTGGCTCATATCTCTTAAATGAAGCTTTTTTGGCCTTGAGTTTAGAGAGACAAAGTTATAGAGAGTTTAATTTCCTTCAAGGTAGGTCTTGGTTGAGGAATTTCTGATAAAGTATGTGAAAGTTATACTTGGTCAAAGTTCAGTAGACTTCTCCTTAAGAAAACCCTAATTTAGTAACTTTTGACTTTTGATGAATCTTGATTTTTCTTGATGAATCATGGTAAAAACTTGATCAAATGATGAATATGATTTCAAAATATTCATGTTGACCAAAAATCTTGAAGTTTTACCATAAATTGGTCAAAGTTGAATTTTTGTCCAATACAGTTGATTTTCAATCATCTGACTTGACTGAGCAAACTTGTGTTGTAAGGCTTGACACTTAATATGAGGGTACCTTGAGATATATGTGAAACCATGAAGTCCACTTGAGGCATTGACAGCTCAATTTCCTTTGAGAAAAGTAAAACCCTAGTTATGGGTCAGGTTCTTAGGAGGAGAGTTTGTCTGGTCAGTCCTTGATAAGTCTTGAGCAATTTAGACCTTCATGAGCATGAGGAGGTGTCTTGAACTAATTTGTCTTGATAGTGGGAGAGAAAATTTTGGGGTACAACAGCTGACGCATAAATTAACATTGTTGGTTGATTGTACCGGGAATGGGCTTAAAGATGCCATTCAGAGAGGTGATAGAGTTTCGTTGAAGATGGGATTATAAATGCCATCTGAAGTAAATGTTGATAGGAGCATCAGAATGAGTCTATGCCTGAGTGTATCTGAAAAAGTATACTAGAATGAGTATGTGTTTGAATGCATCTAAAAGCCATGCTAGGGAGTTTCAGAATGAATCTTATGTCTCAATTATTTCTGAATGATGTTCTAGAATGAGTCTATGTCTTGACTGTATCTATAAGAGGATCAGAATAAGACTTTGCTCGACTATATCTGAACAATGTATTAGAATGAGTCTATGCTCGATTGTATTCAGAAGTGGATCAGAATGAGTCTTTGTCCGAATGTATCTGAAAATTGTCTAGAATGAGTCTACGCCCGACTCTATCCAGAAGTGGATCAGAATGAGTCTTCACCCGAATGTATATGAAAAGTGTACTAGAATGAGTCTACGCCCGACTGTATCCAAAAGTGAATCAGAATGAGTCTTCGCCTGAGTGTATCTGAAAAATGTACTAGAATGAGTCTACGCCCGACTATATCCAGAAGTGGATCATAATGAGTCTTCGCCAACTTTATCTGAAAAATGTACTAGAATGAGTCTACACATGACTGTATCTAAAAGATGTATTGAAATGAGTCTATGCCCGAATTTATCCAAAAGAGTGTCAGAATGAACTTTCGTCTGGTTTTATCTGACTGATGCTTTTCAGAATGAATCTATCCAATTTTATCTGAGGGAGATGATTTTCAGAATGAATCTATCCGATTTTATCTGTGGGAAATGCTTTTCAGAAAGAATATATCCGATTTTATCTGAGGGAAATGCTTTTCAGAATGAATCTATCCGATTTCATCTAAGGGAAATGCTTTTAAGAAGGAATTTTTGAAGGAAATGCTTATCAGAATTAGTCTCTGAGGGAAATCATTTGGTCATGTAGATAGTCGCCATGTCTTGTTTTGGGAGTTAATCTACAACCTTCCTATAAATTACTGATAATATTCGTCTGTTTAACCTGAAAACAAAGTTAGCTTCATGCAATTTCATGATGCATGAAATGTATTTTATAATGATGCTCTCAAAATAAATGAGAATAGTATATGCATTTTGTATGCATATGTCGTTGGAGCGTATTGGTAGCTTCTTGTAACAACATCTAGTTGGGGGAAATAAATCCATGACTGTTACTGGGAATGAAAGAAAGTAATTCTTCAATTTTTTCTTGAACAACTTTATTGGGGATTCCCACTTTCTGTTTGAGGACACTCCGTTGGGGATGTTCGACTTCTGCTTGGGGATAAAAGCATTCAAGGAGAGTCGGTCGTTCGTCATTATTTTTAATGAAGAATCTGATTCTTATGTACCCTGACTATGGATAAACAAGATGGATATTCCTCTTATGCGCCATCTGACCAAGTTTCAGATATGGGTATCAGCTCTTTTGGGGAGGACAACATTGAGTGACATTTGGCTGGAGAAGAGAACTATGTTGGGGATTTGGCAGTATTGGAGAAATAAACTCCATTAGGGAATTAAATCATGTAGACTATGTTGAGGAAATAATTTATGATGGGGATTGGAAATTCATAGGTTGTGCTGAGGAAGTTTCCACTATATGATGGGGAAATGATCAAACTTTTTATCCGTTAGGGGATTTATTGGGGAAGATGATCCTGTCAAGCTATCCATCATGGATATTGAGGTGAACTGCTGGAAGATACCCCAATTTCTGTCTAAGGGCATACTAGACTTGCTGGGGAATATATCTCTGTTGGGGATGAGCTTGTGAAGATAGCTATATAGAGATAGTTCCATGGAGATTCCTCTGTGGGAATATATGGATAACTTTTTAACATTACCTCAACTCCTAGAGTCTTCAGTAAATTCTAATCCTGTATTCATGCATATTTTGTAAGTAGTAATCATATTCAAATGCATATGTTCATTCAACGTAATCATTGGACATTTTTTGCAAACAAAATAGAGAAAGTAACAATGATTTTGAATTGTATTGATTCTGAAAGCAGGCAGTTTTATATAAGAAGACATAAATCCTAGTAAGAGGAAATCGTCGTAAAATTGAAAAGGGGTACAAAGTGATAAAAAAATAAAAACAGCTATGTGGAAGAGACCCCGTCGAGTTTCAACTATGCTATTACCCTTATGTCTTCAAGTATCTCATCACTTGTTGTTGGAAGAAGATGATTAAATTGATCTGTACCCTTTTAACTTGACGATAGTCATAAAGCTGGCTCTAAGTAGATTGGTGATCCAACAGGACATAGTCGTACGCTTTAATCCCTAACTTTTTCCTAGACCACCCTCTCGGTTTTTCAGTCCATCGGAATATCCTTTTTTGCCCAAGCCGCTTTTTGCCCAAGCCGTATATATATATATATATATATATATATATATATATATATATATATATATATATATATATATCCCTAATTTTTCCCGAACCCTTTTGGTTCGCCGGGATGCCCTTATTTTTGCCTAGACCTGTCAACCTAGCGGGTCTCTTTTATGCATAGTATTTTTTACTATGTCCACGTTCACAGGGTGTGGAAAATCTTCACCGTCCATGGTGGTAAGTATCATAGCACCGCTAGAAAATATCTTTTTGATCACAAATGGCCCTTCATAAGTGGGAGTCCATTTTCCCCTAGGATCACCTTGTAGTAGGATAATGCGCTTTATTAATAAATTCCTAGTCTGGTACACCTGATGTTTAACTTTCTTGTTAAAAGCCTTGATCATGCGTTTCATATATATCTGACCATGACACACAATCGCAAGCCTTTTTTCATCAATCAAATTTATCTGGTCAAGTCGAGTCCGAATCCATTTGTCTTCATCTAAACCTGCATTTTTCATAATCCTTAGGGAACGAATCTGGATTTCAACAGGTAAGACAACCTCTATACCATAGACGAGAGAGAATGGGGTTGCCCCAATGGATGTCCGTATTGAAGTGAGGTAGCCATGAAGAGCGAATGGTAGCATCTCATGCCAATATTTGTATATCACTGTCATCTTCTGCAAGATTTTCTTGATATTCTTGTAGGCGGCTTCCACTGTGCCATTTATCTTGGTCGGTACGAAGAAGAATTGTGATGCTTAATCTTGAACTGCATGCAAAGTTCTGTGATTATAGTATTGTTAAGATCGGTACCATTTTCCGTAATGAACCTTTTATGGATGCCATACCGACAAATAAGGTTATACTTAATGAACCGAGCCACAACGTTCTTGGTAACGGAAGCAAACGGGGATTCCTCTACCCACTTCATGAAGTAATCAATAGCGACAAGGATAAAACGATGCTCATTGGAAGAAGTAGGCTTAATCTCTCCAATCATATCAATTCCCCATATTGTAAACGGCCAAGGAACTGTCATGATATTTAGAGGAATCGGAGGCACGTGTACTTTGTTAGCATAAATCTGGCATTTATGGCAAGTTCTGGAATGATGATGGCCATCGGTTTCCATGGTGGACCAATAATAACCTTCTCTCAGAATCTTCTTAGCCATTGTATGTCCACTGGAGTAAGTACCAAAGATACCTTCATGCATATCTTCCATAATTTTATCAACTTCCTTCTTATCTACACAACGAAGCAAATTCGAGTCATGGTTGCGCTTGTACAAGATTTCGTTACTCAGAAAGAACTTTTCCGAGAACCTCCTTAGAAATTTCTTATCATTGATAGATTCTCCTTCAGGATATCCTTGAGTTTCAATGTATCTTTTTACTTCATGGTACCAATGCTTTTCCTCTACTCCATCAGTATCAACTCCATAACAATGTGTCAGTTTGTCTAGTCTCTCAATAGTAATTTGAGGGGCTTCATTATCCCATCTGACTTTGAACATATATGACATGGTAGCTAGTGCATCTGCCAATTGATTCTCTTCTCATGGAATGTGTTCAAAAGTGATTTCTTTGAAGTACGGAATTAACGTCAACACATGCTCTCGATAAGGAATGAGATTTGGATGCTTCGTGTCTCAATCTCCCTTAATCTGACTGATCACTAGGGCTGAGTCCCCATATACATTCAAGAATTTAATTCTTATATCGATGGCAGCTTTGATACCCATGATACATTCTTCGTACTCGGCCATATTATTGGTACAGTCAAAACATAATCTGGCGGTGAAGGGAGTATGGTAACCCTTGGGAGAGACAATCACAACATCAATCCAATTACCAAGTGCGTTGAAGGCTCCATCAAAAACCATATTCAATCGGGATACCAGTTCAGGTCCTTCATATGGTCCATGTTCTTCACAATCAGTAACTAGCATGATATTCTCATATGAGAACTCAAAATTCATAAACTCATAGTCAACTATAGCTTGATGAGCCAAATGATCTGCCAGTACACTTTCTTTGATTGCCTTCTGAGTAGTGTAGTGAATATCATATTCTGTAAAGACCATTTTCCATCTTGCTATTCTTCTAGAGAGTGCGGGTTTCTCGAATATGTATTTTATTGGATCCATCTTAGAGATCAACAAAGTAGTATGAGTCAACATATATTGTCTTAGTCGGCGAGTAGCCTATGCCAAAGCACAACAAGTTTTCTCGAGCAATGAGTATCTTGTTTCACAGTCAGTAAACTTTTTTCTAAGGTAGTATATTGCATGCTCTTTTCGACCAAACTCGTCATGTTACCCCAATACACACCCCCACTGAGTTCTCTAATACTTTCAAGTACATGATCAGAGGTCTTCCTTCAACCGATGGCATCAGAATTGAGGGTTCCTGAAGGCACTCCTTGATTTGTTTGAAGGCTATCTGAGAATCGTCGTTCCACGTCCCTACTTGATCATTCTTCAATAACTTGAAGATTGGCTCACAAGTAGCAGTAAAATGGGAAATAAATCTGGCAATGTAGTTCAATCGTCCCAAGAAACCTCTAACTTTCTTCTCAGTACAGGGAGCTTGCATTTCTTGAATTACTTTAACCTTGGCAGGATCAACTTCAATACCTTTACTATTGACGAGAAAACCTAGGAGTTTACCGGATCTTAACCCAAAAGTACACTTGTTTGGATTCAACCTCAACTTGTACTTCTTTAATCTCTCAAACAGCTTGTGCAGGTGGTCGAGATGTTCTTCTTTGGCCTGAGACCTGACTATCATGTCAATACCTACGAAGAAGACTTAAGAAAAAGAAAAAATTGGGGTATCCCGCTGACTGTAATCTCAAAACAGCCAGACAAAATTATGGATAATAAATCAAAAAGAGGTCACTACAAATCCTCCACAACATGAAAATGTTGCAAAAAATTATTTCCTTATGACAAACCTAACTTATCCGAACCATCACCAAAATGTCGTTTTAGACTCAGTTGGAGTTCAAACGCACAATTAACTGAGTTTAGGACTGAAGAACATCACGAAGAACGGGAAGGTACAAATACACTTTGAGCCTTATATTTTGTTTCTTAAACCGTGAACCAAGCCACACTACAACCCTTAAAAGTTCTAATTGAAGCATGGGTTAGTTCGAAAGCATACTGCTGCAAAAGGTATCCTGACTCCTGTAAGGCTTACTCTAAATCCTGAGTTAAATTCACATTCTTACAAAAATTCTTTTATCTGCTAAAACGCATTTTCAAAACATCAAGACAAACATAAACTTCGCATTACTTTGAATATCGCTGTTTGCATATGGCTAATTTTTTGACAGCAGAGAAATTCACACGACGAATATCCAGTAAATAAAAACTCTCTCAGTGAACAAAGTCACTTCAAATGGGATGACACTTCCAACGACAAATCTCCTATAAGTAAGGGGGAAAGACATGTCATTGTCCAATTCGCCTGGGGGTAGTCAAGTCAAGATTCCAAGAAATCTCTGACAACACTTAATAACCAGGGGCAGGTCTGTATCTGAATCACTCGGGCCATTGGACGCGAATCCCAACAAAGGGTTACATATGATCAAGCAAACATTTTTCATGCAATGCTACAACACTTTCTACTAGGGGTAGTGACAAATCTCTCCAAAGTCCTTTTCATAAAGTGATCCTCAATCAAGTCTCCATAGAGTCATCTCTATACGGTTATCCCGACAGAATAATCTTCACGGATAAGGGTACAAACCCCTCCAGGCCAAATTCATGGATATCCCTACAAAATTGGATTTATGCAATCCCCAACCAGAGTTTAAATCTTTGGAAAACCTTTTTCCCAGCTGAGTTGATCTCAAGAATCCTCGAGGAGTTCTGCCAAAAGTAAACACATCTCCAGCAGATTGGCAACAAGGTTTATTTCCCAAAAAAACTACAGATTCCCCAACTTGAGTTTGCCTCTCCGACTATTACAAATCAAGGGACAACAAGCCCTCTTCCCCAACAAACTTTTCTATAACCCCCTAGTGAGTTGCTGCAAAACCTGGGAGACAACCAGATGACAGTTAACTTCTTTATCCCAAACAAGTTATTAACTTCCTTTCTCTTTCATAAAGAGATAACTCCCCAGTAGGGTAACGGACAAATAAAACTCCTGAACTCCTTTCCGCAAGCAGGAATCAACACTATCCACAGTTTTCTTCTCAAGACAAAGCCAATTTCCCCAGCGAAGTTCTCCTCAAACAATAAAGCAGGAATCCCAGCAGAAACATTCTAAAATAAAGTCTGAAGATGTGCATACTTTTCATCCCCAAATAGAAGTCTGGGATTTAACTTCCTAAGGCTCCCAACACTTGTCAAGGATTTATTTTCCAAAAAAAAATTACATTTCAACCACATTTATAGCATATGCATATGAAACACATATAGCACAATCTCATTCATTTTTAGAAACATCATTACACCATGCATTTCATACATCATGACATTGCATGCAGCTAACCCTTTAGCTTTTTAGGAAAGATCAATCAACAAATAGCTATCATCAACAATTTTCAACAGGTCAGAGATTAAGTCCTGAAACAAGCCAGGGCAATTATCTCTACAGAAAAAAAAAGCAAGTTCAAGATTAATACCTGTAACAAGCCAGCAAAACTATCTTCCTTTCTAAGGTCAAAGATTAATACCTGAAACCAGACAGGACAACTATCTCAACGACCAACAAAAACAAGTTCCACATTAATACCTGTAACAAGCCAGGAAAACTATCTTTCTTTCTAATTTCAGAGATTAATACCTGAAACCAGCCAAGAAAATTATCTACACGGCCAGCTGAAGTAATCCTACACGAGCTCCTTCTCACACACTCTTCTAGAAACAATTTAGATGTGATCCAGATACGGCTGACATTCTGATACTTGCTCCAGATTCTCTTCTAGAAACAGTTCAGATGTGATCTAGATGCGGATGACATTCTGATACTTGCTCTAGATTCTCTTCTAGAAAAAGTTCAGATGAGATCCAGATATGGCTGACATTTTGATACTTATTCCAGATTTATTCTAGAAACAGTTCAGATACGATCTAGAGACGAATATTATTCTGATACTTACTCCAAATGTTTCTCAAAATATAGTCCAGATATGATCCAGATACGGATGTTATTCTGACGCTCATTTAGCACGTCTCTCAAATACAGTCCAGATAAGATCCAGATACGGATGTCATTCTGACACTCATTCATCGTATCTCTCAAATACAGTTCAGTTACGATATAGAGATGGATATTATTCTGATACTTACTCCAGATTTTTCTCAAAATACAGTCTAGATACGATCCAGATACGGATGTCATTCTAACACTCATTCAGTACATCTCTCAAATACAATTCAGATACGATCCAGAGACGAATATTATTCTGATACTTACTCCAGATTTTTCTCAAAATACATTCCAGATATGATCCAGATACGAATGTTATTCTGACACTCATTCAGCACATCTCTAAAATACAGTCCAGATATGATCCAGATACGAATGTCATTATGACACTCATTCAGTACATCTTCCAAATGTGAGTCAGATACAATCCATTTATGGATATTATTCTGATACTCATCCCACTACATCTATTGTTTCAGTATAAATCAACCAGTGATTTATTCTGATACTTCTTCCAATTTTTGTCGACAATCACTTTTTGATGGCATCTATAAGCCCATCTCCGACAACTCTCCATTTTATCTCCAAATGGCATATTTAAGCCCATTTCCTACACAATCAACCACCACATCATCGAGTGGAAATTTTTGGGCACTCTAGTGTTCAATCATCTTCTACCTTCAAGCTACGAACGACAACGTGCCATACTTGCTTTTCAGGTTTAAGAAGATTGAACAGGTGCAACTAATGTACTCCAAAATTTTCCCTCTCATTTCTCAAGGCATTTCTCACAAGGATTCTAAAAAAAATTCAAGCTTGCACAAGTACAATTGGATTTTTCAGCATCAAGTTAAAGAGAAAACTGTAAAAAAGGGGGCAAAATAGATAAAAATGATTTTTTTGAAGAAAAACAAGTTTCCTTTGATTCATTCTATCTTTGATTGGGCATCTAGGTTTCCTTGAAACAAGCTTGATTCATCCTTCGATTGGGAGTCTAGGCTTCCTTGGACTCGAAGAAAAAGGCCTCTTGTTGGTGTCCTTCGATTAAAAAGATTAATGGCCACCTACAGCCTTCCTTCGATTCAGAAGCCATTGGCCCCTTGCATGATTCCTTCGATTCACAAAATCCAGGACTTCCTTCAGGCCAATATGCACAAGGCAAGGGCCTCCTGCATGCCTGCCTGCACAAGGCAATGGTTTCCCTTCATGCTGGTGCCCACAAAGCAAGTGGCTTCCTGCATGCAAGCTTCGATTGGAGCAATGACCCCTTACATGCTTGCTTTGATTCACAAAGCAATAGCTCCTTACCATGTTTGTTTCGATTCAGGAAGCAAAGGTTTCTTTCGTGCTTGTTTCAAATCACAAGGCAAGAACTTCCCCCATGCATTGGCTATTTTCATACTTGAAAATCATCAACACACAATTTCTACACTATGACATGTTTGGTGGCCCATTCGAAGGACCTGCAAGACGTACCTGGATATCCCATTCGAAGGATATGTTTGGTGGCCCATTTGAAGGACCTGCCAGACATACCTAGATGTCCCATTCGAAGGACATGTTTGGTGGCCCATTCGAAGGACCTGCAAGACGTACCTGGATGTCCCATTTGAAGGACATATTTTGGTGGCCCAATCAAGGAACATACATTTGGCCCCTTCGAAGGATGCACAAAAAAGTGCCATTCGAAATGTACATATTGTTTTCTAAAAAGAGTATCTGGTCAAAGATTGGGCTTATGAAGTCAAAACAAAAAGATGAAATATTCAAAGATACTTGTTGCAAGTCCAATCCTGCTATATTGGCCACAACGCTCCAAAACTGCTGCAAAGCAGTCCTGCAATACTGCTCCCATTCTTGCACCAATTTGGCATACAAATACTACCCCTTGAAAGCTACAAAGACAATATACTCAATTTGTTCAAATTCTTTTGTTTTCCCTACTAAACCTCAGCCAATTACATCTATAAATAAGGGGATATATAACACATCTAAGGGGATGGACAACATATCCAGAGGTTTTTGATAGCTGGAAACTTTGATTGTGTGAAAATCATCAAACACTTCACACATTTTCAAACCCATAATCAAAATACCTTACCTTTGTTTCTATCCCTTTCGAATCCAACACTAGAAACACAACACGTGTTTCTTTTCCCTTTTTAATCTAGGAGCAACCCCATGCTTTGTTATTTCTTTTAAATCCAACAGAAGGAACACTACACCTGTTCATTCTCCTTCGAATCCATAAACAACAAACACAACCCCACTCTTCTTGACCTTCGAATCCAGTAAAAGAAACACCACACCTGTTTCTTCCCTTTAAATCCAAGAACATCCGGTCCAATCACTCAAGGTCAAACACACGCATCCCAGCTTCAAGAAAGGTAAGTCCTCTTAACCTTAAGCTTTTCATTTCAAGCACAACATGTAAATGACCATTTCCTTTCGTTTCAAACATCATTATTATCCTTTAGTTTGTTTTCGTTTCCACCTTTTCAGTTTGTTTTCATTGCTAACCTTTTGGTTTTGTTTCTTGGTTTATCAAACGTTTTTTAAGAACTAACCTGGTAATGAGGCAATACTAGCATGGCCTCAGGCCATGTTGCTATTTAAATCCCAAACGAAAGAAAACAGGAGGAATAATGTGTGAATCGAAGCCTTAGGTTTCGCCCCAGGCTGGTGTGTGAATTGAAGGTTACAGACTTTGTTCGACACTAGTTATAGACCCCAAAAAAAGGACAAGAAGGGAGAAATGGAGAGTGTCCAAACTGACTTACAGGCCCAATCAAAAGCAGTAGCAAGAAGGTTGAATTGAAAGCTGCATCTCATGCTGGCTGCTAGGCGCAAATCGAAAGAAGCAGGGAAAGGCAGAATCGAAGGGATGCTGCTTCCTGGATCGAAAAGCTTATTTTCCCTTCTTTTATTTTGTTTTGTCTTTACATTTTCTTTCTATTTAATATGGTTGTAACAGTGTAGGATATTTATTTTTTGCATATTTATTGCTTTATACAAATGTTAGTAATTAGGATGTATGGCAAGATAAAACCAACAAGTAGACCACCCTAATCAAAGACAAAATGCATGCAATCAAACACACTTTGCACACATGCACCTCTAGGGTAATCCCACCCCTTGCCTCGGAAAATAGTCATGTCTCTCGAATATGGGTGTTTTAGCAAAGACCCTCAATAAAAGATCGTAGTCCCTCAATTTCCCTAGATGTTGCCTTCGGTAAACGATCTAGTCCCTAACGAAATTGCTAAATCGTCTCATAGGTTTCCTTATATGACTATACAAACGACCCACGTCGTCCCTTCATATCCAATGATGGGGCTTCTTACCAAATCAATGGTAAGATAGCAATATCTAAAGGAGGAGGAAAAGAATGTTAGACCTTTTGAGTAGGTAGGATGCTCGTAGTTGCTTGCTTGCTCACAACAAAAATATTTTTCCACACCAACACTTTCAATTGAAACATTTTCAAAAGACAAAGCTCTTTGTATGCATTCTTATAGAGACGAGAATCATTACAAAGGCACTTTTCAAAATCCCTTTCAAAAACATCTCCCACAAACACCTTTTTGAACTATTTTTCAAAACCAACACTTTGTAGGCATTCGTATAGAAACGAGAATCATTACAAAGACGTTTTCAAAATATTTTCAAACCCACACCACAAAGCACATTTTCAAATAAAGCAAGTGATCTAGAAAGCAACTAAGAGCCCGTAGATAACTACGGATGAAAAGGGTGCTAAAATCTTCCCTTTTCATAACTTACCCCCCGAACTCAAGAAAAAATTTCAAAGGTCTTTCCTGTTGTTTCACCCTTTCCTTTATTGGATAAATGAAACATCGATGGTGACTCTTTTTATCCGTAATAATTGTGATCAAACGAAAAACAACCAAGTCAGTTCTCCCACTGTTGTACCCCAAAATTTGCCCTCCCATATTCTTCAAGAAATTGCCAAGTCATGCTTCAAAAGTCCCCAAGGGTTGCACAGTCAAGGGCCTCCTAAGCAGGCAAAATTAGGGTTTTGGTTCTGATCAAGAAAATGAAGTTTCCAAGGGCCCAATCAAGTCCCACATGCCTACAAATATGTTCAAGCATCCTCATATCAAGTTTCAAGACATTCAACTCAAAATTGCACAGTCAAAACCCTAGATTGCACTACAGTCAACTGTAGGGGCAAAATGGTCATTTGACAGTCAAAAGTTCAAATTTTTGGTCAACATATCATTTTGAAGCCACAAACATCATTTGATCAATGCTTGATCATGATTCTCAAAATTTGGCTCAGAAATCATCAAGATGCAAAAGTTTCCTTATTTGGACAGTTGAAAAAGTCAACTGAAATTGACCAGGGCATAACTTTCACATGGATTATCAGAAAAATTCCATCCAAAGCTCATTTTGAAGAGAAAGACATTTCCTACAACTCATCTTCATACTTCAAGTCCAAGAAATGCTCTCACAAAAAGTTATCAATTTCAACATTATGGGTCATTTTCAAAAGTCAACAAAAAGGGACTTTAAGTCAAAGGCCATAACTTGAGATTGGTAAATCAAAATGACATGGGACCAAATACATTGGTTAAAGGACTTCAAGACCTTTCCAAAATGTCCAAGAACATGATCAAAGCTTAAACATTGAGCAAGTTATGCATTGGAGAAGTTGGGAAATTTTTGTGAAATGGCCAAAATCATTTATCCTTGAAATCTCATTTTTGACAAAAGGGGCCCACTTTTTCCACTTGAATTGACTTGGCCATGCTTCCCACGTGTCCCACCTTTTATTTCATATTTTTTAATTAATTTTTTCATTTTTTATTGATTTTCTTGGATTTAATTAAGTTTAAATCTTTTAAAATCAAGGAAAAATCAAAAAGTTTGATTAAATGAAATATTTGGCCTTAACTAGCCTTGAAACATCATTAAGCCTATATCAAATTCGTGTAAAGAGGCAAATAAGGCAAGAATTCAAAAATAAGGCAAAAATGGAAGGTGTGATAATTGAGGTTTATGTGAAAATCCAAAACATCAATGCAAGGTATTATTGGCCATAACTCCCATCCAAACACATTGCTTAGGGTATATACAAGTGATCAGAAACCAAATAGAAGGCTAAGCTGCGCTAGAACAAAAGAGCAAGAACACACTTTTCCTTAAAAAAGTTCAAATCTGATTCCATAGCTAGAGCACTTTTGAAGGCCAAAGAACCATCCTATTGCCTTCCTGACGCATCAAGGAGACTTTCTGAATCAAGACCATAGTCCCTAACCTCAAGAAACGGTAGCATAAAGTCATCTTGTCCATGAGTTTTTGCATAATCGTGCCTTGGATTTCATGCTGTATTCATGCATTTTAAATATTGTTTTACACTAATATGGTTATGCTGAAACTTTTGGTGCTGTTTAATTGAACTGATTGTGCTTGTAGCAAAAGATACCATGATTATTTTTAGGGTTTGCAGGGTTTTGAATTAGGGGTTTTAAGATACAGCAAAATTAGAGCACCACAGTGCCATGGTTGTGATCAGCGCATCTGGACGAAGAAGAAGCCACCATCGCGCCAAATATCTGAGCGTCACAGGCCTAATCGTTATTATTGAAATCAGCTTATTTTGAGGGGGTTTAAAACCCCCTTTAAATGTTTGTTAAATTCGTTTCAGGAAATCCAAGGAAGAAGATGAATTCGTGGCATTAGGCGATTGGCTAGTTTGAAATTTTGCGCGCAAAACCCACTAATGCTTTCGTTTCTTTTATAATATTCGTTGATTGTTTAATGTTAACAGCGCGCAATTGGCTCAGCTGGCAAGCCTAGTTGGTGGCAAGGCACATGACCTGGGTTCGAGCCCCAGGTCTTCAGTATTCTCAATATATTTTTTCAATTGATCTTCCCATACAGGTTCCATGCTGAAGCACACGATACACTCTCAAAATCAAACCATTCACAAAGTCAGGGTGATCAAATCAAAGGTCCAGATCCAAGGCACATGGTAGTCCAGGTCAACGCTCCAGCACCTTGCCTGGAAAAGTCAAACGAACCATGCTAATGGGCCAGAATTACTTGGGCTGCACCCCTCTAGTTTGCTTTCTTTTTAACTTTTTTTATATATTCTTCTCTTTTCTTTGTTTTGATTAATTTTTTTAAATGCTTTAATTTAATATTTTCAAAATATAAAAATACCAAAAAAATCAGAAAAAGATAAAAAATAAATATTTTATTTTAGTATTAATTTTGTAAATAAATCCCATAATTAATTTAGGTTTAATTTTAGGTTGTAATTTAATTCTTTTTTTCATAATAACCAAAAATAACAAAAATAGATCTTTAATTCTTTTTACCTTTTTTTTAATTAATTAAATATTTTATTATAAGTATTATTAACCATTAATTTTTTGTAAATAAATTTTATAATTAATTTAGTTTTAATTCTAGGTTTTAACTTTAATGCATTTTCTTTAATAAATTAAAAACAATTAGAATTAGAATTAATTATTTGACTTTTAATTAATTTAATTTTCTTTAATGTCATAAGTACAAAAACATAAAAAATAAGTTCTTTCTTAATTATTTTAAGTTAATTATTTTAATTCCTTCAAAGGGTTCAACGCCCTCGCATTCGATTACGTTTTTTTGTTCGCGCGTTTTATTTATTTCTGATGTAAATATAATGTACTCGTTCCAAAGCCCTGTAATAGCTATTAGACATTTATTTTCTGCACTTTATTTTAAATCGGGTCTGGATTAATTTGGCGTTGTAGACCTGCGCCTTTGTAATAGCGTAGGACCATTTATCTTTCCCGCACTTTAAATTCCCGCACCTTTAACTGTTAAACAATAACATGAAAGAATGAATGCCCAAAAATAAAAATCAAAACGTAGATCACCAATGCATGACAAGACAAACAATAAACTGAAAATGGCACACAATTCACACACCACCCCTAGGGTACGCTTCACTGTTGCCTTGCCCCTCGAAAGGTGATCGTCGAGTAGAGGATGTCTTAGTAAGTCCTCATGATCCGGGAACCTGGCATGAGGGTAGCTTCTAAGGTGTCTTCCCATTGCTCTGGTGATCACCATGTCCCAAACCTCGAATTGACCCGAACACCTCCAACGATGGTGCTACCTACCTCTCAATGGTGGGATAGCACTATCTAAAGGACTCTTACACAGCTTAATTCCTTAGGGTAGGTAGATGACTCATGGATACTTGATCTTTTCAAAAACAAATCAAAATACTTTTCACACCTTACACTTTTCAAAAGCTTTCAAAACAACTTTTCAAACACTCTTGAGGACTGATACAAGAGTCGATCTGAAATCTTTTAAACGAAACTTTTTTCAAACCCACTCACCTTGAAAAGCAAACAAACATTTTGAAAACACAATGAGCAAGTATCTAAGAGCCCATGGATAACCATGGATATAAAGGGTGCTAACACCTTCCCTTTCTATAAATCTACCTCCCGAACCGAGAGCTAATCTCAATAAGGAATTTTTCTGTGCTTTTGTCCTTTCCATATTGGAGAAAATAAAAGACGGTGGCGACTCTTGCTTACCACGACATTTCGCGAAACCAGCTAAAAACAGTCATTTCCAGATCCACCGATCACAGAACTGGCGACTCTGCTGGGGACAAATCTTTATAAGTGAGGTGTACCTTAGGACTAAGATCACTGTGTTTTCAATTGCTTTGACTTGTTTGCTTTAAATTGTGGGACTATCTTGGGAGTTCTATAGATCCTAACCCGGATCTGGGGATACCTTCTTAGAAAGTAGCAACAAGGCTGTGAGGGAACTGTGTGGGGTATACCGACATGGTTGAAGCAGTCTGCTACGTTGATGTGGCACTTTGGTGTGTACCGGTAACCCTTGAGTCAATCAAGGAGAGTACGGGGCCTCCATGTGGTGTCATGAAGCATCAACAGACCTTAGGAACCTTAAATTGAACCATCTTGGCCTCTTTAGGGTAGTGAGATGACTACTTTGGTGTACTCCGAAGTCGGTTGATACTCGATACTACACTCAATTGAGGGTTGTTTTCTTGGGATATTTTGATCGCCAGTCAGTGGCCAAATCGAAACGATGAACAATGAAAGCAATCCAATGATATTGAGATCCTTAGAACCCGGTTACTTTGATAGGACAGGTTTGAGCCCACCAACTTCAAGAGGGTAATACCCAGACCCCATGCTGGCCTAAACTCTAAGGGCTTGTCTTGTGTGACGTGTGTGCCTTACATGTTTTCCTTTGTAAATATTTGTGGTGCGTTTAATCATAGCATCATAACATCATACAGCATCATATGCATCCACTATCCATTTCAGGGGTTCGAATCTTCATCTTTGTTCTTGTTTTGTAGGACATGGAAACTATCCGCAGGAAGACAATTCAGATCAACCTCATAAGGGTCCCTCCTCAGCTCAAGGAACTTACATCCAGGATTCCCGAGAACTCGTCATTCAGTGAAAGGCATGGTAGACTCATCAGCCTGGTCAATACCAATATTGAGGAAGAGATGGTGAAGGTCCTTTTCCAATTCTTTGACCCTCTGCATCACTGTTTTACTTTCCCGGATTATCAGCTGGTGCCTACTCTAGAAGAGTTTTCCCAACTTCTGAAGATTCCCATTCTCAATCAACTACCCTACAACGGTACGGAAAGGGAACCAAAACTTGAAGAAGTGGCTAAAGCATTATGCCTACAACCATCTGACATCAAGGGGCATTGGGAAGCCAGAAATGGTATCAAAGGATTCTTGGCAAAGTTTCTGTTTGAGAAGGCCCAAGAGTGTTGGAATTCCCTTGACCTACAAGCCTTTGAAGAAGTTGTAGCCCTCCTTGTCTATGGGTTGGTGTTGTTCCCTAAACCGGATCAGCTTATAGATATCAGTGATGTCAAGGTCTTCATGTCCAAGAATCCTATACCTACGTTGCTGGGGGACATCCTTCACTCATGTTACACTCGAACCATGAGAAAAAGGGGTGTTCTTATGTGCTGCACTCCCCTCCTGGGAAGGTGGTTTATTTCGCACCTTCCACAATCGGTTTTGAAGAACGAGCGAGGTTTGAGGTGGTCACAACGGTTGATGACTCTTACACATGCAGATATACATTGGTGTTCTCGATCCAGAGAGGATGTCACTATCATTGATCGTTGTGGGGAGTACCCTAATGTTCCTTTACTTGGAATCAGAGGAGGTATTACTTACAACCCGTGCCTGGCTTGGAGACAGTTTGGTTATGCTCGGAAAGATGGCCCTCATGAGATGTTAATTCCTGACATAGTTTTTGACTTCGACAAGGATACGCAAGGACTTCGCCAGAAATTTATCAAAGCTTGGAGGATGCCCAGCAAAATAGACAGCAAGACCCTGGGGCACAGGAATTCCATCCCATTGGAGCCTTATCTCAAATGGGTACGAGCCCGCTCCCAGAAGCTGGTGATGCCATATCCTCATGTTCTCCCCGTGATCAAAGAGCCAGACTTGGAAGGAGAGTTGTCCTACACCATTCAACATCCTGACATGCCCACGTCCTGGGAAGAGATGCAGAAGAGTTGGATCCAGCTTAAGGAAGAACGGAATTCTCTGGAAACCAATCTACATGCCAGTGAGAAAAAGGTCCTGGAGCTCACCCGCCTACTGCACGAGGAAAGGAATCTCAATACCTATATTGCTCCGAAGAGGATGCGTAGTGTCTTTTGGGATTGATCTGTTTTGTAATGTTTGCCCATGAGGCTTTAATGTACTGAACAATTATCTTCTTAATAATAACGTGTGTTCCTTTTTGTCTACAACAAATTTGAATTTTCGAACCCTTGAATGCATTGCATAAACACATATCATTCATCATGTGCATCACAGGTACTCTTCTTTTCAGGCTGCTGACTGTTCTTCGCTATTTATTTCAGCATCATGAACCCTGAATCATCAACCGAGGCATCTATCAAGGCTCTTCAAGCGCAGAACGCCCAATTTCAGGAGCTGATCAAGGGTTTGGCTCAGGGTCAACAAGAGTTGAAGACCATGCTTCTGAAGAAGAATAAGAAGAAGAGGAGGATTGTGCTATTCAACACTGGGCGCAGACTCGGGAACACCTTGCAAAATGAGGCTGAGAGGACTACTCCATCTGTGGGGGAAGGTAGTCACCAAGAAAGGGAGGTCCCTACTCCTGTGGTCTCTGATACTGAAACAGACTTCAACGACGAACAGTACCCTCCTGCTGAAGACCGGTACAAGCAGTTGGAAGACAGATTAAAAGCTATGGAAGTTCAGCGTGTGCCTGGACTGGATTTCAGAGACTTGGGGTTATCTACTGGGGTGGTGATTCCACACAAGTTCAAGGCACCTGCCTTTGTGAAGTATGACGGGGCTTCCTGTCCCAAGATGCACCTCCGTTCTTATGTAAGGAAGATCCAGCCTTACACAACAGACAGGAACTTATGGATCCACTTCTTCCAGGAGAGTCTTTCAGGGACTCACCTCGAATGGTTCTATCAGCTGGATGGGACCAACATTCGTAACTGGGAGGATCTGGCCACTGCTTTTTACAAGCAGTATCAATATAATTCCGACCTCGCTCCTACGCGTACCCAGCTCCAGGGTATGTCGCTAGGGTCGGGTAAAGGTTTTAAGGAGTACGCCCAGAAGTGGAGAGATCTGGCTGGCAGGGTGCAGCCACCGTTGACAGACCGGGAGCTGGTGGATATGTTTTTGGGGACCCTATCTGGTCCATTTTTCAATCATCTCATTGGTAATTCCTCTGCTGGGTTTACTGATCTGATCCTGACTGGTGAAAGGATCGAGGCCGGTATAAAATCGGGGAAGATACAGAAGGTTGCCTCCTCCAATGCTGAAAAGAAACCCTTCAAAAAGGAGGCTAGTGCTGTATATAGCTCCCGGAGACCAGAGCGACCTGAGCGCCGCCAATCTGTCAGTGCGGTAATGATTGCCAAGCCTGCTGCCGCTCCTCGGCCGACCAATCCTCAAAGGGTTGAAAGACCCCGGAGAGAGTTTACCCGCTTGAGCATGACCTTATCACAGATCCTGCCACAGTTGCTATCCACCAATTTAGTGACTGTCAGGGAGGCTCCGAAGTTTCCCAATACTACATCTCATAAGTACAATCTGAATGCTCGTTGTGCTTATCATTCTGATAGCCCGGGGCATAACACAGATGACTGTTGGGCCCTAAAGAATAAGGTTCAGGACCTTATTGATGCAAAGGAGATACAGTTTGAAGCGCCTGAGAGGCCGAATGTTGTAACCGCTCCCATGCCCCAGCATGGAGTGAATGCTGTTGAGGAGGATTTGTATGTAGCTTCGGTGGATGATGTTGCTACTCCACTGCTGACGGTCAAGAGGAACCTATTGCTAGCCGATTTATTTCCGGGATGTAGCAAAGGTTGCCCTCTATGTGTTGCTTCCCCTACTGGTTGTTCTTTGCTGAAGTCAGGCGTCCAAAACCTGATGGATAGTAGAGAGATTTTGTTCAGAAAGACTGCTGTTCCTGTTGCCCCTGTTGAAGAAGTTTCAATTGTTACCATCTTCAACAACCCTTCCAAGGCTCCTTCAAAGAAGCCTGTCCAAATTTTGCCGGTTCACAAGATTGCTCCCATCACCATTACTGTTCCGGGGCCCATCCCCTACAAGTCTGATAAGGTTGTCCCATGACACTATGGGGCAGATGTTTACGTTCTGGGTGTGAAACAAGAGTTCAACATTGATGCTGGTGTCTCCAACATCACTGGGCCTGCTAAGGTCACTCGTAGTGGAAGACTGTTCTCTCCAGACATTGCTCCTCCGGTAATTCATATGCCTTTGGTCTTCACACCTGCCAGTGTGCCTGCTTCTCCCCCTGACCAAGTATCCACCCCTGCTGCCGAGTCATCTGATACTCGGGGCAAGGGGATTGCTGCTGATGTGCCTGCCAGGACGGAGGCACCGAAGACCATTGTTGAGGCTTTCAGGCAGGAAATGGAAGAAATCCTCAAGATAATAAAGAAAAGTGATTTCAACATTGTAGAACAGCTGGGGCACACCCCCTCTAAAATCTCCATGCTATCACTACTGCTGTGTTCAGAGGCCCATGCTAAGGCTCTGATTGCTTTCTTAAAGACAGCCCACGTACCCCAAGAGACATCCGCTGATCAGTTCACCGACTGTGTGGCCAACCTAACCGCTGACAATGGCCTGGGTTTCTCTGATGCCGATCTGACAGCAAAAGGGAAGAATCATAATGATGCTTTGCATGTCTCCATTGAATGCCGGGGCACTACCCTTGCTCATGTGCTGGTTGATACTGGTTCTTCATTAAACGTGCTGCCCAAGAAGGCTCTGGATAGGCTCGACTGTGAGGGTCTAGAGCTCAAACCAAGTAACATTGTTGTCCGGGCCTTTGACGGGTCCAAAAGAATGGTACATGGTGAGGTGGACATCCCAATCAGAGTTGGGTCACAGGTATTTGATTCTAAATTCTACGTGATGGACATCCGTCCATCCTATTCTTGTTTGCTGGGTCGCCCATGGATCCACAAGGCTGGAGCTGTGACCTCCACGTTGCATCAGAAGCTCAAGTACCCGGTCAGGGGGAAGATTGTAACAGTGCAAGGGGAAGAGGAATACATGGTCAGCCACCTCAACTCCTTCAGGTACGTGGAAATGGATGGGGAGTTCATTGAGACCCCCTTTCAACATTTTGAGGAGGTGCCACAAACTTTGGCAGCAGCGGAAGCAGTGGTTGAAGAGGTTTCTCCTTTGAAGATGGCCTCCTTAAAGGACGCCCGAGCTGTGATCGAAAGAGGTGAATGTGCAAACTGGGGCAAGCTCCCTGATCTTACTCCTAAGACTAACAAGTTTGGGCTGGGTTTCACCACAGAAGCTCAGAAGGCAGTGCGCAAGGCAAGAATTGGAAGACCTCCTGTGCTCATCACCTACTCAGGAGTGAATGCTATTGGAGATGAAGACGAAGTGGAAGAGTCAGAGTTCGATAGCTGGATTTACCTGACGACTGAGGGTGGATTGACCAACTGGACTGCTAAAGACTTTACACCCATAACTTTTGTTCCCCAGTAATGAACTTCTTTGTTTTGGATTTGTAATAAACAATAATTTGAAACTGTATGGCCCGGTGTCTTACCCGGGGCACCGTGGTCTTATTTATGAGGGCTTTTGTTTGTCACTGTCATATATCATAAATAAAAGCATTGGACGTTTTTCACATTTCAAATTTTGCGCTCCTTTTTTCTTTCCTTTCTTTACATATCGCAAAACAGCTGTATTTACACACACTCACTCATACAGGTTTCAATCCACTCCGGATCTCACTGGTAACGACTCTGCTACTGCCAGTTATGACTTCGAAAATCCGATCAACTTAGCCGAAGACGAGGGTGAAGATGATTGCGAAGTACCTGGCGAGCTTGCAAGACTGTTACTTCAA
This sequence comes from Vicia faba, assembly GCA_948472305.1. Lineage (NCBI taxonomy): Eukaryota > Viridiplantae > Streptophyta > Magnoliopsida > Fabales > Fabaceae > Vicia > Vicia faba. The sequence goes on from OX451736.1 coordinate 378,209,294, forward strand.
GAAGAGAGGGCAATTCAACCCCATGAAGAGCCAGTGGAAACAATAAACTTGGGTACTGAGGCAGACAGGAAAGAGGTAAAGATTGGTGCCAACCTAGGGCTCAGCGTGAAGCAACGGTTGACTCAAATGCTGCATGAATATATGGAGATCTTTGCCTGGTCCTACGAAGACATGCCCGGGTTGGATACCGACATTGTGGTCCATCACTTGCCAACTAAGGAAGATTGCCCTCCAGTTAAGCAAAAGGTCCGCCGTATGCGTCCAGAGATGTCTGAGAAGATTAAAGCTGAGGTTATGAAGCAGTTTGATGCCGGATTTCTTGCAGTGACTTCTTACCCTCAGTGGGTTGCTAATGTGGTGCCAGTACCTAAGAAGGACGGTAAGGTCAGAATGTGTGTTGACTACAGGGATCTGAACAGGGACAGCCCCAAAGATGACTTCCCTCTACCTCACATTGATGTCCTTGTTGATAATACGGCTCAGCATAAGGTGTTCTCTTTCATGGATGGCTTTTCAGGTTACAATCAGATAAAGATGGCACCTGAAGACATGGAAAAGACTACATTTGTTACTCAGTGGGGCACCTTCTGCTACAAGGTCATGCCATTCGGGTTGAAGAACGCTGGGGCAACCTACCAACGTGCCATGGTTGCCTTATTTCATGATATGATCCATCATGAGATAGAAGTGTATGTTGACGACATGATCGCTAGGTCCCAGACTGAAGAAGAACACCTAGATCATCTGCAGAAGTTGTTTGACCGGTTGAAACTGTACAAGCTGAGATTGAACCCGAACAAGTGCACCTTCGGGGTAAGATCTGGGAAGTTGCTAGGCTTCGTAGTCAGTGACAAGGGAATTCAAGTGGACCCTGCTAAGGTCAAAGCTATTCAAGAGATGCCAGTTCCCAAGACAGAGAAGGAAGTCAGAGGCTTTTTAGGACGCCTGAATTACATTGCTCGGTTCATCTCACACCTGACTGCTACTTGTGAACCAATCTTCAAGTTGTTGAAGAAAGATCAGGTAGTACGTTGGAATGATGAATGTCAGGCTTTTCAACAGAATCAAAGAGTATCTCCAAGAACCACCTATCCTTATGCCACCGGTTGAAGGGAGACCTCTGATACTATACCTGACAGTGCTTGACAACTCAATGGGGTGTGTGCTGGGACAGCATGACGAGTCTGGCCGAAAAGAGCATGCCATTTATTACCTTAGCAAAAAGTTTACCGACTGTGAGACCCGATACTCACTGCTTGAGAAAACTTGCTGCGCTTTGGTATGGGCTGCTCGCCGGCTGAGACAGTATATGCTGACTCACACTACCTTATTGATCTCAAAGATGGATCCTATAAAATACATATTCGAAAAGCCTGCCCTGTCTGGGAGAATTGCAAGATGGCAAATGATCTTGACAGAATACGACATTCAGTACACAACCCAGAAAGCCATCAAGGGAAGTGTATTGGCAGACCACTTGGCACATCAGGACGTAGATGACTATCAGTCAATGAACTTCGAGTTTCCGGATGAAAGCATCATGATAGTGACTGATTGTGAAGTACCTGGACCGGATGAAGGACCTGAGGAAGGATCCCGATGGGCTATGCACTTTGACGGAGCCTCCAATGCTTTGGGTAATGGTATCGGCGCTGTGATCATATCCCCTCAAGGCACTCATACTCCACTCACTGCTCGGCTATGTTTCAACTGCACCAACAACATGGCGGAGTATGAGGCGTGTATCATGGGACTCAAAGCTGCAATTGACTTAAGGATCAAGTTTCTAAGTGTCTTCGGAGATTCCGCTCTCGTGATCAACCAGATCAAAGGCGAGTGGGATACGAAACATCCGAATCTTATTCCTTACAAAGAATGTGTGTTGACAATGATCCCCCATTTCACAGAGATAACCTTTGAACATTTCCCGAGAGAGGAGAATCAGTTAGCGGACGCGTTAGCCACAATGTCTTCTATGTTCAAAGTCAAATGGGACAATGAGGCTCCCCGGATCATCATCTGGAAACTGGACGAACCGGCATACTGTTGCGATCTCGAGACTGAATTGGTGACTGAGAAGCCCTGGTACCATGAGGTGAAGAGATATTTGGAAGCTCAGGAATACCCTGAAGGTGCATCTGTCAATGATAAGAAGTTCCTGAGAAGATTCGCGGCAAAATTCTTCCTTAGCAACGGCATCTTGTACAAGCGAAACCATGATTCAACCTTACTGCGTTGTATGGATAAGACGGAAGCAGAAAAGATCATGGAAGAGCTACATGAAGGGACCTTCGGTACACATTCCAGTGGGCATACTATGGCGAAGAAGATCCTTCGGGCAGGATATTACTGGTCCACAATGGAAGCTGACTGCTACCAACATTCCAGGACGTGCCATAAGTGCCAGATTTATGCAGACAAGGTGCATGTTCCTCCAGTTCCCCTGAATGTTCTGACCGCACCTTGGCCTTTTGCAATGTGGGGCATTGACATGATTGGTGAGATCAGACCTACGGCATCTAACGGGCACCGCTTCATCCTTGTAGCGATTGATTACTTTACAAAGTGGGTTGAAGCAGCTTCCTATGCTACAGTGACCAAGACTGTTGTGGCACGGTTCATTCGGCATAACCTGATCTGTCGATACGGCGTCCCTGAGAGAATTATTACAGATAACGGTACCAATCTGAATAACAAAATGATCACTGAGCTCTGCGAACAGTTCAAAATACAGCACCACAATTCTTCTCCTTACAGACCGAAGATGAATGGGGCTGTAGAAGCAGCAAATAAAAATATCAAGAAAATCGTGCAGAAGATGACAGTGACCTATAAAGATTGGCACGATATGTTACCGTTCGCTCTACATGGGTACCGTACCTCAGCTAGGACGTCAACCGGGGCAACTCCTTTCTCTTTGGTTTACGGCATGGAGGCAGTCTTGCCAATCGAAGTGCAGATACCCTCTCTCCGGATAATGAAGGATGCAAATATGAACGAAGATGATTGGATCCAGACACGACTTGATCAGCTAAACCTCGTTGATGAAAAGAGACTTGCTGCTATCTGTCATGGTCAGACGTATCAGAAACGGATGATCAGGGCATTTAACAAAAAGGTCAGACCACAGGAATATCAAGTTGGGGATCTGGTAATCAAGAGAATCATCCTTCCTCAGAGTGATCCAAGGGGCAAATGGACCCCTACGTACGAAGGACCATTTGTGGTTAAACATGTGTTCTCAGGAGGAGCCATGATTCTAACCAACATGGATGGTGACGACCTTCCTCACCCCGCCAATGCAGACATAGTAAAAAGATACTACGCATAAAAAGACCCGCTAGGCTGACATGCCTAGGCAAAAATTAGGGCTTCCCGTCGAACCAAAAGGGTTCGGGCAAAATGAAGGGATGAAATGAAAAAAATCTGTACACCCGGCAAGTCGAAAACCTGAAAAGGCGGCTTGGGCAAAAATGGGTATCCCGGTGGACTGAAAACCCGAAAGGGCGGTCCAGGCAAAAATTAGGGATAAAAGCGTAATACTATGTCTCGTTGATCACTTTGCATCCAGAATCCGGTATCTACATCAAGTTCAGACGGTATCAATCAGTCAGCTTCATCTTCGTTTAGGTCATCAAGTGATGAGATGCTCGGAGATATAACGGCAATAGCAGAGTTGAAACCCAGTGGGATCATTCATTTCACACAGCTGTTTTATTTTCTCTTGTACAAAATTTGTATAAACTCTTTTGTTCGGCGGCGTTCTCTTACTAGGACGTCAGCCTCTTGTACACAAAACGCCTGTTTTCGGGCCATTCAAAAATCAATACAAATATACTTTTCAGTTAAAAGTGCCAATTGTTTTTTCTTTTTCTGTTTTGTTTTGTGAAGAACGTCCAAGGTTCAATTTGTGATATATGCATTGACAATAATTTGCTAACTCATAAATATTTGCATACGAAACAAAGGATTAATTACAGGTAACATTAGAAACAGGGGAAATAAAGAGTTGTCTAAGCAATCTAATTGTTCTATCCTCTAAGGTACCAAGGTAGGTTCAGTTAAAGGGCATGACCAGTATGTCCTAATTCCCCAAAGAGTGAGCCAGCAAGTCAGTGCACTCCTCTCCAAGCAAAGTTATCAGACCTTAAGGAAGGTTGAGTATCCCCCAGCAGCATATATTCTTAACAAGCATCCCCGGTAGTCTTGGTCTAAAGATTGTTCCCCGGCGGTATATCAAACATTCAATGGTGTCACTTCCCTCGATACATCTCAAAACTTCCCCAGGAGAATTCAATCCAGTTTCCCCCGGAAAGTTGGAAGTCATCTCCCCAAGCAGTAAGCTTATCCCCAGTAGATTCTGGAAGCTTATCCCCTTGCAGAGCACGAACGCGTCGTCCGGCTTTATTTAAAGAGTTATTTCCTTAACAGGATATAACTGGGTTATCCTCAGCCAAAAGCCACAGAAAGATTGTCCTCGGCGAAGTCTCCCCATCCCCAGCGGAGTTCATCACACTTCCAACATAACAATGGTATCCCCAGCGAAGTTACCATCAATATCCGAGCAAAGTACCTCTCTCCCCATAGAGTATCGCTTCCCAGCAAGATCGTCAGGGTACTTCTCCCCCCGCAGAGTTATTCCGTTCGCCAAGTATATCCCCCAACGGAGTTATCTTCTCCTATCGGTATTCTTGCAGCTATCATCCCCAACGGAAGCAAAATCTATTCTTCAACATCAGCCCAGGATATGACTTCCCGGCATTCATCAAGGATTTATTTTCCCATACGAGAATACATTCATAAACATCACATACATCATTATAGCATGCATAGACGCATCATACAAATTTCATTTATGTTGAGAACATCATCGCTTGATCCATATCATGCATTGCATATGACTGACCTCTATCTTTCAAGAAAGATTCAGTTAAATTCTCAATCATATTTCAAGACCTAGACCGGTTCAGTTAATCGACTCCAAAGATTTCTTATCCAGTCCAAGGCCTTCTCTAGTCCAGCTAAATCGACCCCAAACAGATTTTTCTGATGAAGACTCAGTAGAAGTTATCAAATGTTTTTCTCAAACGTCCGCTTTTGAGATTATAATTTCCTATGGTTCTCTCCCAACGTTGTGGAGATGATAATTCCATTTCAGGTTTTTCTCGAACGCCCGCTTTTGAGATTATAATTTCCTATGGTTCTCTCCCAACGTTGTGGAGATGATAATTCCATCTAAGGTTTTTCTCAAACGTCCGCTTTTGAGATTATAATTTCCTTTGGTTCTCTCTCGACGTTGTGGAGGTGATAATTCCATTTTAGGTCTTTCTCAAACGCCCGCTTTTGAGATTATAATTTCCTTTGGTTCTCTCCCGACGTTGTGGAGGTGATAATTCCATTTTAGGTTTTTCTCAAACGCCCGCTTTTGAGATTATAATTTCCTTTGGTTCTCTCCCGACGTTGTGGAGGTGATAATTCCATTTTAGGTCTTTCTCAAACGCCCGCTTTTGAGATTATAATTTCCTTTGGTTCTCTCCCGACGTTGTGGAGATGATAATTCCATTTTAGGTTTTCTCAAACGCCCGCTTTTGAGATTATAATTTCCTTTGGTTCTCTCCCGACGTTGTGGAGGTGATAATTCCATGTTAGGTCTTTCTCAAACGCCCGCTTTTGAGATTATAATTTCCTTTGGTTCTCTCCCGACGTTGTGGAGGTGATAATTCCATTTTAGGTCTTTCTCAAACGCCCGCTTTTGAGATTATAATTTCCTTTGGTTCTCTCCCGACGTTGTGGAGATGATAATTCCATTTTAGGTTTTTCTCAAACGCCCGCTTTTGAGATTATAATTTCCTTTGGTTCTCTCCCGACGTTGTGGAGGTGATAATTCCATGTTAGGTCTTTCTCAAACGCCCGCTTTTGAGATTATAATTTCCTTTGGTTCTCTCCCGACGTTGTGGAGGTGATAATTCCATTTTAGGTCTTTCTCAAACGCCCGCTTTTGAGATTATAATTTCCTTTGGTTCTCTCCCGACGTTATGGAGATGATAATTCCATTTTAGGTTTTTCTCAAACGCCCGCTTTTGAGATTATAATTTCCTTTGGTTCTCTCCCGACGTTGTGGAGGTGATAATTCCATTTTAGGTTTTTCTCAAACGCCCGCTTTTGAGATTATAATTTCCTTTGGTTCTCTTCCCGATACTGCGAAGATGGTAATTCCCACCAAGATTTTCTCAACGAGCGTTGTTGAAGTTAAAGTCACCCAAGGTTCTCTCACCGTTCATGCTGAGGTAGTAACCATCCCTAGTTCTTTCATCATCTTTTGAAGCTCCATACTCAACTCCTGTAACCAGTCAGGACACATCTATACCAAACATCTGAAAATCAGCTCCTGCAACATGTCAGGTACTCATTTTTCTTTTGCAGGTATACAGGTTCTCGCTAAGGAATCTCTTATGCGATCAACGTCTGGATGGCATCTATAAGCCCATCATCCTACTCGTCAATCTCTAAATGGCATCTATAAGCCCATTCCCACCACATCACTGCTACTATGTGAGCGCAAATTCCTGGGCACTCTAGTGTTCAATCACCTTCTACCCTCGGATTACGAAAGGCACGTCAGCCAATCTGCATCCTCAAGTCTAAAGAGATTGAACAGGGGCAACTGTTGTACCCCAAAATTTGCCCTCCCATATTCTTCAAGAAATTGCCAAGTCATGCTTCAAAAGTCCCCAAGGGTTGCACAGTCAAGGGCCTCCTAAGCAGGCAAAATTAGGGTTTTGGTTCTGATCAAGAAAATGAAGTTTCCAAGGGCCCAATCAAGTCCCACATGCCTACAAATATGGTCAAGCATCCTCATATCAAGTTTCAAGACATTCAGCTCAAAATTGCACAGTCAAAACCCTATATTGCACTACAGTCAACTATAGGGGCAAAATGGTCATTTGACAGTCAAAAGTTCAAATTTTTGGTCAACCTATCATTTTGAAGCCACAAACATCATTTGATCAATGCTTGATCATGATTCTCAAAATTTGGCTCAGAAATCATCAAGATGCAAAAGTTTCCTTATTTGGACAGCTGAAAAAGTCAACTGAAATTGACCAGGGCATAACTTTCACATGGATTATCAGAAAAATTCCATCCAAAGCTCATTTTGAAGAGAAAGACATTTCCTACAACTCATCTTCATACTTCAAGTCCATGAAATGCTCTCACAAAAAGTTATCAATTTCAACATTATGGGTCATTTTCAAAAGTCAACAAAAAGGGACTTTAAGTCAAAGGCCATAACTTGAGATTGGTAAATCAAAATGACATGGGACCAAAGACATTGGTTAAAGGACTTCAAGACCTTTCCAAAATGTCCAAGAACATGATCAAAGCTTAAAAATTGAGCAAGTTATGCATTGGAGAAGTTGGGAAATTTTTGTGAAATGGCCAAAATCATTTATCCTTGAAATCTCATTTTTGACAAAAGGGGCCCACTTTTTCCACTTGAATTGACTTGGCCATGCTTCCCACGTGTCCCACCTTTTATTTCATATTTTTTAATTAATTTTTTAATTTTTTATTGATTTTCTTGGATTTAATTAAGTTTAAATCTTTTAAAATCAAGGAAAAATCAAAAAGTTTGATTAAATGAAATATTTGGCCTTAACTAGCCTTGAAACATCATTAAGCCTATATCAAATTCGTGTAAAGAGGCAAATAAGGCAAGAATTAAAAAATAAGGCAAAAATGGAAGGTGTGATAATGGAGGTTTATGTGAAAATCCAAAACAATAATGCAAGGTATTATTGGCCATAACTCCCATCCAAACACATTGCTTAGGGTATATACAAGTGATCAGAAACCAAATAGAAGGCTAAGCTGCGCTAGAACAAAAGAGCAAGAACACACTTTTCCTTAAAAAAGTTCAAATCTGATTCCATAGCTAGAGCACTTTTGAAGGCCAAAGAACCATCCTATTGCCTTCCTGACACATCAAGGAGACTTTCTGAATCAAGACCATAGTCCCTAACCTCAAGAAACGGTAGCATAAAGTCATCATGTCCATGAGTTTTTGCATAATCGTGCGTTGGATTTCATGTTGTATTCATGCATTTTAAATATTGTTTTACACTAATATGGTTATGCTGAAACTTTTGGTGCTGTTTAATTGAACTGATTGTGCTTGTAGTAAAAGATACCATGATTATTTTTTAGGGTTTGCAGGGTTTTGAATTAGGGGTTTTAAGATACAGCAAAATTAGAGCACCACAGTGCCATGGTTGTGATCAGCGCATCTGGACGAAGAAGAAGCCACCATCGCGCCAAATTTCTGAGCGTCACAGGCCTAATCGTTATTATTGAAATCAGCTTATTTTGAGGGGGTTTAAAACCCCCGTTAAATGTTTGTTAAATTCGTTTCAGGAAATCCAAGGAAGAAGATGAATTTGTGGCATTAGGCGATTGGCTAGTTTGAAATTTTGCGCGCAAAACCCACTAATGCTTTCGTTTCTTTTATAATATTCGTTGATTGTTTAATGTTAACAGCGCGCAATTGGCTCAGCTGGCAAGCCTAGTTGGTGGCAAGGCACATGACCTGGGTTCGAGCCCCAGGTCTTCAGTATTCTCAATATATTTTTTCAATTGATCTTCCCATACAGGTTACATGCTGAAGCACACGATACACTCTCAAAATCAAACCATTCACAAAGTCAGGGTGATCAAATCAAAGGTCCAGATCCAAGGCACATGGTAGTCCAGGTTAACGCTCCAGCACCTTGCCTGGAAAAGTCAAACGAACCATGCTAATGGGCCAGAATTACATGGGCTACACCCCTCTAGTTTGCTTTCTTTTTAACTTTTTTTATATATTCTTCTCTTTTCTTTGTTTTGATTAATTTTTTTAAATGCTTTAATTTAATATTTTCAAAATATAAAAATACCAAAAAAATAAGAAAAAGATAAAAAATAAATATTTTATTTTAGTATTAATTTTGTAAATAAATCCCATAATTAATTTAGGTTTAATTTTAGGTTGTAATTTAATTCTTTTTTTCATAATAACCAAAAATAACAAAAATAGATCTTTAATGCTTTTTACCTTTTTTTTAATTAATTAAATATTTTATTATAAGTATTATTAACCATTAATTTTTTGTAAATAAATTTTATAATTAATTTAGTTTTAATTCTAGGTTTTAACTTTAATGCATTTTCTTTAATAAATTAAAAACAATTAGAATTAGAATTAATTATTTGACTTTTAATTAATTTAATTTTCTTTAATGTCATAAGTACAAAAACATAAAAAATAAGTTCTTTCTTAATTATTTTAAGTTAATTATTTTAATTCCTTCAAAGGGTTCAACGCCCTCGCATTCGATTACGTTTTTTTGTTCGCGCGTTTTATTTATTTCTGATGTAAATATAATGTACTCGTTCCAAAGCCCTGTAATAGCTATTAGACATTTATTTTCTGCACTTTATTTTAAATCGGGTCTGGATTAATTTGGCGTTGTAGACCCGCGCCTTTGTAATAGCGTAGGACCATTTATCTTTCCCGCACTTTAAATTCCCGCACCTTTAACTGTTAAACAATAACATGAAAGAATGAATGCCCAAAAATAAAAATCAAAACGTAGATCACCAATGCATGACAAGACAAACAATAAACTGAAAATGGCACACAATTCACACACCACCCCTAGGGTACGCTTCACTGTTGCCTTGCCCCTCGAAAGGTGATCGTCGAGTAGAGGATGTCTTAGTAAGTCCTCATGATCCGGGAACCTGGCATGAGGGTAGCTTCTAAGGTGTCTTCCCATTGCTCTGGTGATCACCATGTCCCGAACCTCGAATTGACCCGAACACCTCCAACGATGGTGCTACCTACCTCTCAATGGTGGGATAGCACTATCTAAAGGACTCTTACACAGCTTAATTCCTTAGGGTAGGTAGATGACTCATGGATACTTGCTCTTTTCAAAAACAAATCAAAATACTTTTCACACCTTACACTTTTCAAAAGCTTTCAAAACAACTTTTCAAACACTCTTGAGGACTGATACAAGAGTCGATCTGAAATCTTTTAAACGAAACTTTTTTCAAACCCACTCACCTTGAAAAGCAAACAAACATTTTGAAAACACAATGAGCAAGTATCTAAGAGCCCATGGATAACCATGGATAGAAAGGGTGCTAACACCTTCCCTTTCTATAAATATACCTCCCGAACCGAGAGCTAATCTCAATAAGGAATTTTTCTGTGCTTTTGTTCTTTCCATATTGGAGAAAATAAAAGACGGTGGCGACTCTTGCTTACCGCGACATTTCGCGAAACCAGCTAAAAAACAGTCAGTTCCAGATCCACCGATCACACCCACCATGTTACAGAACTGGAGAATCTACTGGAGAGATTACTTAAAAGTGGGGTTACCTTAGGGTTAAATCACCTTTACTTGCTTTCCTTGTTTGACTCGTTTGCTTTACATTATGGTTCCTTGTTTGGGCTTATTTTAATCCTCTACCCAGATCTGAGGCACCTTTTAGGTAAGTAGTAATAGATTGTGGAAGTTGTACGGGGTACACCGACATGGTTGAAACAATAGCTACGTTAGTGTGACATGTTTGTTGGTACCGGTATCCCTTAAGTAATCAAGGAGAATACCGGGCCGTTGTGTGGTGTCATGAAGTACTAACTGACCTTAGAACCTTAATTGAACAACTTGGCCATTAGGAAGTAGTGAGATAGCCGACTTTGGGGCAATCCAAAGTTGGTTGATACTCGATGCTACACTCATTGAGATTGGACTTTCGGGATATTTCGGTCGCCAATAAAGAGGCTTGCGCTGAAACAATGCCCGATGAAGAAAGATTAGTGATATTGATATCCCCTAGAACCTGGTTACTATTACTAGGACAGGTTGAGCAAACTAAACTTCAAGAGGGTACTTACCTATAAACTCCATGCAAGCCTAAACCTAAGGACTTGTCTACTTTGTGTGTATATGATTATTTGTACATAACAACTTGCTTGGGTTGCATACTTGTACATAACATCATGACATCATACCATAGAATTTTCAATAACCATTTCAAGGATCTCAAAGGCCTATGATGCAGGGTCATGTTGAACCAGACTCCTATCAAGGGGAAAGAGGATTCATTCTCCTCTAAACAAATTCCGTCAAAGACCAAAGTATGATAACTTGAGTCAAGGGCTATGACCCACTTGACATGGCGAGCTTGGTTCTCGTGGAAGGACATCCACTGATACGAAGTTCTGCAATCAAAACTGTTGATCAAAATTCAACTTCTAACATCTTTTTGTGTTTACCCCCTCGAGATCCTTGAAAACATGCATCTACATACCATGCATCATATCATGACAGTTTCTCCCAAACAGGTTTCCTTATCTTCGTACTGTTTATTTCAGTAAGATGGATATGGAACAAACAGTGAAGGATCTTCAAGCACAAAATTCTCAATTCCAACAGATGTTCTTGACTTTGGCTAAAGGGCAAGAGGACTTGAAGAATATTCTTCTCAAAGACAAGAAGAAAAAGACAAAGAAGTCAATGGGCATCCTGAACTTGGGAAGGAGGTTCAAAAGACCAACAGAGCGAACTCTAGAATTCACAACTCTATCAACTGAGGGGAACATTCAGATAAAAGAAGGGGATCACAACCTAGGGTCTAATGAAGAAGAGGCTGACTACGCTAAAGAACAGTATCCTCCTGCAGATGACAAATACAAACAGTTGGAGGATCTTCTTAACGCCATGGAAATCCAGAGGGTACCTGGGATGGATTTTGAAGATTTGGGTTTGGTTTATGGAGTGGTCATCTCACCAAAGTTCAAGATCCCTACTTTTTCCATGTATGATGGGGTTTCTTGTCCTAAGATGCATTTGAGATCTTATGTCCGCAAGATTCAACCATACACCACTGATCAGAAGTTCTGGGTCCATTTCTTCCAAGAGAGTCTAGCTGGGACGCAAATTGAATGGTTCTATCAATTGGAGAGTTCCCACATTCACACTTGGGAAGATCTAGTTGCTGCTTTCTACAAGCAATACCAATACAATGCTGATCTTGCACCAACTCGTGTGCAGTTTCAGAATATGACCATGCGTTCCAACGAGAGCTTCAAAGAATATGCCCAAAAGTGGAGGGACCTGGCTGGCAGGGTGAAGTCCCCATTAACTACCAGGGAGCTGATTGATATCTCCATGGGAACTTTCACAGGACCTTTATTCAATCACCTAATCGGAAGCTCCTCGGTCGGGTTCACCGAGCTAATACTGATAGGCGAAAGAGTAGAGGCTGGCATTAAGAGTGGTAAAATCCAAAGGGGTGAATCTTCAAGTGCAGGGAAACAGCCTTTCAACGGGAAGAAAGAGTTTGATGATGCGTACGGTCAAAAAGGTCATAACCAGAGCAACCACGACTAACACGTGTGGGCAATCCTGATCTCTAATCCTGCATCGGTGCAACAATGCCAATAGGGGAATCAGCGTAAGGAGGTCGCACCTAAAAGAAAATTCAACAAGATCAACATGCCACTGGCCCAAGCATTACAAAACATGTTGAAAGCAGAGCTAATTATGTTAAAGGTTTCTCTCAGGAACCTCAACACTTTTGCTCCTAATTATCATCCCAATGAAAGGTGTGCATACCATTCTGATAGTCCTGGACACGACACGAATAGCTGTTGGGCTCTGAAGAACAAGATTCAAGACATGATTGACGCCAAGGAGATTGAATTTGATCCACCCACTACTCCCAACGTGATCACTGCATCCATGAAAAATCATTGAGCTTTCCAATTCATTTTGAATTTTCAATTGTAATTTCTTTTGTTGTTCAAACACTTATTTATTAATGTTAAACTCTGTTTCATTAATTCATTGCATATGTTTGTCTTGAATTCATCCATTCATTTTCACTATATTTAAACTATGCTTTCTAATCCCTTTATGATATTCAACTCTTGTCTTAAAAGTTGCAAGCCTTTAGAGGGAGGATGACAAAAATAATGCCATAAGCTCATACAATATGCTTTTGGACACACCTTAATGACGATGTACAAGTGTTTGTTTCAATTCCGAAACACTGGATTATAAGGAAGATAATCCCTAGTCAACCCCTTTGAGCCAAAGAAGTAGGAGTTTTCTTTTTCACACAAATTGAAACCTTTAATCAAAACCTGGGGCAGGGTTTAGTTTCTCAGTTAATTCAAATGCGCGTTCAGCCGCAAGCTTTCACTTTGTACACAACAAATGACACCAAAAGCATCCTTCTGAATCCAAAGACAACGATGGTTCCCTATTCAAATAGGCAGTCATTATTTCTCAAGAAAAAATCCCACTAAGTCAATAACTACAAAGAAGCCTTAAGGAAAAGAAAAAATTGGGGCATCCCGTTGAATGTAATCTCAAAATAGCCAGACAAAATTAGGGATAATAAATCAAAACGAGGTCACTACAAATCCTTGATAACATGAAAATGTTGCAAAAAATGAATGCCTTCTTACAAATCTACCTTGTCAGAACCATCACCAAAACGTCATTCCAAACTCAATTGGAGTTCAAATGCACAATTAACTGAGTTTAGGACTGAAAAACATCACGAAGAACGGGCAGGTACAAATACACTTTGAGCCTTATCTTTTGTTTCTTAAACCGTGAACCAAGCCACGCTATAACACTTAAAAGTCCTAATTGAAGCATGTGTTAGTTCGAAAGCATACTATTGCAAAAGGTATCCTGACTCCTGTAAGGCTTACTTTAAATCCTGAGTTGAATTCACATTCTTACAAAAATTCTTTTATCTGCTAAAATGAATTTTCAAAACTTCAAGACAAACATAAACTTTGCATTACTTTGTATATCGATGTTTGCATATGGCTAATTGTTTGACAGTAGAGAAATTCACACGACAAATATCCGATGAATAAAAACTCTGTCAGTGAACAAAATAACTTCAAATGGGTTGACACTTCCAACAACAAATCTACTATAAGAAAGGGGGCACGACATGTCACTGTCCAATTCTCCTGGGGAAAGTCAAGTCAGGATTCCAAGAAATATCTCACAACACTTAATAACCAGGGGCAGGTCTGTATCTAAATCACTTGGGGGCATTGAACGTGAATCCCAACAAAGGGTTACATATGATCAAGCAAACCTTTTTCTGGGAATGCCATAACACTTGCTACTAGGGGAAGTGACAAATCTCTCCAAAGTCCTTTTCATAAATTGATCCCCAGTCAAGTCTCCATAGAGTCATCTCTATAAGGTTATCCCCACATAATAATATTCAGGATAAGGGTACAAACCCCTCCAAGCCAAATTCATGGATATCCCTACAAAATTGGATTCATGCAATCCCTAACCAGAGTTTTAATCTCTAGAAAACATTCTTCCCAAGTGAGTTGATCTCAAGAATCCTCGAGGAGTTCTGCCAAAAGAAAACACCTTTCCAGCAGATTGGCAACAAGGTTTATTTCCCCAACAAACTACAGACTCCCAGCTTGAGTTTTCCTCTCTGACTATTACAAATCAAGGGACCACAACCCCTCTTCCCCAGTAGACTTTTCTACAACCCCCAGTGAGTTGGTGCAAAGCCTGGGAGACAACCAGATGACAGTTAACTTCTTATCCCCAACAAGTTATTAACTTCCTTTCTCTTCCATAAAGAGATAACTCCCAGTAGGGCAACTGACAACTAAAACTCTTGAAATCCTTTCCCCAAGCAGGAATCAACACTCTCCACAGAGTTTTCTTCTCAAGACAAAGCCAATTTTCCCCAGCGAAGTTCTCCTCAAACAACAAAACAGGAATCCCTAGCGGAAACATTCTAAAACAAAGTCTGAAGATGTGCATACTTTTCATCCCCAAACAACAGTCCGGGATTTAACTTCCTAAGGCTCCCCAACACTTGTCAAGGATTTATTTTCCAAAACAAAATTACATTTCAACCATATTCATAGCATATGCATACGAAACTCATATAGCACAATCTCATTCATTTTTGGAAACATCATTACACCATGCATTTCATATATCATGACATTGCATGTAGCTAACCCTTTATATTTTCAGGAAAGATCAATCCACAGATAGAAATCATTAATAATTTTCAACAGGTTAGAGATTAAATTCTGAAACAATTCCGGGAAACTATCTCTACAACCAA
This sequence comes from Vicia faba, assembly GCA_948472305.1. Taxonomy (NCBI): domain Eukaryota; kingdom Viridiplantae; phylum Streptophyta; class Magnoliopsida; order Fabales; family Fabaceae; genus Vicia; species Vicia faba. Next base: position 378,224,483 of record OX451736.1, read on the forward strand.
CAAACAGCAAGTTCAAGATTAATACCTTTAACAAGCCAGGAAAACTATCTTTCTTTCTAAGTTCAGAGATTAATACCTGAAACCAGACAAGACAACTATCTCAATGACCAACAAAAACAAGTTCCAGATTAATACCTGTAACAAGCCAGGAAAACTATCTTTCTTTCTAAGGTCAGAGATTAATACCTGAAACCAGCCAGGACAATTATCTACACGACCAACTGAAGCAATCCTACATGGGCTCCTTCTCATACACTCTTCTAGAAAAAGTTCAGATGCGATCCAGATATGGTTGACATTCTAATACTTGCTCCAGAATCTCTTCTAGAAATAATTCAGATGTGATCCGGATACAGTTGACATTCTGATACTTGCTCTAGATTCTCTTCTAGAAACAGTTCAGATGCGATCCAGATATGGCTGACATTCTGATACTTATTCCATATTTCTTCTAGAAACAGTTAGATACAATCTAGAGATAGATACTATTCTGATACTTACTCCATATTTTTCTCAAAATATAGTCCAGATATGATCCAGATACAGATGTCATTCTGACGCTCATTCAGCACATCTCTCAAATACAGTCCAGATATGATCCAGATACGAATGTCATTCTAGCACTCATTCAGCACATCTCTCAAATACAATTCAAATACAATCTAGAGACAGATATTATTCTCGTACTTACTCCATATTTTTCTCAAAATACGATTCAGATACGGATGTCATTCTGACACTCATTCAGCACATCTCTCAAATACACTTCAGATACGATCCAGAGACAGATATTGTTCTGATACTTCCTCAAGATTTTTCTCAAAATACAGTCCATATACAGATGTCATTCTGACACTCATTCAACACATCTCTCAAATAAAGTCCAGATACGATCCAGATATGGATGTCATTATGACGCTCATTTAGTACATCTTCCAGATGTGAGTCAGATACGATCCATTTATGGATATTATTCTGATACACATCCCACTACATCTATTATTTCAGTATAAATCAATCATAGATTTATTCTGATACTTCTATCAATTTTTATCGACAATCACTTTTGGGTGGCATCTACAAGCCCATCTCCAACAACTATCCATTTTCTCTCCAAATGGCATCTTTAAGCTCATTCTCTACACAATCAACCACCACAACATCGAGTGCAAATTTCCGGGCACTCTAGTGTTCAATAATCTTCTACCTTCAAGCTACGAACGACAACATTCCGTACTTGCTTTTCAAGTTTAAGAAGATTGAACAAGGGAAGCTGTTGTACCCCAAAATTTTCTCTCTCATTTCTCAAGGCATTTCTCACAAGGATTCTCAAAAAAAATTCAAGCTTGCACAAGTACAATTGGATTTTCCAGCATCAAGTTAAAGAGAAAACTATAAAAAAAAAGGGCAAAGCAGATAAAAATGATTTTTTGAAGAAAAGCAAGTTTCCTTCGATTCATTCTAACTTCGATTGGGCATCTAAGTTTCCTTCAAACAAGCTTGATTCATCCTTTGATTAGGAGTCTAGGCTTCCTTCGATTCAGAAGAGAAAGGCCTCTTATTAGTGTCCTTCGATTCAAAAGATTAATGGCCTCCTGCAGCCTTCCTTCTATTCAGTAGCCCTTGGCCCCTTGCATGATTACTTCGATTCACAAAAGCCAGAACTTCCTTCAGGATAATATGCACAAGGCAAGGGCCTCCTTCATGTTTTCCTGCACAAGGCAATGGTTTCCTTTCATGCTGGTGCCCACAAAGCAAGTGGCTTCCTGCATGCAAGCTTCAATTGAAGCAACGACCCCTTACGTGCTTGCTTTGATTCACAAAGCAATAGCCCCTTACCATGTTTGTTTTGATTCAGGAAGCAAAGGTTTATTTCCTCCTTAGTTCAAATCACAAGGCAGAAACTTCCCTCATGCATCGGCTATTTTCATACTTGAAAATCTTCAACACACAATTTCTACACTATGACATGTTTGGTGGCCCATTCGAAAGACCTACAAGACGTACCTGGATATCCCATTCGAAGGATATGTTTGGTGGCCCATTCGAAGGACCTGCCAGACATACCTGGATGTCCCATTTAAAGGACATGTTTGGTGGCCCATTCGAAGGACCTGTAAGACGTACCTGGATGTCCCATTCGAAGGACCTGCAAGACGTACCTGGATGTCCCATTCGAAGGACATATTTTGGTGGCCCATTCAAGGAACATACATTTGGCCCCATCAAAGGATGCACAAAAAAGGTCATTTGAAAAGTACATATTGTTGTCTAAAAAGAGGATCTTGTCAAAGATTGGGCTTATGAAGTCAAAACAAAAATATGAAATATTCAAAGATACTTACTACAAGTCCAAGCCTGCTATACTGGCCATAATGCTCCAAAGCTGTTGCAAAGCAGTCCTGCAATGCTGCTCCCATTCTTGTACCAATTTGGCATACAAATACCGCCCCTTAAAAGCTACAAAGACAATATACTCAATGTAATGCGGCGGGAGAACTGACTTGGGATGTTTTGCGTTTGATCACAAGTGTTGCGGTTAGCAAGAGTCGCCACCGACTTTTCTCTTATCCAAAAGGAAAGGTGGAAAAGAATAGGAAAGACCTTTGAGATTATTTCTTGAGTTCGGGGGGTAGATTATGAAAAGGGGAGGTATTAGCACCCTTTTCATCCATAGTTATTGTTGTACCCCAAAATTTTACCTCTCATTTTATCAACATTCTCTCATCACAAGACCCTTGGAACTCAAGACCAAGCTGGGGTTTGCTCTGCTCAAAACACCTCCTTGCACTGTTGACCTAAAACTTTTAACTTAGAGAAATTTTGCCCTAGTTTAGGCAGGATTTTGACCCATCTTCTTGGCCATTTTTCACATAGTTCCACTTGGAGTTTTAAGTTGAATTTCAAATATGGATTATAGTACATGTCGCAAGCTTTCCAAATTGTCTAAGAACTTCTCAAACACATTTGTGGTTAGGGAGAATCGAATGCTTGAAGTTGGCAAAAACTCACTTTGTAACCATGGCCAGTACATGTTCATACCACTTGCCAAATCTGACCAAACTAGCTTAATACATAATTACAGGCCTCTAAACCAATTTACACTCAAAAATTGAATTCAAATACATTGGACATTGACATTGTTCTGATCAAGAGAGCATTGTACAATGAACATTTCCATTGTGAGCATAAAGGTCACACTTCCATTTTCATAAAGGTAACTTTATGTCAAATTGCATTTTCTTGAGCCTTGAACTTTTTTCCTTGCAGCAAACAAGTTCCCTAATCTCAGGCATAGTAAACCAACTTGAGCATGCTTGTAACTAGCCTGTACAGGGCATAGCTTGGTCACTTCACATCTTTGCTTCAAAACCAAGGCATTGTACCAAAAGTCAATAACTCACACATCTGATATACTAAACTCAAGCAAAGTTTTCAAACAAGTTTCACACATCCTAGTAAGCCAAAAACACGAGCCCTTGATCCCTCAAACACCCTTAAGCACAAAATCTTCATTTCTGCCCAAATTAGGGCCAGTTCTGCAAATCACAAGCCAGAATCAAATCCCCTCATGCGTTTTATCCCAAATCACTTCAAACACATTCTAAACAATACACCTAAGCTGTCCAGACCATTCACAATCTACTGTAACTCCATTTACAGTGATCACCATTTTTGTTTGGAAGCTTTCCAGGTTGAGTTCTGTAGCACAATTCAGGCCACTTCAAAACAAACTAAGCATTGGGAAAGGTTCAGGGGACATCAAGCAAGCTCAAAAGAACCTCAGGCCCCATTGAAAGTTAATGCATTGTCCAACTCGAACTCAACTGAAACAGGTATTTCATGAACTTCTATCTCTTTATCTAGGAACATTTAGCCTTAGGTTTGTGAATAAAAGATGTTGTACTCATTTCCCTGAAACCATACATATGCTTAGTTTTCATTTATATTAATCGTGCTAGGAGAATTTCATCCATGAACTTTCTGAAAAAACTAGGTTATAAATTAGGGCCAGAGAAATTCTCTCTGGTCTTTGAGAGTTAGGATTAATGTTTTATATGGTTGAAATCGTTGTTTGATGCTCTACAAGTTTCATGTTTTGAGTTTTGTCAAAAAAGCACTAAAACAGGAGATACAGGTTTGAACTAGCCACGCGCGTTTTTCTGTTTGTCACAAGGAAGAAGATGAAGTCTGGGCTGGGCCTGGCTTTCTTGCTTCCAACACCTCCCAACTTACTTTCAGCACCCCTTGGCTCATTTCTTTGTATTTTCATTATTTTTGCATTTTAATTTCTTTTCTGACTTTGATATTTTACTTTCAAATATAAAAAATACTCTAAAAATATTTTCACAATTTTTTTCATTTATTAGATATTATATTTTCATTTTTTCTAATATAAACAACAATTTAAATACTTATATTAATTTGTTTAAACTTGAAAATAATGCAAATAATACTCTTATTTTCATTTCTATTTTTTATTTACACCAAAAATATTTTCTTGAATATATTGTATTTTTTGTAAATATTTTATTTTATTTTTACATACTTAACATATTTAATATAAATATATATATATATATATATATATATATATATATATATATATATATATATATATATATATATATATATATATATATATATATATATATATATATATATATATATATATATATATATATATATATATATATATATATATATATATATATATATATATATATATATATATATATACATATATACTTTTTTTTATTAAATACTTAGAAATGAAACACAAAAATATTATATTTTTATTTTTATTATTATTTATACTAAAAAAATATCTTTTTTTGGATATATTTCATTTTTATACATATTAATATTTTTGTACATAAAATATACATTATATTTATTTTCTTAAGGAATTAGGGTTTTTACCCTAAAAAAAAAACAAATAAAATTAATCTTTTATTTATTTCTTTATACTTTTTTACATTAAAAAATACTTTTGCATACATGAATAAATAAAAACTCTTTTTTTTTTGCATAATACATTTTGTTTAATTTTTATTTATCTTGTTTAATTAAATATGACCCATTTAATTTATTTGCACAAAGAATTCAATTTGGATGTAATAGTAATTAGGGTTTTATATTTCTTGTCAAATAATCCCCTATTCAAATTGTACCCCCTCCCTATATCAAAGTTGTAATAACTTAGATTCATTTTTACGCATTTAACGCTTTCAATTATGCCATGATTAGAGAATTAGGGTTTGTATGCCAAAATCAAATTAATAAATAGTTTGACCTAATCAAAGACAAAATGCATGAAAATCAAACACAATACACACTTGCACCCCTAGGGTTACAATCCACTTGTTGCCTTCAAAAATGGGCCATGGTATGCATGTCATGTACTTTGGCAAAACAAAAACAAAACAAAGATCATAGTCCCTCGATGACGCTATCTGAATTGCCTAAACAAAATGATCAAGCCCCTCAAGAAAATTGCCAAAAATACTTGACACCATTGCTATCATGGTCTATACAATGACCCGCGCCTGTCCCGTTTAACATCCTAACACAAGGTTGTTCACTAAATACAATGGTGAAACAACAGTGTTAAAAGGGTTAAAAACATAGGAAATATCTTTGAGTAAAATAGGGTATACAACTCTTACTTACTTGGTCAAAAGCTTGTAAAACATCCTTGCTATTTTCAAAACACACTTCACAACACAATTTAAAAACCCTACTTTCAAACATTGAAAACTTTTCAAAAGACAAAAAACACCTTTGAATACATTCAAACAAGAATCATTACAAAGGTTGCCACAACGATGGCCTCTTTTTAAAACATCTTTAAAAACCATACATAAAGCACCATTTCAAACAATTGAAGAGCACCATTTCAAACAATTGAAAAGCAAAGCAAGTGATCTAAACAAGTAACTAAGAGCCCATGGATAACCATGGATAGAAAGGGTGCTAATACCTTCCCTTTCTATAATCTACTCCCCGAACCCAAGAAAACATCTCAAAGGTCTTTCCTGTGCTTTTTGACCTTTCCTTAGGATAAAATAAAAAGTCGGTGGCGACTCTTGCTAAACCGAAACATTTGCGAACACAAATGTAAAACCTCAAGTCAGTTCTCCCACCGTATCACAGAACTGGCGACTCTGCTGGGGAAAAATTTAAAAGTGGAGTAACCTTAGGGCTTAGATCACCTTTGCATGCTTATATTGATTGCTTTGGTTTCTTTACATTTGGTTCTCTTGTTTGGGCTTGAAATCCTCCACCCAGATTTGGGAAACATTCATAGGTAAATAGCAATACATTGTGGAAACAGTGCGGGGTATACCGACATGGTTGAAGCAATAACTATATTAGTGTGACATATTTGTGAGTACCGATAGCCTTTTAGTCAATCAAAGAGAATACGGGGCCGCTGAGTGATGTCATGAAGCACTAATGAACTCTTAGAACCTTACTTGACCATCTTGGCCTTTCATTAGGGGTAGTGAGATGACCGGCTTTGGTGCATTCTGAAGTTGTTAGATACTCGATACTACACTCATTGAGGGTTGTTTTCTTGGAATATTTTGGTCGCCAGTTAAGTGGCTAAACCAAAACAATGAACATAGAAAACAATCCAGTGATATTGAGCTCCTTAGAACCCGGTTACTATTTATAGGACAGGTTTGAGCCAACTAAACTCAAGAGGGTACTTACCTATGAAACCTCATGCAAGCCTGAAACTAGGGTTTTGTGTGACTTGCTTGTACATATGTTTGTGCATACATCATGAACATCATAAAGCATCATATGCATCCACTAACCATTTCAAGGGTTTGGATCTTCATCTTTGTTCTTGTTTTGTAGGTCATGGAATCTCTTCGTAGGAAAACAATACAAGTCAACCTTGTGAGAATCCCTCCTCAACTCAAGGAGCTTACTTCCAAGATTCCAGAGAATTATCTCTTCAGTGAAAGACATGGTAGACTTCTCAATTTGGTCAACTCCAACATTGAAGAAGACATGGTGAAAGTTCTCTTCCAGCTATTTGACCCCCTACACCACTGTTTCACAATCCCTGATAACCAGCTAGTACCTACTTTGGAGGAATTTTCTCAACTCCTGAGGATTCCTATTCTTCACCAACTATCCTACAACGGTACGGAAAAAGAACCAAAGCCTGAAGATGTTGCTCAAGCATTACACTTGCAACCATCTAATATCAAAGGACATTGGGAAACCAGAAGTAGTGTCAAGGGTTTCTTGGTAAAGTTTCTGTTTGAGAAGGAACAAGACTGCTGGAATTCTCTAGATCTACAAGCTTTTGAAGAGATTGTGGCACTCCTCATCTATGGGTTGGTCTTGTTCCCAAACCCTGATCAACTTATAGATGTAAACGCTGTCAAGATTTTCATATCCCGGAATCCTGTGCCTACATTGCTTGGGGACATCCTACACTCATTTCACACACGAACAATGAGGAAAAGAGGTGTTCTCATGTGTTGTACTCCTCTCCTAGCAAGGTGGTTTATTTCTCACCTTCCACAATCAGTTTTGAAGAATGAGCAGGGTTTAAGGTGGTCACAACGATTGATAACCCTCACACATTCTGGTGTTCATTGGTGTTCTAGCTCCAGAGAAACTGTCATCATCATTGATCATTGTGGGGAATTCCCAAATGTCCCATTACTTGGCATTAGGGGAGGCATTACCTACAACCCCTGTTTAGCTCTAAGACAATTTGGATATGCTCGGAGGGATGGCCCTCATGACATGCTAATTCTTGACCTAATTTTTGACTTCGACAATGATGCACAAGGACTTCGACAAAGATGCGCAAGGACTTCGAAAAAGGTTCATCATAGCTTGGAGGATGCCAAACAAGGTGGATAGTAAGACATTGGGGCAAAAGAATTCCATCCCCCTTGAGCCTTATCTCAAGTGGGTACGAACCCGCGCCCAAAGTCTTATGATGCCATACCCTCACATTCTCCCCTTGATCAAAGAGCCTGTTATGGAAGGAGAGGTTCCATACACCCTCCTACATCCTGACATGCCAACATCATGGGAAGAATTGCAAAAGAGTTGGATCCAACTCAAGGAAGAACAAAATACTTTTGAAGCCAGCTTCTATGCCAGTGAGAAGAAGGTTTTGGAGCTTACCCGTCGACTTCGTGAGGAGGAAACTCTCAACACTTACATCACACTAAAGAGGATGCGCAATGTCTTTTTACATTAAGAATTTTGTAATATTTTGCCCATGGGGTACTTATGTACTAACAAATTTCTTCTTAATATGATATGCGTTCTTTTTGTTTGCAACAAATTTTAATTTCTGAATCCTTGAATGCATTACATGAATAACATACTGTTGTACCCCAAAATTTGCCCTCTCATTTCATCAACATTTCTCATCACAAGACTCTTAGAACTCAAGATCAAGCTAGGGTTTGCTCTGCTCAAGACACCTCCTTGCACTGTTGACCTAAATTAGGGTTTGAGTTTGCACAGGGATGTTTTGACCTACAATGCCCAAAGTGACTTTCATAATTCATGTTGGACTCACAAGTTTTTCCATACCAAGTTTCAAGCATTGATTCGAATTTTTGCCCAGTCAATTGGACAGTTGACCTAGAAATCATCTATATTGGGGAAAAAGTCAACCGTGGCCAATTGACAGTCAAATCTCATGAAATTTAACCCACATCAACATTATGAACTCATATGAACCATTTGATCAAGTTTGAATCACAATTCCACAAGAAATTTGATCAGATCACCAAAAGGGCAAAATGGTCATTTTTAGGGTTTTGATTATACAAAGGCAATTTTTGACTGTTTGACCTAGCCAATGGCAAATAAAGCTTAACCATGGACTCAAGGACTCAATGGCATCATCTTCACCCATTCAACAAGTTCAAAAGATCTCAAATGCATAGGATTGACAGATGAATTTTTCAATCAACTGATCAAAATTTGACTGTACACTGAAAAGTCAAACTTTGACTTTTTGGTCAAAATCAAGTGCCAAGGGTCATTTTTCATCAAGACATGTCAAATTATGAAACTTGTTCATCAAGAAATCCAAAATTGCAAATTAGGGTTTAAAATGGAAAATTTTCATAACTTAGAAATTTTCTAAGTTATAAAATTTTCTTATTTTTTCCTAACTTTGTCCCATTTTTTCACCAAGATGAAAATTGATTCAAACAAAACTTACAAAATGAAAGTTGTAGTCCATCACAAATTCTACAACTTTGGTTCACAAAGTTTTCTCAAAAGAAGCTTGGATCTCAAATTATTATTTTTGGAACAAGGGTACCTAAAACTTTTAACTTAGAGAAATTTTGCCCTAGTTTAGGCAGGATTTTGACCCATCTTCTTGGCCATTTTTCACATAGTTCCACTTGGATTCTTAAGTTGCATTTCAAATATGGATTATAGTACATGTTTCAAGATTTCCAAATTGTCCAAGAACTCCTCAAACACCTTTGTGGTTAGGGAGAATCGAATGCTTGAAGTTGGCAAAAACTCACTTTGTAACCATGGCCAGTACATGTTCATACCAAGTTGCAAATCTGACCAAACTAGCTTAGTACATAATTGCAGGTCTCTAAACCCTTCAACACTCAAAAATGAATGCAAATACATTGGTTAGATGCATTGTCCTGATCAAGGGAGCATTGTACATTGAATAATTCCCTTTTTGGCATAAAGATCATATTCCATTTTCATAAAGCATAACTTTTGCAAAGTTGTCTTTCTTGAGCTTTGAACTTCTTTCTTTGCAGCAAACAAGTTCCACAAACTTAGGCAAAGGAAAAATAAGTTGGTGCATGCTTGGAGATAGCCTGTACAAGCCTATCTCATTTCACTTCAAACTTTGCTTTCAAAACAAGTCAAATGACCAAAAGCTCATAACTTGTACATCTGATATATTGAACAAAAGCCAAGTTTTCAAACAAGTTACAGAAACCCTTGCAAGCCAGAAACACGAGCCCTTGACCTATCAAACCTCCTCATACTCAAAAACCACATTTTCTTGCAAAATAGGGCCAGTTCTGCAAATCATAAGCCACCATCAAATCCCCTCGTGCGTTTGGTCCCAAATCACTTCAAACACATTCCAAACAATATACCTAAGCTATCCAGACCATTCACAAGTTGTTGTAACTCCATTAACACACATCACCATTTTTGTTTGGAAGCTTTGTAGGTTGAGTTCTGTAGCACGATTCAGACCACTTCAAAACAAACTAAGCATTGGGAAAGGTTCATGGGACATCAAGCAAGCTCAAAAGAACCTCAAGCCTCATTAGAAGTTGCTACATTGTCCAGCTCGAACTCAACTGAAACAGGTATTTCATGAACTTCTATCTCTCTATTTAGGAACATTTAGACTTAGGTTTTTGAATGAAAGATGTTGTATTCATTACCCTGAAACCATACATGTGCTTAGTTTTCATTTATATTAATCGTGCTAGGAGAATTTCAACCATGAACTTTCTGAAAAAACTAGGTTAGAAATTAGGGCCAGAGAAATTCTCTCTGGTCTTTGAGAGTTAGCTTAAGTTTTTTATATGGTTAGATTCGTGATTTGATGCTCTACAAGTTTCATGTTTTGAGTTTTGTCAAAAGATCACAAATACAGGAGATACAGGTTTGTGTAGCAAGCGCACGTTTTTCAAATTTCTGTTGGACAGAGGAAGAAGATGAAGTAGTTGGACTGGGCCTAGCTACTTCCTGCTTTTGACACCCCCATTTTCAGTTTCACACCCCCCTGGCCCATTTCTTGTATATTTATTATTTTTGTATTTTTATTTCATTTCTAACTTTATTATTTTATTTCCAAACATAAAAAATGCCAAAAAAATATTTTCATAAATTTTTATATTTATTTGGTATTTATTTTAATTATTTATAACATTAATATATTTAAATACTTTATATTATTTTGTTTAAACTTAAAAATAATGTAAAAAATACTTTTATTTTCATTTATTATTTTTATTCACATTTGAAAATATTTCCTTAAAATATATACATTTTTGTAAATAATTTATTTTATTTTGTACACACTTAATGTATTTAATATATATATACTTTATTTCATTAAAAGCATAGAATAAAAAACACAAAAATAATACATTTTATTTTTATTAATATTTTATACTAAAAAATACTTTTTTTCAATATACCTTTATTTTTGTAGATATTGATACATTTTTGTATATAAATAATAAATAATACTATCTCTTTAGAGAATTAGGGTTTACCCTAAAAAATAATAAAAATTAACTTTTTATTTATTTCTTTACATTTCTTTCCATTGAAAATACTTTACATACATAAAAAAAAACCTTTTTGCATAATACATTTTAGTTAATATTTATTTATTGTATTTATTTAAATAATGTATATTTAAATATTATGCATTGAAAATTCAATTTGGTTGTAATAATTTAGGGTTTAATATCTTGCAAAATAATCCCCTATTCAAATTTGTACCCCCCTCCCTATATCATGTTGTAATAGTGTAGAATTTAAATTCTCACACCTTTAAGCTTTCAATTATGCCATGATTAGAGAATTAGGGTTTGTATGCAAAATCAAATTAACAAATAGTTTGACCTAATCAAAGACAAAAATGCATGAAAAACAAACACAATGCACACTTGCACCCTTAGGGTTACAATCCACTTGTTGCCTTCAAAAATGGGCCATGGTATGCATGTCATGTACTTTGGCAAAACAAAAACAAAACAAAAGATCATAGTCCCTCGATGACGCTATCTGAGTTGCCTAAACAAAAATGATCAAGTCCCTCAAGAAAATTGCCAAAGATACTTGTTACAATTGCTATCATGGTCTATACGATGACCCGTGTCTGTCCCGTTTAACATCCTAACACAAGATTGTTCACCAAATACAATGGTGAAACAACACAGTTAAAAGGGTTAAAAACATAAGAAAGATCTTTGAGTAAAATAGGGTAGATAACTCTTAGTTACTTGATCAAAAATCTTGCAAAAACATCCTTGCTATTTTCAAAACACACTTCACAACACAATTTAAAAACCCTACTTTCAAACATTGAAAACTTTTCAAAAGACAAAAACACCTTTGTATACATTCAAACAAGAATCATTACAAAGGTTGCCACAATGATGGCCTCTTTTCAAAACATATTTCAAAACCACACACAAAGCACCATTTCAAACAATTGAAGAGCACCATTTCAAACAATTGAAAAGAAAAGCAAGTGATCTAAACAAGTAACTAAGAGCCCATGGATAACCATGGATAGAAAGGGTGATAATACCTTCCCTTTCTATAATTTACTCCCCGAACCCAAGAAAACATCTCAAAGGTCTTTCCTGTGCTTTTTGACCTTTCCTTAGGATAAATAAAAAGTCGGTGGAGACTCTTGCTAAACCAAAACATTTGTGAACACAAACGCAAAAACCCAAGTCAGTTCTCCCACCGTATCATAGAACTGGCGACTCTGCTGGGGAAAAATTTAAAAGTGGAGTAACCTTAGGGCTTAGATCACCCTTTGCATGATTATATTGTTTGGTTTAATTGCTTTACATTTGGTTCTTTTGTTTGGGTTTGAATCCTCCACCCAGATTTGGGAAACATTCATAGGTAAATAGCAATACATTATGGAAACTATGCAGGGTATACCGACATGGTTGAAGCAATAGCTATATTAGTGCGATATATTTGTGAGTACTGGTAGCCTTTGAGTCAATTAAAGAGAATACGGGGCCGCTGAGTGATGTCATAAAGCACTAATGAACTCTTAGAACCTTACTTGACCATCTTGACCTTTTATTAGGGGTAGTGAGATGACCGGCTTTGGTGCAGTCCGAAGTTGGTAGATACTCGATACTACACTCATTGAGGGTTGTTTTCTTAGAATATTTTGGTCGCTAGTTAAGTGGCTAAACCAAAACAATGAACATAGAAAACAATCCAGTGATATTGAGCTCCTTAGAACCCGGTTACTATTTATAGGACAGGTTTGAGTCAACTAAACTCAAGAGGGTATTTACCTATGAGACCTCATGCAAGCCTAAAACTAGGGTTTTGTGTGACTTGTTTGTACTTGTGCCTGTGCATACATCATGAACATCATAAAGCATCATATGCATCCACTAACCATTTCAAGGGTTTGGATCTTCATCTTTGCTCTTGTTTTATAGGTCATGGAATCTCTTCACAGGAAAACAATTCAAGTTAACTTTGTGAGAATCCCTCCTCAACTCAAGGAGCTCACTTCCAAGATTCCAGAGAATTCTCTCTTCAGTGAAAGACATGGTAGGCTTCTTAACTTGGTCAACTCCAACATTGAAGAAGACATGGTGAAAGTTCTCTTCCAGTTCTTTGACCCCCTACACCACTGTTTCATATTTCCTGATTACCAACTAATACCCACTTTGGAGGAATTTTCTCAACTCCTGAGAATTCCTATTCTTCATCAATTACCGTACAACGGTACAGAAAAAGAACCAAAGCCTGAAGATTTTGCTCAAGCATTACACTTGCAACCATCTGACATCAAGGGACATTGGGAAACCAGAAGTGGTGTCAAGGGTTTCTTGGCAAAGTTTCTGTTTGAGAAGGCACAAGACTGCTGGAATTCTCTAGATCTACAAGCCTTTGAAGAGATTGTAGCACTCCTCATCTATGGGTTATTCTTGTTCCCAAACCCTGATCAACTTATAGATGTGAATGTTGTCAAGATTTTCATATCTCGGAATCCTGTACCTACATTTCTTGGGGACATCCTACACTCGTTTTACACACGAACAATGAGGAAAAGAGGTGTTCTCATGTGCTGTACTCCTCTCCTAGCAAGGTGGTTTATTTCTCACCTTCCACAATCAGTTTTGAAGAATGAGCAGGGTTTAAGGTGGTCACAACGCTTGATGACCCTTAAACATTCTGATGTTCATTGGTGTTCTCGGTCAAGAGAAAATGTCATCATCATTGATCGTTGTGGGGAATTTCCTAATGTCCCACTACTTGGAATTAGGGGAGGCATTACCTACAACCCCTGTTTAGCTCTAAGACAGTTTGTATATGCTCAGAGGGATGGCCCTCATGACATGTTGATTCCTGACCTAGTTTTTGACTTCGACAACGATGCGCAAGGACTTAGACAAAGATTCATCAGAGCTTAGAGGATGCCCAACAAAGTGGATAGTAAGACATTGGGGCACAAGAATTCCATCCCCCTTGAGCCTTATCTCAAGTGGGTATGAACCCGCGCCCAGAGTCTTATGATGCCATACCCTCACATTCTCCCCTTGATCAAAGAGCCTGTTATGGAAGGAGAGGTTCCATACACCCTCCTACATCCTGACATGCCAACATCATGGGAAGAATTGCAAAAGAGTTGGATCCAACTGAAAGAAGAACGGAATACTTTCGAAGCCAGCTTCTATGCTAGTGAGAAGAAGGTTTTGGAGCTTACCCGCCGACTTCATGAGGAGGAAACTCTCAACACTTACATCGCACCAAAGAGGATGCGCAATGTCTTTTTACATTAAGAATTTTGTAATATTTTGCCCATGGGGCACTTATGTACTAACAAATTTCTTCTTAATATGACGTGCGTTCATTTTGTTTGCAACAAATTTGAATTTCTGAATCCTTGAATGCATTACATGAATAACATACCATTCATCATATGCATAAACAGGTCTTCACACCAGGTTTCCTTATCTTTCTGCTGTTTATTTCAACATGATGGATTTGGAGCAGACGGTTAAGGATCTGCAAGCACAGAATTCTCAATTCCAGCAACTCCTCATGACCTTGGCAAAGGGTCAAGAGGATCTTAAAGCACTGTTGGAGAAAAATAAAGAGAAAAATAAGAAGAGGCCCGGAGTAGCCACTTTTGGAAGAAGGTTTGAAAGCAATGCTAGGAAGGTTCTTGAGTTCCCCTCAACATATGAAGAAGGGGCTGGTAAAGGAAAATGGGCTGCTGTACCTTCTGAATCTGAAGTAGAAGAGGAAGAAGAGGAAGAAGACGAAGACTACTCCGAACAGCAATATCCCCCGTTGAATGATAAATATAAAAATCTTGAGGATAAATTGGCAGCCATGGAGTTGCAAAGGGTACCTGGTTTAGATTTTGAAGAACTGGGGTTGGTCGCTAGGATCGTCATTCCTCCCAAGTTCAAAGTACCAACATTTTCTAAGTATGACAGTTTGTCCTGCCCAAAGATGCATCTGAGATCCTATGTCATAAAGATCCAACCCCACTCATCTGATAAAGACCTCTGGGTACACTTTTTCCAAGACAGTTTGTCAGGCACACAATTGGACTGGTTCTATCAACTTGAGAGATCCGAGGTTCATAACTGGGAAGACTTAGCTGCTGCTTTTTACCGTCAATACCAATACAATACTGATTTGGTGCCCACTCATACTCAGCTACAAAGTATGGGGATGGCTTCCAATGAAGGATTTAAAGAGTATGCCCAGAAGTGGCGTGATCTGGCTGGAAGGGTGCAGCCACCATTATCGGATAGGGAGCTAGTTGACATGTTTTTAGGGACCCTGTCTGGCCCTTTCTTCAATCATTTAATCAGGAGTTCCTCCGCGGGATTTACCGAACTAATTCTGACCAGCGAAAGGGTCGAGGCCGGTATTAAAAGTGGTAAGATTCAGAAAGATACCTCCGCGTCCACTGCTGTTAAGAAAAACTTCCTAGCTAAGAAGGAAGCCTCTTCTGTTTATTCTCAGAAAAGTCAAGGAAGAACCGAGCTCCGGCCAACTGTAGGGGTTGTGATGATTCAAAACGCTTCAAATGATCAACCTCGCGGCAATCAGCCAAGACCTAATCAACAACGGGTAGAAAGGCCACAACGGTAGTTCACCCGAATCAACATGACGTCAGCTCAAGTACTCCCTCATTTGTTAAAGCTGAATCTTACCAGTTTGAAGGAAACGCCAAAGAACCCTAATACCTCCTCTCCATACTACCACTCCAATGCGAAGTGTGCTTACCACTCTGACAGTGCAGGACATGATACCAACAATTGTTGGGCGCTTAAGAATAAAATCCAAGATCTGATTGATGCCAAGGAAGTAGAATTCGATGCGTCCGAAAATCCAAATGTGATTTATGCCCCAATGCCCAAACACAGTCATAATGTTCATGTCGTTATAGAAGACCTTCATGTTACCAATGTTGCTGACCTTTTGACTCCGTTACCAGTGATTAAAGAGAATTTGATGAGAGTCGGGATATTCCCAGGCTGTGGAAAAGACTGTTACTTTTGTTTGAACATACGAGCTGACTGCCCAATGTTGAAATCAGGTATCCAACGCCTGATGGATACCCAAGAGATACTCTTCCAAAAGACTCCTGTTGATACATTCACTCCTGTTACTCCTGCTACTTTTGCTACTTCAACCAATGACATTGCAATAATAACCATATTCGACAATCTTCCCAAGGCTTGCAAATGGCCTGTTAAGATTATGCCTGATCCTAAGTTTGTGCCGTTAAAAATCACCATGCCGGGGCCTGTCCCGTATCAATCTAACAAGACGATACCATGGAACTACAGAGGAGAAATCTTTTATCATGGTATCAAACAGATTGAATCAGTCCAAGAGAATTCTGAAGATGAAACCCCTAATATAGGGAACATTGTGGGAACAAGCAAGATAACTCGCAGCGGACGGATTTTTTCTCCAGAGATTGCTCCCCCTCGAGCAGTCTTCGGACCCTCGAAAGCTTCTGTGCCTGTTAAGCCATATGTGCAAGGCCCGATAATTGAAGAAATTGATGTATCTGAAGTTAGACCCTCTGTTGATACTACCAATAAGGGTAAGGGGATACTAGAAGCGCCTGTCAAGATGAAGGCTCAGACTGTGGTAATCCACGAAAACACCCAGAAAGAGATGGAAGAAATCTTAAAAATAATCAAGAGGAGCGACTACGACGTCGTGGAACAGCTAGGGCAGACCCCTTCCAAAATCTCAATGTTGGCTCTTCTACTCTGCTCTGAGGCCCATGCTAAGGCCCTGATCAAATTTTTAAAGGCGGCACACGTGCCTCAAGAAACTTCGGCTGACCAGTTTCAAGAGTGCGTGGCCAGCCTCACTGCTGATAATGGTCTTGGTTTTTTCGATGATGATTTGACTCCCAAGGGAAGGAAACACAACGACGCGCTACATGTCTCAGTTGAATGCAGGGGAACCACCCTCGCCCATGTCTTAGTTGATACCGGTTCTTCTTTGAATGTGCTGCCGAAGAAAGCGTTAGACCGTTTGGACTGCGAAGGATTGACCCTCAAACCCAGTAACATCGTTGTTAGGGCCTTTGATGGGTCCAAAAGAATGGTTCACGGAGAGGTTGGCATTCTTATCAAAGTGGGCACAAAAGTTTTCAACTCCACCTTTTATGTGATGGACATTCGTCCTTCATAATCGTGTTTGTTGGGAAGGCCGTGGATCCATTATGCTAGGGCAGTTACCTCCTCTTTACACCAAATGCTGAAGTATCTTGTTAAGGGTAAGATTATAACGGTGCACGGCGAGGAAGAGTACATGATAAGTCACCTCAACTCCTTCCGCTATGTGGAGTTGGATGGCGAATTCATAGAAACGCCTTTCCAACATTTTGAGGAAGTTTCTTCTGAGGTCGCAGTTGCGAAGATAATGGTTGATGTGCCTATCGTTCCCAAGCATGTGTCTAGGATGGCATCTCTCAAGGACGCATAGGTTGTAATCAGAGAAGGAAAGAGTACAGTGTGGGGGCAACTTCCTGATTTTCCCCATAAGACGGACAATTTCGGACTAGGTTTTACCGCTGCTGGCCAGAAAGCTATGCGTCGCTCCAAGGCTGGAGGACCGCCCGTCAAAATCACTCACCATGGAATTAATTCTGTAGAAGATGATGATGAAGAGGACAACTTTGAAGATTGGATCTTTCCAACTGTCGAAGGGGGATTAAGCAACTGGGAAGCAAAGGATTTTATTCCCATCACCTTCATCAACCAGTAATTTATCTTTGAACAATTTCCTATTTTGGTCTGTAATAACTAAACAATTCGTACACTATTTTCACCTTATGCCTTACCCGGGGCATATAGGTCCATTTGTAAGGGCTTGATTTTCTTCATTATCATATGCCATGTTTTAATGAATCATTGGACGTTTTCATCTATAAACTGTTGTGTTCATTTTCTTTCCTTTTGCATTTTATTTGTTTAAGGATGGCTATCCCTTACACACACCCACACTCACAAATGCAGGTACCCATCCACTCCGGATCCCATGGGTGACTATTCTGCTTTAGCCTTCGGTAATTCTGAGGATTTGATCAATAATGCTGAGTACGAAGTTGACGAAGATTGTGAAGTGCCGGGAGAGTTAGCCAGACTTTTGCAACAAGAAGAGAGGGCTATTCTGCCCCATGAAGAGTTGCTAGAAACCATCAACTTGGGAACAGAGGAAGACAAGAAAGAGGTGAAAGTGGGTGCCAACCTGGAACCAAGTGTCAAAGAGCGTCTAGTACAGTTGTTGAACGAATATGTTGAGATCTTTGCTTGGTCCTATGAAGACATGTCGGGATTAGATACAGACATCGTGGTTCACTGTCTCCCTACAAGAGAAGACTGTCCACCGATCAAACAAAAGGTCCGTCGAATGAGACCCGACATGTCTGAGAAGATCAAAGCTGAGGTAATGAAGCAATTTGACGCTGGCTTTCTGGATGTTACTTCCTATCCGCAATGGGTTGCTAACATTGTGCCCGTGCCCAAAAAGGACGGCAAAGTCAGAATGTGTGTGGACTATCGGGATTTAAACAGGGCTAGCCCTAAAGATGATTTTCCACTACCGCATATCGACATTCTGGTTGACAACACAGCTCAACATAAGGTATTTTCCTTCATGGATGGATTCTCGGGATACAACTAGATCAAAATGGCTCCCGAGGACATGGAGAAAACTACTTTTGTCATGCAATGGGGTACCTTCTGCTACAAAGTGATGTCGTTCGGACTGAAGAATGCCGGGGCAACCTATCAACGCGCCATGGTAGCTTTATTTCATGACATGATACATCATGAGATTGAAGTCTACGTAGACGACATGATAGCCTGATCACAGACAGAAGAAGAACACCTTGATCATCTGCAAAAGTTGTTTGCCAGGTTGAAGGAGTATAAGCTCAGACTGAATCCAAGCAAGTGCACTTTTGGAGTTAGGTCTGGTAAACTTTTGGGATTTATTGTCAGCAACAAAGGCATTAAGGTTGATCAAGCTAAAGTAAAGACTATACAAGAAATGCCCGCCCCCCACACTGAAAAGGAGGTTAGAGGATTCTTGGGACGCTTAAACTATATTGTGAGGTTCATCTCTCACCTGACATCTACCTGCGAGCCAATTTTCAAACTATTAAAGAAGGATCAGGTAGTTGAATGGAACAATGATTGTCAAGTTGCTTTTGATAAGATCAAGGAGTATTTACTGGAACCTCCTATTTTGATACAACCCATCGAAGGAAGGTCGTTAATCATGTATCTGACTGTTTTGGATAACTCAATGGGGTGCGTACTGGGCCAACATGATGAGTCTGGCCGAAAAGAGCATGCCATTTATTACCTTAGCAAAAAGTTTACCGACTGTGAGACTCGCTACTCACTGCTCGAGAAAACTTTCTGCGCTTTGGTATGGGCTGCTCGCCGGCTAAGGCAGTATATGTTGACTCATACCACTTTGCTGATTTCCAAAATGGATCTGATCAAGTATATCTTCGAGAAGCCTGCTTTATCTGGAAGAATTGCTAGATGGAAAATGATCCTAACTGAGTATGATATCCATTATACTACCCAAAAAGCTATAAATGGGAGTGTACTAGCTGACCATCTAGCTAATCAAGCCGTCGAAGATTACCAGTCTATGAGATTCGACTTCCCTGACGAGGACATCATGACATTGGACAACATTGAAGGTAACGGACCGTATGATGGACCTGAACAAGGATCCCGATGGGCCCTGTACTTTGATGGTGCTTCAAATGCACTTGGCAACAGTATCAGTGCGGTACTTATTTCTCCGGAAGGTTTCCATACACCCTTCACTACCTGACTTTGCTTCAGCTGTACCAACAACATGGCTGAATATCAAGCTTGCATTTTTGGTCTCAAGGCTGCAATAGACTTGGGAATCAAATCTTTGGTCGTATTTGGGGACTCGGCTTTGGTTATGAGTCAAGTCAAAGGAGAGTGGGACACTAAACATCCTAATCTTATCCCATACAAAGAACATGTCCTGACATTGTTGCCTCATTTCGAGCAAATTACTTTCGAACATTTCCCGCGAGAAGAAAATCAGTTAGCCGATGCTTTGGCTATAATGTCTTCCATGTTTAAACTCAACTGGGATAATGAGGCTCCCCAAATCACCATCGAACGAATGGATGAACCTGCACACTGTCATGAGATTAATACCGAAGAAGTAGTGGAATAACCCTGGTTTCGTGAAATCAAAAGGTATCTCCAGACTAGAGAATATCCTGAAGGAGCTTCAGTCAATGATAAAAAGTTCTTAAGGAGATTTTATGCCAAGTTCTTCCTAAGCAATGGCATCTGTGATCGGTGGATCTGGAACTGACTGTTTAACGCTGGTTCGCGAAATGTCGCGGAAGCAAGAGTCGCCACCGTCTTTTATTTTCTCCAAGTGGAAAGGACAAAAGCACAGAAAAATTCCTTAAAGAGATTGCTCTCGGTTCGGGAGGTAGGTTATAGAAAGGGAAGGTGTTAGCACCCTTTCTATCCATGGTTATCCATGGGCTCTTAGATACTTGCTCATTTGTGTGTTCAAAATTGTTTGTTTGCTTTTCAACTGTGGGTTTTAAAAAAAAGTTTCTTTGAAAATTCCAGTTCGACTCTTGTATCGGTCCTCAAGAGTGTTTGAAAAATTGCTTTCGAAAGCTTTTTGAAAAGGTGTCGGTGTGAAAAGTATGTTTGAATTTTTGTTTCGAAATTAGAGCAAGTATCTAGAGTCGTCTACCTACCCTAAGGAATTCGTCTGTGTAGATGTCCTTTAAAGTAGTGCCATCCCACCATTGAGAGGTAGGTAGCACCACCGTTGGAGGTGTTCGGGTCAATTCGAGGTTCGGGACATGGTGATCACCAGAGCAATAGGAAGACACCTTAGAAGCTACCCTCATGCCAGGTTCCCGGATCATGAGGACTTACTAAGACATCCTCTACTCGACGATCACCTTTCGAGGCAAGGCAACAGTGAGGCGTACCCTAGGGGTGGTGTGTGCGATTTGTGTGTCGTTTTCATTTGCATTTATCTTGTCATGTTATTGGTGTTCTACGCTTGTTTTTATTTTATCCATACATTCTTTCATGTCATTTGATTAACAGTTAAAAGTTGCAAGGAAAGTAAATTCTAAGCTATTACAAACGGCGCGGATCCACATCGCCAAAAGTTTCTCGAACCCGATTTGACAGAAAATAAATAAAGAAAGTAAATAAAGAATTAAAAATGCGAGAAGTAATTAAAATGTTACAGGGCCTTGGGAGAGATACATGAATATTTAAGCGAAATAAAAGAAATATGCGAATTAAGAAAAAATTAAGAGCGAGGGTGTTGGACCCTTTTGCAAAGATTAAATTAATGGTGGAGTTAATTAATTAAAAAAAGAAATGTTTTTGGTATTTTTTAATATTTTAGGATTTAAATGAAAAGAGAATTAATTAAAATTAAAATAAGATGCAAACCCTAATTCTAATGGCTTTTAATTTATTAAAAAAATATTGAAGTTTTTAACCTAAATTAACCCTAAGTTATTTTCATGCAATTTAATTATAAAATAAATAAGATGAATAATATTAATTATATATAAAAAAAAATGAAAAGGATGAAAAATTATTAATTAAACCTATTTCTATATTTTTTAGATTTTTTTTAAAAGTATTAAAATTAAAACCCTAATTTAAAACTAATTAATTTACATGCATTTATTTATGAAAATACTAAAAATAAAATATTTATTGTTTTTTTTCTCTTTTCTGATTTTTAGGTGTTTTTTTATATTTTTTTGTGAAAATAAGGAATTAATTAAAGACAATAATCAAAAGAAAATAAAAAATAAGAAAACATAAAGAAAGTGAAAAAATTGCAAACCAAGGGGGGTTGTAGTCCCCAACATGGAGGTGAAATTATGGAAATTCTGGCCCAATAACCTTGGCCTGTTTGACTTTGGCCAGACACGTGCATGTGCGTTGACTCAACCTCATGGTGTTCCTCCAATCTGCACCCTTGGATTGCTCTAAACGTACGCGTGGCTGACCTGATGAGGAGGTGTATCATGGTCTTCAGTAAGCGAAACTGCATGTGATGGTTAATTGAAAAATAACATTGAAATTATTGAAGACCTGGGGCTCGAACCCAGGTCACGTGTGTTGCCAGCTCGTATGCCTTGCCACTGAACCAGATGCGCGTGTTTGATTAATAAACAACTAATAAATATTATAAAGGAAACACAAAAATGTTAGTGGGTCTGCGCGCGAATTTTTGAATCAGCCTATCACCGTTTGCCACGATATCGTCTTCCCCACATTCCTGAAACACAAATACATTAAGCCACGGTTTTTCACGTGTTCTCCTAGGCCGTCTATGGGAAAATAGCGATTAGGCCTAGGACGCTCATAAATTGAGCGCGAGCATGGGTTCTCCTTCGTCCAAGGGCGCTTATTCTAATGGTATGGGTCTGGAAGGCCAATTTTTCTTTGTTTCAAAATCCCCAATTTAAGGTCCTGCAAACCCTAAAATACAACCACGGCGATTTCTTGTATAGCTCATAAAAACACAATCAATTCATACAGTTAGCTTCAGAACACATTACTCAATATAAATGCATAATCAAAATGCCATGAAAACGCCTAAATCTGGAAATACGATTTTGAAAAATATAAGAGAAAAGTGGATTTCTGTATACCAATTCAACGCGTTAGGATTGATGTTCTTGATTGGAATACGTTCAGTAATCTTCAAGGAAGCTAATGGAATGGAAATCGTGGCTTGAAACCAGCTGCAAGTTAGTTTTCAAATTTGAGTTTCTTTGCCAATTTTTCAAGTTTGATAATGCTCTTCTGCGCAGCTTCAATTGTCCTCAGCATTAGGGTTGTGTTTTGGCTTTTGTATTGAGTCAATTAGGGTTGAAAAACTGATCAGAATCTCTTGCAATGATGGTTTTTGGAAATTTGATTTTCAAGATCTTTAACCAAATATTTTTCATGTGCTTTTTGATACAAATCAACTCCAATCTCTCCAAATCTTTCTATATTGGGATATGCACGAATTATTGAGAATAAAACATGTACAAAAAGATTTGTTAGGTTAAGTTAAATATTTTTCACATATTTAATTGATTTAAGTGAATTATTATAAATAAAAATTCAAATAAATAAATAAAAAATGAAAAAATACTTCCCTTTGGGCCAAGTGGTCGTGCACATGCTTGGAATGATGAATTGTGGAAGAAAAATGGGCCCATTAGAAATTTTAGGTCATTTGAATCAATGTTGACTTTTCAAAATATCCAAAAATTTCCCAACTTCTACAAGGCATAACTTGCTCAATGTTTAAGCTTTTCTCATGTTCTTGGACATTTTGGAAAGGTCTTTAAGTCCTCTAACCAATGCCTTTGGTCCCATGTCATTTTGATTTACCAATCTCAAGTTATGGCCTTTGACTTAAAGTCCCTTTTTGTTGACTTTTGAAAATGACCTATAATGTTGAAATTGATAACTTTTTGTGAGGCCATTTCTTGGACTTGAAGTATGAAGAGGAGTTGTAGGAAATGTCTTTCTCTTCAAAATGAGCTTTGGATGGAATTTTTCTGATAATCCATGTGAAAGTTATGCCCTGGTCAATTTCAGTTGACTTTTTTAGCTGTCCAAATAAGGAAACTTTTGCATCTTGATGATTTTTGAGCCAAACTTTGAGAATCATGATCAAGCATTGATCAAATGATGTTTGTAGCTTCAAAATGATATGTTGACCAAAAATTTGAACTTTTGACTGCCAAATGACCATTTTGCCCCTACAGTTGACTGTAGTGCAATTAGGGTTTTGACTGTGCAATTTTGAGCTGAATGTCTTGAAACTTGATATGAGGATGCTTGACCATGTTTATAGGCATGTGAGACTTGATTGGACCTTTGGAAACTTCATTTTCTTGATCAAAACAAAAACCCTAATCTTGACTGTATAGGAGGCTCTTGCACTGTGCAACCCTTGGGGAATTTTGCAGCTTGACTTGGCAATTTCTTGAAGAATATGTGAGGGAAAATTTTGGGGTACAACAGTTGCCCCTGTTCAATCTTCTTAGACCCGAGGATGCAGATTGGCTGACGTGCCTTTCGTAATCCGAGGGTGGAAGATGATTGAACACTAGAGTGCCGAGAAATTTGCGCTCACATAGTAGCAGGGTGATGGAAATGGGCTTATAGATGCCATTTGGAGATTGATGAATAGGATGATGGGCTTATAGATGCCATCTGGATGTTGATCGCCTAAGAGATTCCTTAGCGAGAACCTGCATACCTGCAAAAGAAAAATGAGTACCTGACACGTTGCAGGAGCTGGTTTTCAGATGCTTGGTATGGATGTGTCCTGACTGGTTACAGGAGCTGAGTCTGGAGCTTCACAAGATGATGAATGAACCAGAGGTGGTTACTACCTTATCATGAACGGTAAGAGAACCTTAGGCAATTATAATCTCGAACGTCTGAGAAAAACCTAAAATGGAATTATCATCTCATGCACCGTCGGAGAGAGAACCAATAGGAAATTATAATCTCAAAGAAAAAACCTAAAAATGGAAATCTCATGCACCGTCAGAGAGAAAACCAATAGGACATTATAATCTCAAAGAAAAACCTAAAATGGAAATCTCATGCACCGTCAGAGAGAGAACCAATAGGAAAATATGATCTCAAAGAAAAAATGGAAATCTCATGCACCGTCGGAGAGAGAACCAATATAGTCTGATAACTCCTACTGAGTCTTCATCAGAAAAATCTGTTGGGAGTCGATTTAGCTGGACTAGAGAAGGCCTTGGACTGGATAAGAAATCTTTGGAGTTGATTAACTGAACCGGTCTAGGTCTTGAAATATGATGGAGAATTTAGCTGAATCTTTCCTGAAAGGTAAAGATCAGTCATATGTAATGCATGATATGGATCAAGCAATGATGTTCTCAACATAAATGAGATTTGTATGATATGATGCGTCTATGCATGCTATAATGATGTATGTGATGTTTTATGTATGCTTTCGTATAGGAAAGTAAATCCTTGACGGGTGCCGGGAAGTCATATCCTGGGCTGACGCTGAAGAATAGATTTTGCTTCCGCTGGGGATGATAACTGCAAGAATACCGGTAGGAGAAGATGACTCCGTTGAGGAATAAACTTGGAAAATGGAAGATTCTGCGGGGAGAAAAATACTCTAGCGACCATGCTGGGGAGTGATACTCTGTGGGGAGAGAGATATTTTGTTGAATTGTTGATAATGACTTGCTGAGGATATCTTTGTTGTGGTGGAAGTATGAATAGACTTCGCTGGGGATAAGAGAACTTCGTCGGGGACGCTCTTTCCATGGCTTTTGGCTGAGGATAACCCAGTTATATCCTGTTACGGAAATAACTCTTTAAATAAAGCCGGCGACGCGTTCATGCTCTGTGAGGGATAAGCTTCCAGAATTTACTGGGGATAAGCTTACTGCTTGGGGAGATGAACTCCAATTTTCCTGGGGAACTGGATTGGACTCTCCTGGGGGGGTTTTGAACTGTAATTTTGTAAGTTGAAAGAGGGAACCTATATGGAGTTGCCTGCTGATGAGCTCATGTAAAACCGCATCTGAAATGGAGAAGAAACCTGTGTAGGGTTACTTTGATGATGAGTTCGTGTAAAACTTCGTTTTTGGAAAGGGAGAACCTGTGTAGGGTTTCTGGGTGACGAGTCCAGGTAAAACTGCATCTTGAAGAGAGGGAACCGATGTAGGGTTGCTTGGTGAGGTAAGTTCATGTAAAACTTCTTGATGAACCGGGGTGAGGTTATCTTGAGCTAAATCCATGTAAGACTTCTGGGGGGAACCAGGGTTAGGTTGCCGCAGGATAAATTCGTGTAAAACTTCTTGACGAACCGAGGTAAGGTCATCTTGAGATAGGTCCATGTGAGACTCTTGGAGGAACCGGGGTTAGGTTACGGCAGGATAAGTTTGTGTAAAACTTCTTGATGAACCGGGGTTAGGTCATCTTGAGATAGGTCCATGTAAGACTTCTGGAGGAACCGGGGTTAGGTTACTTGGATAAGTTTGTGTAAAAACTTCTTGATGAACCGGGGTTAGGTCATCTTGAGATAGGTCCATGTAAGACTTCTGGAGGAACCGGGGTTAGGTTACTTGGATAAGTTTGTGTAAAAACTTCTTGATGAACCGGGGTTAGGTCACTTCGGGATAAGTTCGTGTAAAACTTCTTGACGAACCGGGGTAAGGTTACTTGTGATAAATCCATGTAAGATTTCTGGAGGAACCGGGGTTAGGTTACGGCAGGATAAGTTTGTGTAAAACTTCTTGATGAACCGGGGTTAGGTCATCTTGAGATAGGTCCATGTAAGACTTCGTCTGAAAATTGAGAAGGAACCGGTGTAGGGTTGCTTGATTTTGATTAAGTGGATGATTGTCCTGTTTGGTTTCGGATGTTAACCCACCATCTGGAATTTATAAAGGTAGATGGTAATCATCCTTATGTTGATTTTTCCTTTATACTTTGGTTGACAGAGCAATTAGATCGCCTGGATAACTCATTATTGCCCCTGTTTCGGAGGTGAGGGAAGAGGATACCTGTGTGGGTGATTGACAAATCTTCGGGTAGACAAGTGATGAGATACCGGAACATAGTCGTACGCTTTGATCCCTAACTTTTGCCTGGACCGCCCTTTCGGGTTTTCAGTCCACCGGGATACCCATTTTTGCCCAAGCCGCCTTTTCAGGTTTTCGACTTACCGGTGTACATATTTTTTTCATTTCATCCCTTCATTTTGCCTGAACCCTTTTGGTTCGCCGGGAAGCCCTTATTTTTGCCTAGGTATGTCAACCTAGCGGGTCTTTGATTATGCGTAGTATTTTTCGACTATGTCCCTGCTTTCATAATGTAGGGAGTTGCCCCTATTGTTGGACATCTTGAGTGATTCTCCAGGTTGTGACTGGACTGCCCCAGATGATAGTCTTTGATCATGCCATGCCCCTTGATTGAAAGTGCTCCTTCCATTAGAGGGACTCTTTTGTTGAGAAGATCTTCGTTCATCGGATATTCGTTGCGCAAAGTTCTTTGCTGTTCAGACAAATAATTATATGCAAGCAATGTTATCTTAAGAATGCAAAGTTTATGTCTGTCTTGAAATTTTTGAAAATGCATTTTTTTTCAATAAAGGCAAGTGGATTTTGTAAAACGTGATGTGAACTCAAAATTTTTACAACGAGCCTTAAGGAGTCAAGATACCTTTGTAACAGTACGCTTTCGAACTAACCCATGCTTCAGCTAGGACTTTTAAGGGTTATAACGTGGCTTGGTTCACGGTTCAAGAAACAAAGGATAAAGGCTCAAATTTATTTGTACCCACCCGCTCTTCGTGATGTTCTTCCAACCTAGACTCAGCTGATCGTGCGTTAGACCTTGTTCGAGTCTTTGCTTTGATATACCAATGATGGTTCAGATAATGATGATTTATTTTGAATGGGCAGTCATCTCCCTTTTTTGTTGAGGTTTTGTAGGACCTCTTTTTTTTGATTTTATTATCCCTATTTTTTGCCTGAGCTGTTTCCTTTTTTGGAATTACAGTCAGCGGGATGCCCCAGTTTCGTAAGTCCCCTTTATAGGTTTTGACTTTTTGGGCTTTCATTTTTGAGATATAATGACTGCCTTTATTTATTGATTATTCGGAACCATCACTGTCTTTCTTTGTTTTGTAAGGACCTCCTTGGTTCCATTTGTCATGCACCTGGATCAACTGAGAGAACTACCCTGCCCCAGGTTATGATTAAGGGTTTTAATTTTTGAAAAGAAAAACTCCTACTTCTTTGGCTCAGAGGGGTTGACGAGGGATTAACTTCCTTATAACTCCAGTGTTTAGGGATTGAAGCAATGCCTGTACCTCATCAGCGGGGTTTGTTCAAAAGCATACTGTACATTGTGGTATCGTTTTCGTCATCCTCCCTCAAGAGGCTTAGAATTTTCAATTAAGAGTTGACCATCATAAAAATATGAAAGCAGTTTTAAGCATAGTAAGCATAATTAAATCAAGACAGACATGTGTAATGCATTCATGAAATAAAAGAGTTTAACATGATAATTGTTTATCTGAACAAGAAAAGAAAAATACAACTTGAATTCAAATGAACAAAAATCTCTCGACTCTAGCCATGTTTTGGTAATGGAGTAGTGATCACGTTGGGAGTCTCGGCAGGCTCGAACTCGATCTCTTTGGCATCGATCATGTTCTGAATCTTGTACTTCAGTGCCCAACAGTCCTCAGTATCGTGCCCCGGGCTATCAGAATGATAAGCACACCTCGCTTCTGGGTTGTAGCTTGGAGAGGAGGTCTTGGGATTTGCAGGAGGGTTGATCACCGCAATCAGGTTCATTTTCAACATGTGCTGCAATGCTTGTGACCATGGCATGTTAATGTTGGTGAATTGTCTTTTAGGCTCGTCCGGCCTTCGCTGGTTTCCCTTTTGTGGTTGGCGGCGTGGTGCAGAACCAAAGATCATGACTGCCCCTGCATGTTGGTCACGACGACTCTTTTGGCTGTATGCAGCATTAGATTCTTTCTTTCCCGTGTAAGGCTTTTTGTGAGTGTCAGAAGGTGTGGCCTCTTGAATTTTCCCACTCTTGATACCAGCTTCAATTCTTTCGCCAGTCAGGATGAGGTCGGTAAATCCTGCAGATGTATTACCAATGAGATGATTGAAGAATGGCCCGGATAGGGTCCCCAAGAACATATCAACGAGTTCCCGGTCAGTTAATGGAGGCTGCACCCTTCCAGCAAGGTCTCTCCATCTCTGCGCGTATTCCTTGAAACCTTCACTTGTCCCCAGCGACATACCCTGGAGTTGGGTACGTGTAGGAGCGAGGTCGGCATTGTACTGGTAATGCTTGTAGAAAGCAGTGGCTAGGTCTTCCCAGGTATGGATGTTGGCTCCATTCAATTGGTAGAACCACTCGAGTTGAGTCCCTGAAAGACTCTCTTGGAAGAAATGGATCCATAAGTTTTTGTCAGCTGTATAGGGCTGGATCCTCCTTGTGTAAGCCCTGAGATGCAATTTAGGATAGGATGCCCCGTCGTATTTAGCAAAGGCAGGTGCCTTAAACTTGTGCGGGATCACTACCCCAGAAGACAGACCTAGATCCTCGAAGTTCAGGCCAGGCACTTTTTGTATCTCCATAGCACTTAGCCGGTCTTCCAACTGTTTGTACCTATCCTCAGCCGGAGGGTACTGTTCGTCGTTGAAATCTGTCTCATTGTCGGAGACCACTAGACTGGGAACCCTTTCCTCTTGATGACTGCTTTTCCCCACAGATGGAGTTGTCCTCTCAGCTTCCTCCTGCACTGTATTCCCAGATCTGCGTCTAGGGCTGAACAAAACAGTCCTCTTCTTCTTCTTTTCCTTCTTCAAGAGCAGAGCCTTCAGATCTTGTTGCCCCTGGGTCAAATTCATGATCAGCCCTTGGAATTGGGCGTTCTGAGCCTGGAGGGCCTTGATAGTGTGCTCGGTTGAGGATTCAGGATTCATGGCGAGGCTACTGAAATAAACAGCGAAGAAGGTAAGCAACCTGCAGAGAAAGGGTACCTGTTATGCAATGATATGTATGATATGCATGCAATGATTTCAAGGACCTCGCGGGGTAAACAGAGAAACTTGTTAGAGTTGGAAACTGGCAACTTGATTGAAGGTACTTCATGTTGTTGAGAGTCCTTCGTCAAGGGTCAAAGGCTCACCATATCCAGTGGGTCATAGCCCCTGACAACCTTGTCTAGAAGAAAATAAATCCCCTTTTGCCCCTTGCTGGACAGTTGGTTCATCATGACCTACATCACAAGCCCTTGAGATCCTTGAAATGGGTTAGGATGTATGCAATGGTATGATGTTATGGTATGCATGGGGTAATGTGAGTAAACCCTGTTATGAGCCCTTATCAAGGACTACAAACCAAAACCTGCAAGAAAACTTGGTAAACTCTGTTATGAGTCCTAATTAAGGACTATAAACAAGCCCTGCAAGTAGTTCATATGTCAGATAAAACATGCGAGTAATCAAGTACGAAGGCATACAAGTCACACAAGATAAGCCCTTAGAGTTTAGGCCAGCATGAGGTCTAGGTGTTACCCTCTTTCAGTTGGTTGGTTCATACCTGTCCTATCAGAAGTAACCGGGTTCTAAGGGTCCCAATATCACCGGATTGCTTTCATTGTTCATCGTTTCGATTTAGCCACTGGACTGGCGACCGAAATATTCCAGGAAAGCAACCCTCAATTGAGTGTAGTATCGAGTATCAACCAACCTCGGACTGCACCAAAGCCAGTTATCTCACTACCCTAAAGAGGCCAAGATAGTTCAATTAAGGTTCCTAAGGTCTGTTGATGCTTCACGACACCACGCGGAGGCCCCGTACTCTCCTTGACTGAACTCAAGGGTTACCGGTACACACCAAAGTGCCACATCAACGTAGCAGACTGCTTCAACCATGTCGGTATACCCCGCACAGTTCACTCACAGCCTTGTAGCTACTTTCTAAGAAGGTATCCCCATATCCGGGTTAGGATCTATAGAACTCCCAAGACAGTCCCACAATTTAAAGCAAATAAGGAAAGCAATTGAAAACACAGTTATGAACTAACCCTAAGGTACACCTCACTTTAAGTTAAGTCCCCAGCAGAGTCGCCAGTTCTGTGATCGGTGGATCTGGAACTGACTGTTTAACACTGGTTCGCGAAATGTCGCGGAAGCAAGAGTCGCCACCGTCTTTTATTTTCTCCAAGTGGAAAGGACAAAAGCACAGAAAAATTCCTTAAAGAGATTGCTCTCGGTTCGGGAGGTAGGTTATAGAAAGGGAAGGTGTTAGCACCCTTTCTATCCATGGTTATCCATGGGCTCTTAGATACTTGCTCATTTGTGTGTTCAAAATTGTTTGTTTGCTTTTCAACTGTGGGTTTTAAAAAAAAGTTTCTTTGAAAATTCCAGTTCGACTCTTGTATCGGTCCTCAAGAGTGTTTGAAAAATTGCTTTCGAAAGCTTTTTGAAAAGGTGTCGGTGTGAAAAGTATGTTTGAATTTTTGTTTCGAAATTAGAGCAAGTATCTAGAGTCGTCTACCTACCCTAAGGAATTCGTCTGTGTAGATGTCCTTTAAAGTAGTGCCATCCCACCATTGAGAGGTAGGTAGCACCACCGTTGGAGGTGTTCGGGTCAATTCGAGGTTCGGGACATGGTGATCACCAGAGCAATAGGAAGACACCTTAGAAGCTACCCTCATGCCAGGTTCCCGGATCATGAGGACTTACTAAGACATCCTCTACTCGACGATCACCTTTCGAGGCAAGGCAACAGTGAGGCGTACCCTAGGGGTGGTGTGTGCGATTTGTGTGTCGTTTTCATTTGCATTTATCTTGTCATGTTATTGGTGTTCTACGCTTGTTTTTATTTTATCCATACATTCTTTCATGTCATTTGATTAACGGTTAAAAGTTGCAAGGAAAGTAAATTCTAAGCTATTACAAACGGCACGGATCCACATCGCCAAAAGTTTCTCGAACCCGATTTGACAGAAAATAAATAAAGAAAGTAAATAAAGAATTAAAAATGCGAGAAGTAATTAAAATGTTACAAGGCCTTGGGAGAGATACATGAATATTTAAGCGAAATAAAAGAAATATGCGAATTAAGAAAAAATTAAGAGCGAGGGCGTTGGACCCTTTTGCAAAGATTAAATTAATGGTGGAGTTAATTAATTAAAAAAAGAAATGTTTTTGGTATTTTTTAATATTTTAGGATTTAAATGAAAAGAGAATTAATTAAAATTAAAATAAGATGCAAACCCTAATTCTAATGGCTTTTAATTTATTAAAAAAATATTGAAGTTTTTAACCTAAATTAACCCTAAGTTATTTTCATGCAATTTAATTATAAAATAAATAAGATAAATAATATTAATTATATATAAAAAAATGAAAAGGATGAAAAATTATTAATTAAACCTATTTCTATATTTTTTAGATTTTTGTTAAAAGTATTAAAATTAAAACCCTAATTTAAAACTAATTAATTTACATGCATTTATTTATGAAAATACTAAAAATAAAATATTTATTGTTTTTTTTCTCTTTTCTGATTTTTAGGTGTTTTTTATATTTTTTTGTGAAAATAAGGAATTAATTAAAGACAATAATCAAAAGAAAATAAAAAATAAGAAAACATAAAGAAAGTGAAAAAATTGCAAACCAAGGGGGGTTGTAGTCCCCAACATGGAGGTGAAATTATGGAAATTCTGGCCCAATAACCTTGGCCTGTTTGACTTTGGCCAGACACGTGCATGTGCGTTGACTCAACCTCATGGTGTTCCTCCAATCTGCACCCTTGGATTGCTCTAAACGTACGTGTGGCTGACCTGATGAGGAGGTGTATCATGGTCTTCAGTAAGCGAAACTGCATGTGATGGTTAATTGAAAAATAACATTGAAATTATTGACGACCTGGGGCTCGAACCCAGGTCACGTGTGTTGCCAGCTCGTATGCCTTGCCACTGAACCAGATGCGCGTGTTTGATTAATAAACAACTAATAAATATTATAAAGGAAACACAAAAATGTTAGTGGGTCTGCGCGCGAATTTTTGAATCAGCCTATCACCGTTTGCCACGATATCGTCTTCTCCACATTCCTGAAACACAAATACATTAAGCCACGGTTTTTCACGTGTTCTCCTAGGCCGTCTATGGGAAAATAGCGATTAGGCCTAGGACGCTCATAAATTGAGCGCGAGCATGGGTTCTCCTTCGTCCAAGTGCGCTTATTCTAATGGTATGGGTCTGGAAGGCCAATTTTTCTTTGTTTCAAAATCCCCAATTTAAGGTCCTGCAAACCCTAAAATACAACCATGGCGATTTCTTGTATAGCTCATAAAAACACAATCAATTCATACAGTTAGCTTCAGAACACATTACTCAATATAAATGCATAATCAAAATGCCATGAAAACGCCTAAATCTGGAAATACGATTTTGAAAAATATAAGAGAAAAGTGGATTTCTGTATACCAATTCAACGCGTTAGGATTGATGTTCTTGATTGGAATACGTTCAGTAATCTTCAAGGAAGCTAATGGAATGGAAATCATGGCTTGAAACCACCTGCAAGTTAGTTTTCAGATTTGAGTTTCTTTGCCAATTTTTCAAGTTTGATAATGCTCTTCTGCGCAGCTTCAATTGTCCTCAGCATTAGGGTTGTGTTTTGGCTTTTGTATTGAGTCAATTAGGGTTGAAAAACTGATCATAATCTCTTGCAATGATGGTTTTTGGAAATTTGATTTTCAAGATCTTTAACCAAATATTTTTCATGTGCTTTTTGATACAAATCAACTCCAATCTCTCCAAATCTTTCTATATTGGGATATGCACGAATTATTGAGAATAAAACATGTACAAAAAGATTTGTTAGGTTAAGTTAAATATTTTTCACATATTTAATTGATTTAAGTGAATTATTATAAATAAAAATTCAAATAAATAAATAAAA
The DNA here is from genome assembly GCA_948472305.1 of Vicia faba. NCBI lineage: Eukaryota > Viridiplantae > Streptophyta > Magnoliopsida > Fabales > Fabaceae > Vicia > Vicia faba. The sequence continues at coordinate 378,258,330 of OX451736.1, forward strand.
AATGAAAAAAATACTTCCCTTTGGGCCAAGTGGTCGTGCACATGCTTGGAATGATGAATTGTGGAAGAAAAATGGGCCCATTAGCAATTTTAGGTCATTTGAATCAATGTTGACTTTTCAAAATATCCAAAAATTTCCCAACTTATACAAGGCATAACTTGCTCAATTTTTAAGCTTTTCTCATGTTCTTGGACATTTTGGAAAGGTCTTTGAGTCCTCTAACCAATGCCTTTGGTCACATGTCATTTTGATTTACCAATCTTAAGTTATGGCCTTTGACTTAAAGTCCCTTTTTGTTGACTTTTGAAAATGACCTATAATGTTGAAATTGATAACTTTTTGTGAGGCCATTTCTTGGACTTGAAGTATGAAGAGGAGTTGTAGGAAATGTCTTTCTCTTCAAAATGAGCTTTGGATGGAATTTTTCTGATAATCCATGTGAAAGTTATGCCCTGGTCAATTTCAGTTGACTTTTTTAGCTGTCCAAATAAGGAAACTTTTGCATCTTGATGATTTTTGAGCCAAACTTTGAGAATCATGATCAAGCATTGATCAAATGATGTTTGTAGCTTCAAAATGATATGTTGACCAAAAATTTGAACTTTTGACTGCCAAATGACCATTTTGCCCCTACAGTTGACTGTAGTGCAATTAGGGTTTTGACTGTGCAATTTTGAGCTGAATGTCTTGAAACTTGATATGAGGATGCTTGACCATGTTTATAGGCATGTGATACTTGATTGGACCTTTGGAAACTTCATTTTCTTGATCAAAACAAAAACCCTAATCTTGACTGTATAGGAGGCTCTTGCACTGTGCAACCCTTGGGGAATTTTGCAGCTTGACTTGGCAATTTCTTGAAGAATATGGGAGGGCAAATTTTGGGGTACAACAGCATCCTTTATAAAGGCAGCCATGATTGTGTTCTACTTCGTTGTGTGGACAAGGTTGAAGCAGAGTTAATCATGACCGAAATACATAGTGGCACATTTGGCACCCACTTAAGCGGACATACGATGGATAAAAAGATTCTAAGGGCAGGCTACTACTGGTCTACCATGGAAGCTGACTGTCATCAACATTCCTGCACCTGCCACAAATTCCAAGTCTACAACGACAAGGTACATATTCCTCCTATTCCTCTCAACTTTCTAACAGCTCCTTGGCCATTCGCAATGTGGAGAATCGACATGATTGGAGAGATCAAGCCTACAGCATCCAATGGACATCGCTTCATCTTAGTCGCTATTGATTATTTTACCAAGTGGGTCGAAGCAACTTCCTACGCCTCAGTTACAAAGAATGTGGTTGCCCGCTTCATCAAGAAGAACCTCATATGCCGGTATGGTATCCCTGATAGGATTATCACGGATAACGGTACAAATTTGAACAACACTATAATCACCGATTTATGCGAGCAGTTCAAGATTTATCATCACAATTCATCTCTCTATCGGCCGAAGATGAACGTTGCTGTTGAAGCCACGAACAAAAATATCAAGAAGATCATTCAAAAGATGACAGTCACTTACAAGGACTGGCATGAGATGTTACCATTTTTCTGCATGGATATCGTACCCCGACACGTACTTCAACAGGGGCAACCCCATTTTCTTTGGTATATGGCATGGAAGATGTTCTACCTATGGAAGTTCAGATTCCTTCCTTGAGGATTATGAAGGATGCCGGTTTGAGTGAAGACGATTGGATTCAGACCCGGCTTGATCAACTTAACTTGATCAACGAGAAGCGACTTACTGCTATTTGTCATGGTCAGACGTATCAAAAACGGATGATCAAGGCTTTCAACAAGAAAGTCAGGCGTCTGGTATATCAAGTCGGAGATCTTGTAATCAAGCGGATCATCTTGCCGCAAAGTGATCTCAGGGGAAAGTGGACTCCTACTTACGAAGGACCATTTATGATCAAGAGCATCTTTTCTGGTGGGGAAATGATTCTGACCACCATGGACGGTGACGACTTTCCGCACCCTGCGAAAGCAGACATAGTCAAAAGATACTACGCATAAAATGACCCGACAAGTTGAAAACCCGAAAGGGCGACTTGGGCAAAAATGGGCATCCCGGTGAATTGAAAACCCGAAAGGGCGGTTCAGGAAAAAATTAGGGATAAACAAAAAAAATCTATACACCCGGCAAGTTGAAAACCCGAAAGGGCGACTTGGGCAAAAAAAGGTTTCCTGGTGGATCGAAAACCCGAAAGGGCGGTCCAGGCAAAAGTTAGGGAATTAAAGCGTATGACTATGTCTCGTCGGATCACTTTAAGAACAATCTCTTCACTAACAAGCTCCAAGATTCTGATCAATCTAGTCATCAGCGAACGAAGCAGCAAATGGACAAGATATTTAGAGTTGTGAAGGCTATAGCAGAATGGGAACCCCATGGAATTATTACACATAGCCATCTTTCTTTTGTATAAATTTTTTTCTCAATTTTTACGACAACATTCTCTTACTAGGATGTCTGTCTCCTTTGTACAAAGATGCTTACAAAAGTTAATACAAAGATACTTCAAATCACAAAAATTTGCTTGCCTTTCCTTTCTTTTTACACTTATGTTTTATTTGAAAACGTCCAATGTTTTGTTAAATAGACATATGCATTTGAATATAATCATTGCTTACAAATAAAACGAAATTGAGAAAAGGATAATTACTGATAGATTGAAGGTGTAGGGAGATATCTTTGTGCTATTCCAGAAGAAATCCCCTACAGTACATCGTTCAGATCCTCAACAAAGCTAAGAGCCTTAGAGTATGTGTCCCCAGCGGAGTTAAATTTCAATATCCCCAGTGGAGCCCGAAAACCCTGAAATACCTTCCTCCCCAGCGGAGCCAGAATATTCTAAACCTATTTCTCCAGCAGGTTATCTTAAAAGTCTGAGAACCAAGCTGATAACAGCTAATTTCTTATCTTATCCCCGACTAGGATGATTCCCCAGTAGTTTGGAATACAACCCAAAGCTCTTGATTTCACCGGCCGAGTAAACGTTCTCCCCGCAGAGTTATCTCCCAGCAGATCGAAGATTATCGGTCTCATTTCTCCAAGTAGAAACCTCCCAGGTTTTAACTCCCCAGTAGAGATTTTCAGAGCTTTCCTTATTTCCCAGGAAAGTCATGAAGGATTCTCATTCCCCGTAGAAGTTGTCAAAGCTCTTGTTAATCCCCACCAGTCACCAAGGATCTTTAATCCCCAAGCAGTCCGCAAGGATTTCACATCTTCAACAATCAAAGATTTTTGAATCCTCAGCATCGGTCAAGGATTTACTTTCCCCGGCATCAGTCGGAGATTTCATGATCTCCAGTTACTAAGGATTTATCTTCCTCAGCAAGACAGCTACTCAGCTTATATGCACATCCATTACATTTATATATCATAAACATTGATGAAATACAGTTCATTACATCATGCATATCATGCAACATAACTTTGTGTTTTAGATAACATTTTTACCCTTTTCAGGATAAGATTAAAAGGCTATCGGTAACAATTATTCAGATACAGTATGGATACACCCCAGACACGGCGGTTATTCTATTTACTCATTCAGAATCTCAAGTCAAATACAGTACGGATACACCCCAGACGCGGCGGTCATTTTACTACTCATTCAGACTTCAGCAATCTGATACAGACTAGATACGCTCCAAACACGGATGCCATTATGGCCCTTACACCAGCAGTTTGATTCTCCCCAGTGCAGTCGCCACGGAAGTCATTCTGTCACTTATTCAGACCCGAGTTATAGTTTCAGATACACTCTAGACACGGAAGTCATTCTGCTACTCATATAGGTCTCAACTTCAGTTATAGCTCGGATACACTCCAGAAATGGACGCCATTCCTTTGCTTATACAGACTCAGTCTCTAGATACGGTTCAAATGCATTCCAGACACGGATACCATTTTGATGCTCATTCTTCTGACCTACAACATTACAATTCAACAAACATTCTTGGATGGCATATTTAAGCCCATCCCCAGCAAGATTCTACCATCTCCAAATGGCATATTTAAGCCCATTCCCTCAATAATGCTTTGACGAGTGCAAATTTACGGGCACTTTAGTGTCCAATCCTCTTTTACCTTCGAGTCGCGAAAGGCAAACTTGCCAATCTAACTCTTCAGGTTCAAGAAGATTGAACAGAGGCAACTGTTGTACCCCAAAATTTTCCATCTCATTTTATCAACATTCTCTCATCACAAGACCCTTGGAACTCAAGACCAAGCTGGGGTTTACTCTGCTCAAAACACCTCCTTGCACTGTTGACCTAAATTAGGGTTTGAGTTTGCACAAGGATGTTTTGACCTACAATGCCCAAAGTGACTTTCATACTTCATGTTGGACTCACAAGTTTGTCCATACTAAGTTTCAAGCCTTGAATTAAATTTTTGCCCAGTCAATTGGACTGTTGACCTAGAAATCAGTTGTATTGGGGGAAAAGTCAAATGTGGCCAATTGACAGTCAAACCTCATGAATCTTGACCCACATCAACATTATTAACTCATATGAACCATTTGATCAAGTTTGGATCACAATTCCACAAGAAATTTGATCAGATCACCAAAAGGGCAAAATGGTCATTTTTAGGGTTTTTACTGTACAAAGGCAATTTTTGACTGCTTGACTCAGCCAATGGCAACTCAAGCTCAACCATGGGCTAAAGGACTCAATGACATTATCTTTACCCATTCAAAAAGTTCAAAAGATCTCAAATGCATAGGATTGACAGATGAATTTTTCAGTCAACTGATCAAAATTTGATTGTGCACTGAAAAGTCAAACTTTGACTTTTTGGTCAAAATCAAGTGCCAAGGGTCATTTTTAATCAAGATATGTCAAATTATGAAACTTGATCATCAAGAAACCCAAAATTGCAAATTAGGGTTTGAAATTGAAATTTTTCATAACTTAGAAATTTTCTAAGTTATGAAATTTTCTTAATTTTTCCTAACTTTGCCCCACATTTTCACCAAGATGCAAATGGATTCAAACAAAACTTACAACATGAAAGTTGTATTCCATCACAAATTCTAAAACTTTGATCCACAAAGTTTTCTCAAAATAAGCTTGGATCTCAAGTTATGATTTTTGGAACAAGGGTACCTAAAACTTTTAACTTAGAAATTTTGCCCTAGTTTAGGCAGGGTTTTGACCCATCTTCTTGGCCATTTTTCACATAGTTCCACTTGGAGTTTTAAGTTGAATTTCAAAGATGGATTATATTACATGTTGCAAGCTTTCCAAATTGTCCAAGAACGTCTCAAACACCTTTGTGGTTAGGGAGAATCGAATGCTTGAAGTTGGCAAAAACTCACTTTATAACCATGGCCAATACATGTTCATACCACTTGCCAAATCTGACCAAACTAGCTTAGTACATAATTACAGGCCTGTAAACCAATTTACACTCAAAAATTGAATGCAAATACATTTTACATTGACATTGTTCTGATCAAGAGAGCATTGTACAATGAACATTTCCATTTTGAGCATAAAGGTCACACTTCCATTTTCATAAATGCAACTTTATGTCAAATTGCATTTTCTTGAGCCTTGGACTTTTTTCTTTGCAGCAAACAAGTTCCCTAATCTCAGGCATAGTACACTAACTTGATCATGCTTGTAACTAGCCTGTATAGGCCACAGCTTGGTCACTTCACATCTTTGCTTCAAAACCAAGGCATTGTACCAAAAGTCAATAACTCACACATCTGATATATTGAACTCAAGCAACGTTTTCAAACAAGTTTCACACATCCTAGTAAGCCAAAAACACGAGCCCTTGATCCCTCAAACACCCTTAAGCACAAAATCTTCATTTCTGCCCAAAACAGGGCCAGTTCTGCAAATCACAAGCCACAATCAAATCCCCTCGTGCGTTTTATCCCAAATCACTTCAAACACATTCTAAACAATACACCTAAGCTGTCCAGACCATTCACAAGCTACTGTAACTCCATTTACAGTGATCACCATTTTTGTTTGGAAGCTTTGCAGGTTGAGTTCTGTAGCACGATTCAGGCCACTTCAAAACAAACTAAGCATTGGGAAAGGTTCATGGGACATCAAGCAAGCTCAAAAGAACCTTAGGCCCCATTGGAAGTTGTTGTATTATCCAACTCGAACTCAACTGAAACAGGTATTTCGTGAACTTCTATCTCTCTATCTAGGAACATTTAGCCTTAGGTTTGTGAATAAAAGATGTTGTACTCATTGCCCTGAAACCATACATATGCTTAGTTTTCATTTATATTAATCGTGCTAGGAGAATTTCATCCATGAACTTTCTGAAAAAACCAGGTTAGAAATTAGGGCCAGAGAAATTCTCTCTGGTCTTTGAGAGTTAGGATTAATGTTTTATATGGTTGAAATCGTTGTTTGATGCTCTACAAGTTTCATGTTTTGAGTTTTGTCAAAAAAGCACTGAAACAAGAGATACAAGTTTAAACTAGCCACGTGTGTTTTTCTGTTTGTCACAAGGAAGGAGATGAAGTCTGGGCTGGGCCTGGCTTTCTTGCTTCCAACACCTCCCAACTTACTTTCAGCACCCCCTGGCCCATTTCATTGTATTTTCATTATTTTTGCATTTTAATTTCTTTTCTGACTTTGATATTTTATTTTCAAATATAAAAAATACTCTAAAAATATTTTCACAATTTTTTTCATTTATTAGATATTTTATTTTGATTTTTTCTAATATAAACAACAATTTAAATACTTATATTAATTTGTTTAAACTTGAAAATAATGCAAATAATACTCTTATTTTCATTTCTATTTTTTATTTAAACCAAAAATATTTTCTTGAATATATTGTATTTTTTGTAAATATTTTATTTTATTTTTACATACTTAACATATCTAATATATATATATATATATATATATATATATATATATATATATATATATATATATATATATATATATATATATATATATATATATATATATATATATATATATATATATATATATATATATATATATATATATATATATATATATATATATATATATATATATATATATATATATATATATATATATATATATATATATATATATATATATATATATATATATATATATATATATATATATATATATATATATATATATATATATATATATATATATATATATATATACTTTTTTTTATTAAATACTTAGAAATAAAACACAAAAATATTATAATTTTATTTTTATTATTATTTATACTGAAAAATATCTTTTTTTGGATATATTTCATTTTTATACATATTAATATTTTTGTACATAAAAAAAACATTATATTTATTTTCTTAAGGAATTAGGGTTTTTACCCTAAAAAAAAACAAATAAAATTAATCTTTTATTTATTTCTTTATACTTTTTTACATTAAAAATAATTTTGCATACATGAATAAATAAAAACTCTTTTTTTTGCATAATACATTTTGTTTAATTTTTATTTATCTTGTTTAATTAAATATTGCCCATTTATTTTATTTGCACAAAGAACTCGATTTGGATGTAATAGTAATTAGGGTTTTATATTTCTTGTCAAATAATCCCCTATTCAAATTGTACCCCCTCCCTATATCAAAGTTGTAATAGCTTAGATTTATTTTTACGCATTTAACGCTTTCAATTATGCCATGATTAGAGAATTAGGGTTTGTATGCCAAAATCAAATTAACAAATAGTTTGACCTAATCAAAGACAAAATGCATGAAAATCAAACACAATACACACTTGGAAAGTGTTTTTGAAATTGTTTGTTTTGAAAGTGAGCGAGGATGTTTGTTTTGAAAGTGAGCAAGCAACTAGGAATAATATACCTACTCAAAAGTCTTTGTTCATTTCTTCCTTCCTTTGATATTGCTATCTTACCATTGATTTGGTCAAAAGCCTTATCTTTGGATGTAAAAGGGACGGGCGTGGGTCATCGTATAGTCATGATAGCAATGTTGTGAGATATCTTAGCATTTCTCTTTGAGGGACTAAGATCATTTGAAAGGCAACATTTGTAGCGACATCGAGGGACTATGATCTTGTATTTTTGATTGTTTTTTGGCTAAGATATCCCACATGCATAACATGATCATTTTTGTAAGGAAACAAGTGGAATTACCCTAAAGGTGCATGTGTGAATAGTGTGCTTGATTTGCATGCATTTCTTATCTTAGATTAGGGTTATCTACTATTGATTTTATCATTCAATACAAACCCTAATTACTAGCATTTATATGAAAGTGATAAATTGCGAAAAGTAAAATTAGAACGCTATTACATCATTAGGGGATGGGGTATACAAATTTACAAATGGAGATTTGCAAGAAATTAAACCTAATTATCTATTACAACCACATTGAATAATATACAAGAATTGAAAAGAATATAATGTGCAAGAATGTAAATGGCAAGGAAATGATTTTGTTTGATTTTTGTTAAGGGTTTAGTTTTGACCTAATTAAGAAAAATGATTAATTAAAATTAAATTAAATAAAACCTAAACTAATTAAGAAAATAAATTAAGTTAGAAAGCATTTTTAGGGTTTTTTATGAAAAGGTTTAGAGTTTAATAAAAATAGTATGGAAATTAATTAATTAAAAGAAACCTAAATTCTAAGCTAATTTTAAATAAAAAGGAAATAATTAAACCTATATCTAATTATTATTTATTTAAGAAAAAGAAAGAAATTAAGTTTTGTTTAAGAAAATGTTTTTTTTATCTTTTTGTTTTATAAAGAAAATAAAAATGTAAGTGTGTAAATAATAAATAAAAATATTTTGGATTTTTATTAATAAAATAATAATAATAATAATAATAATAATAATAAAGATAATATATAAAAATAAAGAAAAATAAAATAAAATAAAATATAAAAATAAGAGTCAGGGGGGTTTGAAAATGGTTAAAGGAGTTTGTTAGGAGAAAAAAACAGTTTTGGAAGGCCTGGCCCAATGATATTGTTTTTGTAATAAAAAACAATAAAATAAAAAAAGCTTGGGCATGTGTGTGATAAGCAGGCAGGGGGGTGGTGCAGCAAAATGGCAAGGCCCGATGATTAAGCTCAGGCGTTGATTGTGTCAAAAGAGAGAAAATATGGGAAAATATGAAAAAGTGGCAGCGCTGGGGCTTGAACCCACGCCCTTGAGATAAACGCGCGATGCCTTTGCCACTGAGGTGGCTGTACATCAGTTAACTTAGATGAAACAATAAATACATAACATAAATCAAGTCCTGAAAATGACTTCATCTTCAACCTCCAGCCATGGTTCCTATAACTTACTCATTTCTCAACAAAAATGAAAAATGTAAACATGAAAGTTACTCCATTTGTCCATATGAATCCAACCATATAAATATCATAAGCTATAAATCAAAGATGAATGAGAATTTATAAAAGTATCAAATTCATACCTAACTTTTTTAGAGATTCAAACCTAAAATTATCTAAGCTCAATCAATATAAATGAAATCTATGGATATATACAGTTTCAGGGCAATGATATCTATAATTTATCTTCACAAATGCAAGCTTAACAATGCCTAAATGAAAAGATAGAAGTTCAGAAAAGATACCTCAAAACTGGAAATCATGAAATTAGTTTGAGCAACTTTCAAGGAGTTGTGATGATCAGGTTAGCTTCAGTGAACCTCCAGGAAGCTAATGCAATGATTAGTTTCGAATGAGGATGGCTGAAATGGCCAGAAGAAGTCAACATGCAGACTATGTTTTTTGGTTATGGAGGTTAATGAAAATGGTGTTACAGTTCTTGAACAAGGACATGGATGGACTATATTTGAGGTATAGAAGCTTTGTGATTGACTAGGAATGAAAACGCACGAGGGAAATGTGAGTTATAAGTTCAAAGTCAAAAATTGTGCATCAATGGTGTTTTTTGGCAATTTCTGGCTTGCAAGTGTTTGAGAGAGTTTCAGGGTGCTTGAGCTCGTGTCTTAGCTTGCAAATAGTATCTCTATTTATAAGCAAATGGTTTTGATACTTGTAGTTGATCAGAATTCGAATTCACATGTTTAAGCTCAACATGTGATTTTCTTGACAAAATAAGTTTCCATGCCTTTGTACTTTCTATTGTAGAGTGGTTACACTTTAAACAAGCTTGCTTCTGACTTTTTAGATGGATTGTGATCAGAGGGAACAAATGAGAGGCTCAAGAATTGACTTTGTGCATAAAGCTTGCTTTTCAAGAATGGCAATGTTAACTTTCTTCCTAAAATGGCAAATTGACTTGGACAATGCTTAAACCACTTGGATCATAGATCAAAAGTTGGTGTAATCCATTAATTATGGATAGATACACAAGTTAGAAGGCCTGCAAAGCAAGATTATGCAGCATAACATTGAGATTGGATTATGTGTTCATCAAGAAAATGACTTGTAATTCAAGTTTGAAACCCTAACTTTTTGCCTTCGATTCTCCTAGCCCAAGTATGATTTAAATGAGTTATTAGACATTTTGGAATGCTTGTAACATTCTCTACAACCTTCATATTAGACATTTTTGAAAATATAATTTGGAACTAGGTGAAAAATTGCCATGAAGTTAGGTTAAAATCCTGCCTAACTAGGGCAAAATTTCACTAAGTTTTTTAAGTTTCATGAACATGTCTTCACAAAATCATAACTTGAAATCCAAGCATTTCTAGGAAAATTTATGCCCTAAAATGTTTTAGATCTCATTGAGATCTACAACTTTCATGTTGGAAGTTTCCTTTGAATCATCTTGCATCATGGTGGAAATTTGGCTCAAAGTTATGAAAAAAATATGAATTTTCCAACACTTAGAAAAAATTATAAGTTTTAGAATTTAGACTTTTCAAAGATGAATCTTGACTTTTTGATTTCTTGATGAACAAGTTTCATATTTTGACATGTCTTGATGACTTGTGATCTTTGAAACTTGATTTTGATCAAAAAGTCAAAGTTGGACTTTTGAGTGTACAGTTACTTTTCATCAATTGACTGAAATTCAATTATCAATCAATTGATCTTGAGAAATGTTTTGAGCCATTCCATTAGGTCAAAATTATGTATTTGAATCCTTGAGATCATGTCTTAGAATCCTTGAGATCATGTCTTAAACCCATAACTCATTGGTTAGGTCAAAAGTCAAAAATTGCACCTTCTTAGTCAAATCCCTAATTTTGACCATTTTTCCCTTTTGATGATCTGATCAAATTTATTGAGGAATTGTGATCCAAACTTGATCAATTGTCATATAGGAGTTCATAATGTTGATATGTACCAAAAATTATGAAGTTTGACTATAATTTGACCACAATTGACTTTTTCCCCAATATAGTTGATTTTAGGTCAACTGATCAATTGACTGAGAAAAAATGTGATCCAAGACTTGAAACTTGACATGAGTAATCTTGAGGGTCCAAAATGATCCATGAAAGTCATATGGGGCATTAAAAGTCCATTTGTCCTTGTGCAAACTCAAACCCTAATTTGAGTCATCAGTGCTTAAAGAGGTGTCTTGAGCTGATCAAACCTTGTGTTGTCTTGAACCAAAGGAGATCTTTATGAGAGGTTTACTTAAGAAATGCGAGGAAAAATTTTGGAGTACAACATCTGCCCTTGTTCAATCTTCTTAAACCTGAAGAGTTAGATTGGCGGATCCGCCATTCGTGACTTGAAGGTGGAAGATGATTGAACACTAGAGTGCCCAAAAATTTACACTCGAAGATGTATTAGGAATGGGCTTATAGATTCCATTTGGAGGAATGATGGTAAATACTGGAATAAGTATCAACACAAATCTTTGGTCGATTTATACTAATACTTGATGTTTTACCTGTGGGAAAAAAGGGTTAGTTAAATGTAGATGTATGTGTGATGTTCATAAGATGAATTAGATGATGTATGAATGTGGGATGCATATTTGTTCAGGAAAATAAATCCCTGACTACTGCTGAGGAATTCTGTAAAGATAAATCCCGGATTGCTGTTAGGGATGAAGAATATACATATCTTCAAACTTTGTTGAAAGGATGCTTCCATCGGGGATTATCTTTCGCATGTTAGCTGTTATCTGGTCAGATCCAGGCTTCACAATAATTTGCTAAGGATGAGGAAGTCAACTGCTATCTGGTCGAATCCAGGCTTCATGGTAACTTACTAGGCAAGAATAAATTAACTAGTAAATTTGTTCGTATTCCAGGCTTCGCAGAAGATTTCATAAAATTGAACTGTTATCTGGTCGGATCCAGGCTTCGCAGATTTCTTGAAGTGGTAACTACTATATGGTCGGGTCCAGGCTTCATGGTTTTTGAAAAGTTATACTATTATCTGGTCGGGTCTAGGCTTCATAGTGTCTTGTTGGGGATTGTATCTAGTTGTTATTTGGTCGGACTCCAGGCTTCATAATAACTTGCTTGAATAGACGAAGTTGAACTCACATCTGGTTGGATCTAGGCTTCACACATTTTGAGGTGGATGAAATTAATTGCTATCTGGTCGGGTCCAGGCTTCACAATAAAATTGTCTGAAGAGATAGGGTTGAACTGATATCTGTTCGGATCCAGGCTTTACAGTAACTTGCTTGGAACTTAGTTGTTATCGGGTCGGATTCCCGGTTTCACAACAAACTTCTGAAGGGAATTTCTATCTGGTCGGATCCAGGCTTCACAATAACTTGCTTGAAAAGATGAAGTTGAAAACTGATATCTAGTCGGATCCAGGCTTCACAATAACTCGCTGGGGTAAAGGCAAACTCTATTGGGGAAAAGAAGTTAAACCTTGGTCTGGTTGAGTCCAAGTTCTTCAATATCTCAAATAGTTAAACTATTATCTGGTCGGGTCCAGGCTTCATAATGTCTTTAGTTAACTATTATCTGGTCGGGTCCAGTATTCATAGTAACTGAAAGTTGTACTATTACATGGTCAGGTCCAGGCTTCATAGTATCTTGAAAAAATGAAATTGACTGCTATCTGGTCGGATCCAGGCTTCACAACGACTTTTGGAGATAGAAAAGGCTTTATTGGCGACTTCACTTGGGATTAGGGGTTATGGCCCTCTAATTTGTCAAGCTGGAGAGGATAGACTCAGCCGGGGAAGATAGACTCAGCCGGGGAAGATAGACTATGCCGGGGTAATTTTGTTGTTCGTTGATTGTTATATATTGTATGTTGTCTGTTGCGGAAATAAACCCCGTTGGGGAATACTTGATGAACTGCTGACGAGGTGAGTTCTTTTACAAAGATATCCATAAGGCTTCTTCTTGTAGGATCAACTTAGCTGGGGAGAGAGCTGTCAAGAGACTGAGACTCTGGTTGGAGATCAACCTATGCAAAGAGACTTTGTGGGTAACTTTGTTTGAGGAATGGTGTATTGTAACCGTCCTTGTGGTGATAATGCTAATGAAATAACTCTGTGGGGATATTCCATATACATTAAAGAGATTCTTGATACTGCTTAGCAAGACACATGTTCCAAATAGTTTTAATTATGTTCACATGCATATGTTCATTCAATTTTCGTCATTGGACATTTTTGCATTCAAAACAAAAACAGAAAGTTTGCACTTCAAAGTATATATGTATTGATATTTTGCCCATGAATACGCTCTTTTTGTACAAAGAGACGAAGATCCTAGTAAGAGGAAATTGTTGAAAGGAAAACAAAAATTGAAAACAAAAACAAATAGCCATGTGGAAATGATCTCATTGCATTCCAACTCTACTATTTCCCTAATGTCTTCGAATGCGTCTTGTTATTGACATAAATTGATTGGATTGATCTTGGACCGTTTGAACTTGGACCTTGGTAATAAAGTCGACTGTGGTGATTCCACGAGAAAAAGTCATACGCTTTCAATCCTTAACTTTTTCCTGGACTTCCCTTTCAGGTTTTCAGCCCACCAGGATACCCATTTTTACCCAAGTCGCCCTTTCGGGTTTTCGACTTGCCGGGTGTACAATCTTTTGCATGTATATCTAATTTTTCCCAAACCTTTTGGTTTGCTGGGATGCCCTTATTTTTCCTAGGTGTGTCAACCTAGCGGGTCTCTTATGCTTAGTATTTTTTAACTATGTCCGTGTTCACAGGATGTGGGAAGTCTTCACCATCCATGGTAGTCAGCATCATGGCACCGCCAGAGAATACTCTCTTGACAACAAATGGCCCTTCGTAGGTGGGAGTCCATTTTCCTCTAGGGTCGCCTTGTAGCAGAATGATTCTCTTTATCACCAAGTCACCATCTTGATATACTCGAGGCTTGATCTTTTTGTTAAAAGCCTTAATCATACGTTTTTGGTACGTCTGACCATGAAAAATAGCAGCCAATCACTTCCCATCGACCAAGTTCAACTGATCCAATCTTGTATGAACCCACTCGTCTTTTCCTAGGCATGCTTCATTCATAATCCTTAGTGAGGGAATCTGAACTTCCACTGGTAAAACAGCTTCCATTCCATAGACCAAAGAAAAGGGAGTTGCCCCTGTTGATGTCCTAGCTGAAGTACGATAGCCATGAAGAGAAAACAGTAACATCTCGTGCCAGTCCTTATAGGTTACTACCATCTTCTGCACAATCTTCTTAATGTTTTTGTTGGCCGCTTCATATGTGCCATTCATTTTAGGTTTATAAGGAGAAGAATTATGATGCTTGATTTTGAACTGAGTGCAAAGTTCGGTAATCATAGCATTGTTGAGGTTAGTCCCATTGTCGGTGATGATCCTTTCGGGGATACCATGGTGGTAGATGAGGTTATGTTTGATGAATTTGGCTACCACGTTCTTTGTGACTGAGGAAAATGAAGCGGCTTCGACCCATTTGGTGAAATAATCAATAGCGACCAGAATGAAGTGATGTTCATTGGAAGCAGTGGGCTTGATCTCTCCAATCATGTCAATGACCCACATTGAAAATGGCCACGGACCGATCATGCCATTCAGAGGGATAGGAGGCACATGGACCTTGTCAGCATAGATTTGGCATTTGTGACAAGTTCTTGAATGTTGATGGCAAACAGTCTCCATTATTGACCAATAGTAACCAGCTCTCAAGATTTTCTTGGCCATCGTATGTCCGCTTGATTGAGTCCTAAAGAGACCATCATGCATGTCTTCCATAATTTCCTCTGCCTCCTTCTTTTGCACACATCGAAGTAGAGTAGAGTCATGGTTGCGCTTGTACAATATTCTGTTACTTAGGAAGAATTTGGCTGAAAATATTCGTAAGAACTTTCTGTCATTGATAGATGCTCCTTAGGGATACTCTTGTGCTTCAAGGTATCTCTTCACCTCATGGTATCAAGGCTTTTTTATGTCAGTGTCAAGCTCACAACAGTGTGCAGGTTCGTCGAATCTCTCAATGGTAATCATAAGAGCTTTGTTATCCCATCTGACTTTGAACATAGAGGACATGGTGGCCAAGGAGTCAGCCAGCTGATTTTCTTCCCTGGGGAAGTGTTCAAAGGTGATCTCTTCAAAGTAAGGAATTAGATATAGCACAAGTTCTTTGGAAGGGATGATATTAGGGTGCTTAGTGTCCCAATCTCCTTTTACTTGGATAATCATTAAAGCGGAATCCCCAAACACATTCAAATGCTTGATCCTAATATCGATGGCAGCCTTCAGACCCAAAATGCACGCTTCGTACTCAGCAATGTTGTTCGTACAATCAAAGCATAGTCTGGAAGTGAAGTGAGTGTGGCAACCTTCAGGGGATATGATCACAGCACCAATACTGTTACCCAAAACGTTGGAAGCCCCATCAAAGACCATAGTTCATCGGGATCCTTGTTCAGGTCTGTCATACGGTCTAGGTTTCGCACAGTCGGTCACTAGCATGATGTTCTCATCTGGGAAGTAAAAGTTCATAGACTGATAATCATCAACAGCTTGATGGGCCAAATGATCTGCTAATACACTTCCTTTGATGGCCTTTTGCATTGTGTATTAAATATCGTACTCAGTCAAGATCATTTTCCATCTGGCTATCCGTCCGGACATAGCAAGTTTCTCAAAGATGTACTTGATTGGGTCCATCTTAGAAATCAACAGAGTTGTATGAGTCAACATATATTGTCTTAGCCGGCGAGCAGCCCATTCCAGAGCGCAACAAGTTTTCTCGATTAGTGAATATCTGGTTTCACAATCGATAAACTTTTGGCTCAGGTAGTAAATAACATGGTCTTTTCGGCCAGACTTGTAATGTTGACCAAAAACACGCCCCATAGAATTATCTAGTACTGTCAAATACATGATCAAGGGTCTATCTTCAACCGGAGGCAGGGGAATAGGAGGTTCTTGCAGATATTCTTTGATTTTGTCGAAGGCAGCTTGGCATTCATCATTCTATCTGACTACTTGATCTTTCTTCAAGAGTTTAAAGATTGGCTCACAGGTAGCAGTCAAGTGAGATATGAAGCAGGCAATGTAATTGAGATGACCCAAGAATCCTCTAATTCCTTTTCAGAGTGAGGGACTGGCATTTCTTGGATGGCCTTTACCTTGGCAGGGTCGACTTCGATGCCTTTACCGCTGACAATAAAACCTAGAAGCTTTCTAGATCGTACTCTAAATGTGCACTTGTTAGGGTTTAACCTCAACTTGTACTTTTTCAACCTCTCGAATAGTTTGTATAGGTGATAGAGATGTTCCTCTTCAGTTTGTGATCTGGAAATCATATCATCCACATAGACCTCTATTTCATGATGAATCATATCATCCATATAGACCTCTATTTCATGATGAATCATATCATGAACAAAGCTACCATGGCCCTTTGATATGTTGCCCCTGCATTATTCAATCCGAACGGCATGACCTTATAGTAAAAGGTGCCCCATTGCGTAACGAAAGTGGTTTTCTCCATGTATTCAGGAGCCATCCTAATTTGATTATAGCCGGAGAAACCATCCATGAAAGAGAAGACTTTATGTTGAGCAGTGTTATCGAACAATACATCAATATATGGTAGAGGGAAGTTATCCTTGGGGCTTTCCCTATTCAGTTCCCTATAATCTACGCACATACAAACTTTTCCGTCTTTCTTTGGCACTAGCACCACATTTGCAACCCATTGGGGATAAGATGTCACAGCTAGGAATCCTGCATCAAATTGTTTCATCACTTCAGCTTTTATCTTTTCAGACATGTCGGTCCTTATACGACGAACTTTTTGTTTGACAGGAGGACAATCTTCCTTCGTCGGTAGACGATGAACTACAATGTCGGTATCCAACCCTAGCATATCTTCATATGACCAAGAAAACACTTCCACATAATCATGCAACATCTGAACCAATTTTCTTTTGACACTGCTTTCCAGGTTAGCGCCGATCTTAAACTTTTTCTTGTCTTCTCGGTACCCAGATTGATGACTTCAACCGACTCTTCATGCGGCTGAATAACCTTTTCTTCTTGTAATATAAGTCTGGCTAGTTCTTCCAGTATTTCACAATCTTCCTCGCCTTCATCTTCAGCTTGGTTAATTGGACGTTCAAAGTCATAGTTGGCAATAGTATAGTCATTGGTAATGAGATCCATAGTGGATGAGGACCTGCAAGAGTATGTGTGTGTACATGTAAGATACATGGCTATTTTAAAAAATTTATTTGAAGGAAAAGAAAGACAATGAGCAAAAAGATTTGAATGCGAAAGTCCAATGATTTGTATTGAATGATCATATAATAAAATGAACATAAATAAAACCCTTGACAATTGGACCACAGTGCCTCGGGCCAGGCACATGGCTTAAAAGTCATTTTTTAATATTACAGACAAAATGTTCTTGAATTAATAGAAAGAAAAACTCAAGTAATTACTCCTCAATGAAGGAGATAGGAACAAAGTCCTTTGCATGCCGATAGTTGAGCTCCATTGTAGTAGGGTATACCAAATCTTCAAATGTAACTTCATCATCATAATCACCTACAGCGTTGACTTCGTGGCTTCCAATACGGAGATGGGGCTTCCCTGCACGAGCGCGCCTCACTTCCTTCTGAGCCTTAACGGTGAAACCCAAACCGCATTTGTCTGCTTTGAATGGGATCTCGAGGAGTTGCCCCCAAGTAACACAGCTTCCTTCTTCGACTGCAGCACGAGCATCTTTGAATGAAACCATCTTTGGCACGACCTTAACAACTTTGGACATATCAGAAGAACATTTGGCAGTAGCAATCATTGGTGGAATAACTTCAAAATCCTGACATGAGGTTTCTATAAATTCTCCATCAATCTCCACATATTTGAAAGAGTTGAGGTGGCTTACCATAAACTCCTCCTTACCACAGACAATGACAATTCTTCCTTTGACCGGATACTTGAGCTTTTGATGAAGAGTTGACATTACTTCCCAGCTCCATGGATCCAAGGGCGACCCAACAAACAGGAGTACGAAGGACAGATATCCTTGATCGGAAGATCCACCTCTCCATGAACTGTCCTTTTGGACTCATCAAAATCCCTCACAATGATATCACTTGGTTTCAAAACTAATCCTTCACAGTATAAACGGTCTAGATCCCCCTTGGGTAGCACGTTTAAAGAAGAGCCAATGTCAACCAGAACATGTGCGAAGGTAGTCCATTTGCATTCAACAGAAACGTGCAGATCTTTATTGTGGTTCTTTCCAAATGGTGTCAGGTCAGCATCCGAGAACCCCAAAGCATTGTCGGCTGTTAAGCTTGCCACACAATTCATAAACTGGTCAGTTGTGGTCTCATGAGGGACATGAGCCTTCTTTAAGAATTTGATTAATTCCCGGGCATGAGCATCAGAACAGAGTAGCAAGGATAACATGGAAATCTTGGAAGGGGTTTACCCCAACTGCTCCACAATCTTGAAATCACTCCTTTTTATAATTTTCAAGATCTCATCCATTTCTCGAGCGGAAGTTTCCCCATTAACAATGTCTTTTGTGGGTATTTCTGTTACAACATGCTCAACTACCTTCTCTTTTCCCCTTTTATCAGTACTTGGCTTAGTAGCAGTGATACGGACAGGTGCCTTTGTAACAACTGGTGATGAGATGTTGGGTGAAAAGATTCTCTCAGTTCTGGTTACCTTACTAGAGCCAATAATGTTACCAACGTCATCAGCTTTGTCTTCTTCAATCCAGGCGTCTTGCTTTATCCCATGGTAAAACACCTCAGCACCATAGTTACAAGGCACTACTTTGTTTGAAGAGTATGGAATTGGTCCGGGAGCGGTAATTATCAGAGGAGCAACAATTGGTTCATTTGAAATCCTGATAGGACCCTTGGAAGAGATCCTAAGAGGCTTGTTTGAGATCTTCACACTTATTGGTCGAACTTTTGGCAAAAAGAGTCTTCTCAAATAGGATCTCATGGCTATTCATCAAGCGTTGAATGCCTTCCTTCAGCCCTTCGCATCCATTGAGTTATTTGGTACAACAAACACAATCCTTCAAACAGCCATGGAAAATCCCGACTTTCAAGATATTCTTTTTGATGATGTTTAATGGAGTAGTCAAGTCTTCGGCAGAGGAACCGAAAATGGCATCTTCAACAGCATTGACACCCTTGCCATGATTTGGCATAGGCGCGGTGATTACATTCGGAGTTGGAGGAGGATCAAATTCAATAGTCTTGTTATCTATAAAATCTTGAATTTTATTCTTCAGTGCCCATCATTGGTCAGTCTCATGCCCAGGACTATTTGAGTGATATGCACATTTGGCGTTTAGATTATACTTTGGTGAAGAGGTATCTGGATTGGCCGGAGGATCACGCAGTGTCACCAAATTATCCTTTAGCAAGTGTTGTAAGGCTTGGGATAGTGACATGCCTATCCTTGTGAATTGTCTTCTCGAAGTTTCAAACTGTTGATGATTTGAAGATGGTCTTTGAGCAGGAGTTGGATTAGAGATTCAGACAACATTAACAGACGGACGGTCATCCTTCTTGGTACGGGCCCTTGCCACATATGTAACATTGATTTCTTTCTTTGCAGTAAAAGGTTTATTTATAGGATTGGAAGTGGAGGTATATGCCATGGGAATCTTCCGGATTTTGATACCACTTTCAACTCTTTCACTGGTTAAGATCATCTCAGTAAAACCCGAAGAAGAACATCCAACCAATAAATTAAAGAATGGACCAGATAAAGTGCCCATAAACATGTCAATGTGCTCCCTATCAGTCAAAGGTAGTTGAACCCTACTGGCAAGGTCTCTCCACTTTTGGGCGTATTCTTTGAACCCTTCATTCTTCCCTATTATCATATCTTGCAACTGAACTCTTGTCGGCGCCAAGTTGGCATTATACTGGTATTGGTGGTAGAAAGCGGTGGCTAAGTCATACCATGTATGGATACGGGAACCATCCAATTGGTAATACCGCTCTAATTGCGTCCCAGCCAATTTTTTTTGAAAAAAGTGAATCCGGAGTTTCTTATCAGCGGTGTGCGGTTGAATTTTGCGCACGTAAGATTTCAGGTGAAGTTTTGAACAGGAAACCCTATCGTATTTTGCAAAGACTGGTATCTTGAATTTATGGGGAATGACAACCCCAGATATTGAACCCAAATCATAAAAATCTAAACCGGGGAAGACTTGAATCTTGACGACCTTCAATTTGTCTTCTAGCTGCTTGTACTTGACATCGGCAGGAGGATACTGCTCGTCAAAATAATCATCATCATCAGACGCTTGATCATTGATACATCCAGCCTGGGTACTAATAGCTTCTCCAATCTAATTCTCGTCTTCCTCAGATGAGTCTTCCACTACCGGGATATGAAGGAATGACTCTTTGAATCTTCCACCCATGTTGAACAGGGATTTCCTCTTTGGTTTCTTTTTAGCTACTAGTAATGCCATCAAGCTTGTTGTCCCTTGGCTAGGGTCAGCTGAGTCTCTTGAAACTGAGAGTTTTGTGCTTGTAGGTCCTTCATTGTTTTCTCTAGATCCATCTTGCTGAAATAAACAGCAAAAAGATAAGGAAACCTATCATGGAAAACCTGTTATGTTATGATGCATGGAAAATGTGTATGCAAATGATTTCAAGGATTTATGAAATTTAAATTTTTATAGACAAAGAATGAACAAACTTCAAATTTCATTAATTAGTTCAAACTGATTACAACATGCCTCTTGGGCTTTACAAAATAAATCTCTAAGATAAAAAGACCGAACGCATCCTCTTTGGTGCAAGGTAGGTGTTCAAACTTTGTTCTTCATGTAGCTGCTTGGTAAGCTCTAAGACCCTTTTCTCACTAGCATAGAATTGAGCTTCAAAGGTATCTTGTTCTTCCTTTAGCTGAATCCAACCCTTTTGCAAGTCTTCAAGAGAAGTTGGCATGTCGGGATGGAGGACAGTGTACGGGACATCTCCTTCGACCACATGTTCCATGATAACTGGTAAGATGGGGGGATAAGGCATCACAAGTTTCTAAGCACGAGGTCGTACCCACCTAAGGTAAGGCTCAAGGGGAATGGAATTCTTGTGTCCCAGTGTTTTACTATCCACTTTTCTTACAATCCTCCAAGCTCGTATAAACCTCTGATGATAGCCTTGATCGTCGCTCTCGTAGTCGGATACCACTCCTTGGATTAGCATATCACGAGGACCATCCCTTTGGGCGTAACCAAACTGCCGTAAGGCTAAGAAAGGGTTGTAAGTGATTCCTCCCCTAATTCAAAGCAAAAGGACATTAGGTAATTCCCCATAACGGTCAATGATAGTGACGTTTTCTAAGGATCGAGAACACCAATGAATATCCGAATGTCTGAGCCTCATCAACCTATGTGACCATCTCAAACCTTGCTCGTTCTTCAACAGAGACCGGGGAAGATGCGAAATAAACCAACTAGCCAAGAGAGGAGTGCAACACATGAGGATTCCTCTCTTCCTCGTAGTGCGAGAGTGAAAAGAATGTAGGATATCTCCCAACAAAGTAGGCACCAGATTGCGAGACATGAAGATTTTGACACCATTTACATCTATAAGTTGGTCAGAGTTTGAAAACAAAACCATCCCATAGATGAGAAGGGACAAGATTTCTTCCAAAGCTTGTAAATCCAAAGAGTTCCAACAGTCTTAAGCTTTCTCAAACAAGAACTTGGCTAAGAACCCTTTGACACCACTCCTTGTTTCCCAATTAGTCGTGACATCAGATTGTTGCAAGTGTAGTGCTCGGGAAATCTCTTCAGGTCTTGGATCTCTTTCCGTACCGTTGAAGGGTAGTTGATTGAGAATGGGAATCCTCAAGAGTTGATAGAATTCTTCCAGAGTAGGTATAAGCTGATAATCGGGAAAGGTGAAGCAATGGTGTAGAGGATCAAAGAGCTGGAAAAGCACCTTCATCATATATTCATCAGTGCTAGAGGTAACCAAGTTTAGGAGGCGACCATGTCTTTCAATGAATGAAGAATTCTAAGGAACCCTTGATGCTAATTCTTTGAGCTGGGAAGGAATTATTACGAGATTGACTTGGATAGTATTCCTGCGGATGGAAGCCATGTCCTATAAAACAGAACAAAAATAAATCCCAATAATCCTTGAAATGGTTAGTGAGAATGAGTATGATGTTATGATGTTTATGATGTTATGTACAAGTAAACATATACACACAAGGCAAATAAGTCCTTAGGTTTAGGCTTGCATGGAGTCTTATAGGTAAGTACCCTCTTGAAGTTTAGTTGGATCAAACTTATCCTAGAAATAGTAACCAAGTTCTAAGGGATCTCTAAATCATAGATCTTTCTTATCGGGCATTGTTTCAGCGCAAGCCTCTTTCATGGAGACCGAAATATCCAGAGAAGTCTGATCTCAATGAGTGTAGTATCGAGTATCAACCAACTTCAGACTTCACCAAAGTCGGCTATCTCACTAATTCTTAATGGCCAAGTTGGTCAAGTAAAGGTTCTAAAGTCAGTTAGTGCTTCATGACACCACACAACGGCCCCGTATTCTCCTTGACTACTCAAGGGCTACTGGTACCCACAAATGTGTCACACTAACGTAGATATTTCTTAGACCATGTCGGTATACCCCACACAGTTTCTACAATGTATTGCTACTTACCTATAAGGTATCCCAAATCCGATTAGAGGATTTAAAACAAGCCCAAACAAGGAAACAAAATATAAAGCAAGCAAGTCAAACAATGAATGAAAATAAAGGTGATCTAGCCCTAAGGTAACCCCACTTTTATATTTTTCCCCAACAGAGTCGCCAGTTCTGTAATATAGTGGGAGAACTGACTTGGGATGTTTTGCATTTGATCGCAAGTGTTGCGGTTAGCAAGAGTCTCCATCGACTTTTCTTTTAACCAAAATGAAAGGTGGAAAAGAATAGGAAAGACCTTTGAGATTATTTCTTTAGTTCAGGGGGTAGATTATGAAAAGGGAAGGTATTAGCACCCTTTTTCATCCATAGTTATCTATGGGCTCTTAGTTGCTTGCTAGATCACTTGCTTTTGTTTGAAAATGTGCTTTGTGGTGTTTTTTTGAAAGTATTTTGAAAAGGCGCCTTCGTTTAGGCAAACTTTGTAATGGTTCTCGTTCATAAGAACGTATACAAAATGTTGGACTTTTTGAAAATATTTCATGTTTGGAAAGTGTTTTTGAAAGTGTTTGTTTTAAAAGTGAGCGAGGATGTATGTTTTGAAAGTGAGCAAGCAACTAGGAACAATCTACCTACTCAAAAGTATTTGTTCATTTCTTCCTTCCTTTGATATTGTTATCTTACCATTGATTTGGTAAGAAGCCTTATCTTTGGATGTAAAAGGGACGAGCGTGGATCATCGTATAGTCATGATAGAAATGTTGTGAGATATCTTAGCATTTCTCTTTGAGGGACTAAGATCATTTGAAAGGAAACATTTGTAGCGTCATCGAGGGACTATGATCTTGTATTTTTGATTATTTTTTGAATAAGATATTCCACATGCATAATATGACCATTTTTGTAAGGCAACAAGTGGAATTACCCTAAGGGTGCATGTGTGAATAGTGTGCTTGATTTGCATGCATTGTTTATCTTGGATTAGGGTTATCTACTTATTGATTTTATCTTTCCATACAAACCCTAATTACTAGCATTTATATGAAAGCGATAAATTGCGGAAAGTAAAATTACTATGCTATTACATCATTAGGGGATGGGGTATATAAATTAATAAATGGGGATTTATAAGAAATTAAACCTAATTATCTATTACAACCATATTGAATAATATACAAGAATTGAAAAGAATATAATGTGAAAAAATATAAATGGAAAGGAAATGATTTTGTTTGATTTTTGTTAAGGGTTTAGTTTTCACCTAATTAAGAAAAATGATTAATTAAAATTAAATAAAATTAAACCTAAACTAATTAAGAAAATAAATTAAGTTAGAAATCATTTTTAGGGTATTTTATGAAAAGGTTTTAAGTTTAATAAAAATAGTATGGAAATTAATTAATTAAAAGAAACCTAAATTATAAGTTAATTTTAAATAAAATGAAAATAATTAAACCTAAATCTAATTATTATTTATTTAAGAAAAAAAAGAAATTAAATTTGTTTAAGAAAATGTTTTTTTTTTATCTTTTTGTTTTATAAAGAAAATAAAAATGTAAGTGTGTAAATAATAAATAAAAATATTTTGGATTTTTATTAGTAAAATAATAATAATAATAATAATAATAATAATAATAATAATAATAATAATAATAATAAAGATAATAAAGAAAATTAAAATAAAATAAAATATAAAAATAAAAGTCAGGGAGGTTTGAAAATGGTTAAAGGAGTTTGTTAGAAAAAAACAGTTTTGGAAGGCTTGGCCCAATGATATTGTTTTTGTAATAAGAAAAAACAATAAAATATAAAAAAACTTGGGCCTGTGTGTGATAAGCCGGCATTGGGGGGGGGGGGGGTGGCAGCAAAATGGCAAGGCCCAATGATTAAGCTCAGGCGCTGGTTGTGTTAAAAGAGAGAAAAATGTGGAAAATTATGAAAAAGTGGCAGCGCTGGGGCTTGAACCCACACCCTTGAGATAAATGTGCGCTGCCTTTTCCACTGGAGTGGTTGTACATCCGTTAACTTAGTTGAAAAATAAATACATATCATAAATTAAGTCCTGAAAATGAGTTCATCTTCAACCTCTAGCCATGGTTTCTGTAACTTACTCATTTCTCAACAAAAATGAAAAATGTAAACATGAAAGTTGCTCAATTTTTCCATACGAATCCAACCATATAAATATCATAAGCTATAAATCAAAGATGAATGAGAATTTCTAAAAGTACCAAATTTTGAGCTAACTTTTTTCAGAGATTCAAACCTAAAATTCTCTAAGCTCAATTAATATAAATGAAATCTATGGACATGTACAGTTTCAGGGCAATGATATCTACATTTTATCTTCACAAATGCATGCTTAACAATGCCTAAATGAAAAAATAGAAGTTCAGAAAAGATACCTCAAAACTGGAAATCGTGAAATGAGTTTGAGCAAATTTCAAGGAGTTGTGATGATCAGGTTAGCTTCAGCGAACCTCTAGGAAGCTAATGCAATGATTAGTTTGGAATGAGGATGGCTGAAATTGCCTGGAGAAGTCAACTTGCAGACTCTATTTTTTGGTTATAGAGGTTGATGAAAATGGTGTTACAGTTCTGGAACAAGGACAAGGATAAACTATAATTGAGGTATAGAAGCTTTGTGATTGATTAGGAATGAAAACACACGAGGGAAATGTGAGTTACAAGTTCAAAGCCAGAAAATATGCATCAATGGTGTTTTTGGGTAATTTCTGGATTACAAGTGGTTGAGAGAGTTTCAGGGTTCTTGATCTCGTGTCTTACCTTGCAAATAGTATCTCTATTTAGAAGCAAATGGTTTTGAGACTTGTAGTTGATCAGAATTCAAATTCACATGTTTAAGCTCAACATGTGATTTTCTTGACAAAACAAGTTTCCATGCCTTTGTACTTGCTATTATAGAGTGGTTACACTTTAAACAAGCTAGCTTCTGACTTTGTAGATGGATTGTGATCAGAGGGAATAAGTGAGAGGCTCAAGAATTGACTTTGTGCATAAAGCTTGCTTTTCAAGAATGACAATGTTAACTTTCTTCTCAAATTGGCAAATTGACTCAGACAATGCTTAAACAACTTGGATCATAGCTCAAAAGTTGGTGTAATCCATTAATTATAGATACACAAGTTAGAAGGCCTGCAAAGAAATATTATGAAGCATAACATTGATATTGGATTATGTGTTCATCAATAAAATGGCTTGTAATTTATGTTTGAAACCCTAACTTTTTGCCTTCGATTCTCTTAGCTCAAGTATGATCTCAATGAGTTATTGGACATTTTGGAAAGATTGTAACATCCTCTACAACCTTCTGTTGGACATTTTTTAAAATTCAATTTGGAACTAGGTGAAAATTTGCCATGAAGTTAGATCAAAATCCTGCCTAACTATGGCTAAATTTCACTATGTTTTTTAAGTTTCATGAACATGTCTTCACAAAATCATAACTTGAAATTCAAGCATTTCTAGGAAAAGTTTTGCCCTATAATTTTTTAGGTCTCATTGAGATCTACAACTTTCATGTTGGAAGTTTCCTTTGAATCATCTTGCATCATAGTGGAAATTTGGCTCAAAGTTGTGAAAAAATGTGAATTTTCCAACACTTGGAAAAAATTCTAAGTTTTAGAATTTTAACTTTTCAAAGATGAATCTTGACTTTTTGATTTATTGATGAACAAGTTTCACATTTTGACATGTCTTGATGAATTGTGATCTTTGAAACTTGATTTTGACCAAAAAGTCAAAGTTTGACTTTTCAGTGTACATTTGACTTTTCATCAGTTAACTAAAATTCAATTATCAATCAATTGATCTTGAGAAATGTTTTGAGCCATGCCATTAGGTCAAAATTATGTATTTAAATCCTTGAGATCATGTCTTAAACCCATAAGTCATTGGTTAGGTCAAAAGTCAAAAATAGCACCTTCTCAGTCAAAACCCTAATTTTGACCATTTTGCCCTTTTGATGATCTGATCAAATTTCTTGAGAAATTGTGATCCAAACTTGATTAATTGACATATATGAGTTTATAATATTGATATGTACCAAAAATTATGAAGTTTGAATGTAATTTGACCACAGTTGATGTTTTCCCCAATACAGTTGATATTAGGTTAACTGATCAATTGACTGAGCAAAAATGTGATCCAAGACTTGAAACTTGACATTAGAAATATTGAGGGTCCAAAATGATCCATGAAAGTCATATGGGGCATTAAAAGGAAATTTGTCCTTGTGCAAACTCAAACCCTAATTTGAGTCATCAGTGCTTAAGGAGGTGTCTTGAGCTGATCAAACCTTGTGTGGTCTTGAACCAAAGGAGATCTTTATGAGAGGTTACTTGAGAAATGAGAGGAAAATTTTTGGTGTACAACGGCTGCCCCTGTTCAATCTTCTTAAACCTGAAGAGTTATATTGGCGGATCCGCCATTCGTGACTTGAAGGTGGAAGATGATTGAACACTAGATTGCCTAGAAATTTGCACTCGAAGATGTATTGGGAATGGGCTTGTAGATGCCATTTGGAGGAATGATGGTAAATACTAGAAGAATTATCAACACAAATCTTTAGTCAATTTATACTAAAACTTGATGTTTTACCTGTGGGAAAAAGGGTTAGTTAAATGCAGATGTATGCGTGATGTTCATAAGATGAATGAGATGATGTATGAATGTGGGATTCATATTTGTTCGGGAAAATAAATCCCTGACTACTGTTGAGGAATTCTTGGGAGCTGAATCCCGGATCGATGTTGGGGGTGAAGAATATACATATGTTCAAACTTTGTTGAAAGGATGCTTCCGTCGGGGATTATCTTTCGCATGTTAGTTGTTATCTGGTCGGATCCAGGCTTCACAAAAATTTGCTGAGGTTGAGGAAGTCAACTTCTATCTGGTCGGATCTAGGCTTCATGGTAACTTATTGGGGAAGAATAAATTAACTGTTATTTGTTTGGATTCCAGGCTTCGCAGAAGATTTCATGAAATTGAACTGTTATCTGGTCGGATCCAGGCTTCGCAGATTTCTTGAAGTGGTAACTACTATCTTGTTGGGTCAAGGCTTCATGGTTTTTTAAAATTTATACTATTATCTGGTTGGGTTCGGGCTTCATTGTGTCTCGTTGGGGATTGTAGCTAGTTGTTATCTGGTCGGACTATAGACTTCATAATAACTTGCTTGAATAGACGAAGTTGAACTGATATCTGGTCGGATCCAGGCTTCAAAGATTTTGAGCTGGATGAAATTAATTGCTATCTGGTCGGGTCCAGGCTTCACAATAAATTTGTCTGAAGAGATAGGATTGAACTGATATTTGGTCGGTTCCAGGCTTTACAATAACTTTCTTGGAACTTAGTTGTTATCTAGTCAGATTCCAGGTTGCACAAAAACTTCTGAAGGGAATTGCTATATGGTCGGATTCGGGCTTCACAATAACTTACTTGCAAAGATGAAGTTGAAAATTGATATCTGGTCGGACCCAGGCTTCAAAGTAACTCATTGGGGTAGAGGCAAACTCTACTGGGGAAAAGAAGTTAAGCCCTGGTCTGGTCGAGTCCAGGTTCTTCAATATCTCGAATAGTTAAACTAATATTTGTGATCCACACTGGTTACATACCCCAAACGAAGGAGCAAGAAGGGAGAAATGAAGAGTGTCCACACTGACTTCCAGGCCCAATCGAAAGCAGCATCAAGAAGGTTGAATCGAAAGCTGCATCTCATGATGGTTGCTAGGTCCAAATCGAAAGAAGAAGGGAAAGGAAAAATCGAAGGGACGCTGCTGCCTGGATCGAAAAGCTTATTTTACCTTATTTTATTTTGTTTTGTCTTTACATTTTCTTTCTATTCAATATGGTTTTAATAGTGTAGGAAATTAATTTCTGCATTTTATTGCTTTATACAAATGTTAGTAATTAGGATGTATGGCAAGATAAAACCAACAAGTAGACCACCCTAATCAAAGACAAAATGCATGAAATCAAACACACTTTGCACACATGCACCTCTAGGATAATCCCAATTTTGCCTCAGAAAATAGTCATGTCCCTCGAATATGGGCGTTTTAGCAAAGACCCTCGAAAAAAGATCGTAGTCCCTTGATGTCCCTCAATGTTGCCTTCAATAAATGATCTAGTCCCTAACGAAATTGCTAAAACGTCTCATAGGTTGCCTTCTACTACTATACAAATGACCTACGTCGTCCCTTCATATCCAATGATGGGGCTTCTTACCAAATCAATGGTAAGATAGAAACATATAAAGGAGGAGGAAAAGAACGTTAGACCTTTTGAGTGGGTAGGATGCTCGTAGTTGTTCGCTTGCTCACAGCAAAAACATTTTTCCAGACCAACACTTTCAATTGAAACATTTTCAAAAGACAAAGCTCTTTGTACGCATTCTTATAGAGACGAGAATCATTACAAAGGCACTATTCAAAATCCATTTCAAAAACATCTCCTAAAATACCTTTTTGAACTATTTTCAAAACCAACAATTTGTACGCATTCTTATAGAAACGAGAATCATTACAAAGACATTTTTAAAATATTTTCAAACCCACACCAAAAATCACATTTTCAAACAAAGAAAGTGATCTAGTAAGTAACTAAGAGCTCGTAGATAACTACGGATGAAAAGGGTTCTAACACCTTCCCTTTTCATAACTTACCCCCCGAACTCAAGAAAAAATCTCAAATATCTTTCTTGTTCTTTTCACCCTTTCCTTTATTAGATGAAATAAAAGTCGATGGCGACTCTTTCTATCCGCAACAATTGGGACCAAATGCAAAACAACCAAATCATTTCTCTCACCGTATTATAGGTGCCATCTTGATTTGATTATAACCATAGAAACCATCTATGAAGGAAAATAATTTATGCTGAGTGGTGTTGTCAACCAGGACATCAATATGCGGAAGCGGAAAATAATCTTTGGAGCTTGCCCTATTCAAATCCCTTTAGTCTATACACACACACCTTATTGTCCTTCTTAGGTACCAGTACCACATTTGCGACCCACTAAGGATAGGAAGTAACAGCCAAGAAACCCGTGTTGAGCTGCTTCTTGACCTCAACTTTGATCTTTTCAGACATCTCGGGATGCATACGTCGAACCTTCTGCTTTATAGGAGGACAACCCTCATTCGTTGGTAGACGGTGAACCACAATGTCAGTATCAAGCCCTGGCATATCTTCATAAGACCAAGCAAAAATATCAACATAGTCATGTAACATCTGAATTAATCTCTTTTTGACACTGTCTTCTAGGTTGGCACCTATCTTGATTTCTTTCTTGTCCTCTTAAGTACCCAAGTCCACAACCTTGATTGGATCTTCATGCAGTTGTATGGCTCTTTCTTCCTGCTCTAACAGTCTAGCAAGATCTCCGGGTACTTTACAACTTTCCTCACCTTCGCCCTCGACTTGGTAGATCAGATTTTTGAAGTCATAATTGGAAATAGCATAATTGTTATCAATGGGACCCAGGGTGGACGTGGATTTGTAATTTGTTATGTAGGTGTGTGTAATAACACATAGCTATTTTGAAAGCAATAAAGTAAAAGAAAGACAAAGAGCACAAAATTTGAATGCAAACGTCTAATGATTTATTAAATGAAAATATGTGGATGAAAAATGACAACCCTAACAAATGGAGTGTTGTGCCCTGGGTAAGGCACAAGGCTTAAAGTTATAATTCAAATTACATAACCAAAAACTTGAAAGCAAGAAAACAGGAAATAGCGTTTACTCATGACTAAAGGAGATTGGTATAAAGTCTTCAGCCTTCCAATTGTTGAGCCCACTGCCGGTAGTAGGGAAAATCCAATTGTTTATGTCACAGTCGCTATCAGCATCTTCCATAGTGTTGACTTGATTTTTGTGAACTCCATTGTTGTTGATGCGGAATGACGGTCTCCCAGAATTATCACGAGCACAACGGAAAGCACTCTGAGCCTCTGAGGTGAAACCCAAATCAAATTTGTCAAACTTGTAAGGAATGTCGGGAAGCTGACCCCAAATAGTGCCACCATCTTCTTCTACCACATCCTTGGTGTCTTTTATAGAAGCCATCTTGGCAACCTTAGGAACAGTAAGAACATCTTTAGCAGCAGGGGTTGTCTGAGGAATAACTTCAAAGGTATGGCAAGGGGTCTCGAGAAATTCACCATTCATATTAACATACTTGAAGGAGTTCAAATGGCTCACCATGTATTCTTCTTCGCCAAAGACTGTCATGATTTTTCCTTTCATGAGATACTTTAACTTTTGGTGTAAAGTAGAAGTAACGGCGCCTGCCCCATGAATCCAAGGACGTCCAAGAAAACATGAATAGGCTGGAAGAATATCCATCACATAGAAAGTAGAGTCGAAGACTTGAGAACCCACTTTGATTGGTAGATCAACCTCTCCTGCACCATTATTTTTTAACTATCAAAGGCTCTCACCACAATGTCACTGGGTTTTAGCACGACCCCTTCATGGTCTAGTTTGTCTAAAACAGCTTTTGGCAATACATTCAATTATAAACATGTGTCTACCAACACATGAGATAAGGTAGTTCCCCTACACTCAATAGAGACATGCAAGGCCTTATTATGGTTCCTTCCTGTAGGACTTTAATCAGCGTCAGAAAAGCCTAGCCCATTATCAGTTGTTAGGATAGCAACACAATTTTTGAACTGATCAACAGAGATTTCCTGCGGTACATGAACACATTTCAAAAACTTCACCAAAGCCTGAGCATGGGCTTCGGAGAACAACAACAGAGACAACATAGATATTTTGGAGAGGGTCTATCCCAACTGTTCAACAATCTTATAGTCACTCTTTCGAATAATTTTTAGTACTTCCTCCATCTCTTGCTTGGAGATATCTTCAACAGTAAACTCTTTCGGTGCCTCTGTATGGGCAGGCTCAGTCATCTATTCTTTTCCTCGAGTCTCAGTAGTTAATTTAGTAGCAGTGATACGAGTTGGTGTTATAACAACCTTTGGAGAGATCCATGGAGAAAAAACCCTTTGGGATCAATAACTTCAGTATTTTCATCTTCAATAACCAATGGTTCTTACATGATGCCATTCTAGTAGACATCGGCTCCATAATTCCAAGGGATAGCCTTGTCAGAAGAATATAGTATTGGCCCCAGTGCGGTAATGATCAGAAGAGAAATCCTCGGCTTTCTAGTAATCTTCACAGGATCCTTAGAAGTTATCCTTACAGAAGTACTGGAAATTATAATCGTAAATACGCCTTCAAGCTTCAAGTCTCGAGCCATACTTCTACATAAGCTCTCGACAGAAGGAATCTTCTAAAATAGAATTACACGGTCATCTATCAAATGTTGAATACCTTTGTTGTACCCCAAAATTTGCCCTTCCATATTCTTCAAAGATTTGCAAAGTCAAGCTTCAAAATTCCCCAAGGGTTGCACAGTTCAAGGGCCTCCTAAGCAGTCAAGATTAGGGTTTGTGTTCTGATCAAGAAGTTGAAGTTTCCAAAGGTCCAATCAAGTCTCATATGCCTACAAATATGGTCAAGCATCCTCATACCAAGTTTCAAGACTTTCAGCACAAAATTGCACAGTCAAAACCCTAATTGCACTACAGTCAACTGTAGGGGCAAAATGGTCATTTGACAGTCAAAAGTTCAAATTTTTGGTCAACATATCATTTTAAAGCCACAAACATCATTTGATCAATGCTTGATCATGATTCTCAAAATTTGGCTCAGAAATCATCAAGATGCAAAGGTTTCCTTATTTGGACAGTTGGAAAAGTCAACTGTAAATTGACCAGGGCATAACTTTCACATGGATTATCAGAAAAATTCCATCCAAAGCTCATTTTGAATAGAAAGACATTTCCTACAACTCCTCTTCATACTTCAAGTCCAAGAAATGCTCTCACAAAAAGTTATCAATTTCAACATTATAGGTCATTTTCAAAAGTCAACAAAAAGGGACTTTAAGTCAAAGGCCATAACTTGAGATTGGTAAATCAAAATGACATGGGACCAAAGGCATTGGTTAGAGGACTCACATACCTTTCCAAAATGTCCAAGAACATGAGAAAAGCTTAAAAATTGAGCAAGTTATGCCTTGTGGAAGTTGGGAAATATTTGGATATTTTGAAAAGTCAACATTGATTCAAATGACCTAAAATTGCTAATGGGCCCATTTTTCTTCCATAATTCATCATCCATGACATGTGCACGACCACTTGGCCCAAAGGGAAGTTTTTATTCATTTTTTATTTATTTATTTGAATTTTTATTTATATTAATTCATTTAAATCAATTAAATATGTGAAAAATATTTAACTTAGCCTATCAAATCTTTTTGTACATGTTTTATTCTCAATAATTCGTGCATATCCCAATATAGAAAGATTTGGACAGATTGGAGTTGATTTGTATCAAAAAGCACATGGAAAGATTGAAAAAATAATGATGGAAAATCAAATCTTCAAAACCATCATTGCAAGAGATTGGGATCAATATTCTTAACCTAATTCATTCAGTACATAAGCCTAAACGAAAACCTAGTCCTAATGACCATGAAGCTGCGCTAGAAATTGATCATCAAACTTGAAAAATTTGGCAAGAAACTCAAATCTGAAAACACCTTTGCAAGGCGATTCAAGTCTCAAAACCTATCTCATTAGCTTCCTCAAGCATCACTGAACGTTTCCCAATCAAGAACATTCTTCAAAGCTTAAGGAATTGGTATACAGAACTTGAAATATCTCATGAAAAATTCATAATCGTGTTTTCAAATCTATGCATTTTCATGACATTTTAATTATTGATTCATGTTCCTGGTATGATTCTAAAGCTAACCCATGCGTTTAATTGAGTTTTTGCAAGCTGTAGACGATTTCGCCATTGCCAAATTCTAGGGTTTTCAGAGTTGGGAATTGGGCGTTTTCAAATAGCGTAAAATTAGAGAACCATAGTGCCATGAATGTATTCAGCAAGCTTGGACGAAGAAGAACCCATACTCGCGCCCAATTTATGAGCGTTCCATGCCTAGTCGCTATTTTCTCAAAACTGGCCTAAGAGAACACATAAAAAACCGTTGCTTATGTTGTTATGTTTCAGGAAAATAAAATCCCAGGGAGAAGATGATATCGTGGCGTCAATGGATTGGCCAGTTTAAAAATTCGCGCGCAGAGTCCACTAACGTTTTTGTTTCTTTTATGATATTTGTTGTTTGTTTAATATTAACAACGCGTGCAGTAGAACAAATGGCAAGGCGTGTGAGTGTTAACGTCCAAGACCTGGGTTCGAGTCCCAGGTCTACATCACTTCCATATTATTTTTCAATAAGAATTCCCATGTAGACTCAACATCAAGGCGCACCATACACCCATCGCATCTGGTCATCCACGTGCCCCTGGAGATCCAATCAAAGGCCACAATTTGAAGCGCATCATAAGCTTGGGTCAACGAATCCACATGCCAGCGTGAAGGGTCAACAAAGGCCAAGATCATTGGGCCTGAATTACTAAGGCCAAACCTCCTATTTGGGGACTACCACCCCCCAAGGTTTGCTATGTTTTTATTTATTTTTTTTCTAATTATATTTGTTTAATTAATTAATTATTTTCACAAAAATATAAAAAACCCATAAAAATCAGAAGAGAGAAAAAATAATAAATATTTTTGTTTCTAGTATTTTCATAAATAAATGCATGTAAATTAATTAGTTTTAAATTAGGGTTTTAATTTTAATACTTTTAACAAAAATCTAAAAAATGTAGAAATAGGTTTAATTAATAATTTTCATCCTTTTTTTATTTTTCTTTCATAAATAATATTATTTATTTTATTTATTTTCATAATTAAAATTGTATATAAAAATTAGGGTTAATTTAGGTTAAAATTCAATATTTTCTTAAATAAATTAAAATAAAATAGAATTAGGGTTAGTATTTGATTTCAATTAATTCCTTTTCTATTAAATCCTAAAATACTAAAAGACACCAAAAGCAAGTCCTTTCTTTCTTTTAACTTTAATTAATTAATTTCATCATGTAATTTAATTTTGCAAAAGGGTCCAACGCCCTCGTTCTTAATTCCTTATTAATTCGCATACTTATTTCTTTTCCGCTTAAATATTCATGTATCTCTCCCAAGGCCTTGTAACATTTTAATTACTTCTCGCACTTTTAATTCTTTTATTTTCTTTGCTTTCTTTACTTCTTCTGTCAAATCGGGTCCTGGTTAATTTTGGCGATGTGGACCCGCGCCTTTTGTAATAGCTTTAGACTTTTACTTTCCTCGCAACTTTTTAACTGTTAATCAAAAGCATGAAAGAATGTATGGACAAAAATAAAAACAAGCGTAGAACACCAATAAACATGACAAGATAAATACAAATGAAAACGACACACAAATCGCACACACCACCCCTAGGGTACGCCTCACTGTTGCCTTGCCTCGAAAGGTGATCGTCGAGTAGAGGATGTCTTAGTAAGTCCTCATGATCCGGGAACCTGGCATGAGGGTAGCTTCTAAGGTGTCTTCCTATTGCTCTGGTGATCACCATGTCCCGAACCTCGAATTGACCCGAACACCTCCAACGGTGGTGCTACCTACCTCTCAATGGTGGGATGGCACTACTTTAAAGGACATCTACACAGACGAATTCCTTAGGGTAGGTAGACGACTCTAGATACTTGCTCTAATTTCAAAACCAATCAAAAAATACTTTTCACACCAACACATTTTCAAAAAGCTTTCGAAAGCAATTTTTCAAACACTCTTGAGGACCGATACAAGAGTCGAACTGGAATTTTCAAAGAAACTTTTTAAAACCCACAGTTGAAAAGCAAACAAACCATTTTTGAAAACACAAGTGAGAAAGTATCTAAGAGCCCATGGATAACCATGGATAGAAAGGGTGCTAACACCTTCCCTTTCTATAACCTACCTCCCGAACCGAGAGCAATCTCTTTAAGGAATTTTTCTGTGCTTTTGTCCTTTCCATTTGGAGAAAATAAAAGACGGTGACGACTCTTGCTTCTGCGACATTTCGCGAACCAGCGTTAAACAGTCAGTTCCAGATCCACCGATCACAGAACTGGCGACTCTGCTGGGGACCAAACTTAAAGTGAGGTGTACCTTAGGGCTAGTTCATAACTGTGTTTTCAATTGTATTGATTTGCTTGCTTTACTATTATGGGTTGCATCGGAGTTACATAGATCCTAACCCGGATCTGGGGATACCCTGTTTAGGTAGCATAAGCTGTGAGGGACCTGTCCGGCGTAGACCGACACAGGTGAAACAGTGGCTACGTTGGTGTGGCACCTTGGTCTGTACCGATATCCCTTGTGTCGCAACGAGGAG
Organism: Vicia faba; assembly: GCA_948472305.1. Lineage (NCBI taxonomy): Eukaryota > Viridiplantae > Streptophyta > Magnoliopsida > Fabales > Fabaceae > Vicia > Vicia faba. The sequence continues at coordinate 378,294,719 of OX451736.1, forward strand.
AATATGGGTCTTCTAAGGAGTCATTAAGCACCAACAACCTTAGAACCTTAATTGACACAACTTGGCCTTTAGAATTGTAGCAGTATGCTACACCCATTGAGGCTAAACTCTCGTGATGGTTCTGGCCGCAAGAAAAGATTGCGATGCTGGAGTTATGACCGATTGAGGGTAGTCAATGATATTGGGATCCTCTAAGAACCCGGTTACTTTTGATTAGGACAAGTATGAACCAACAAACTGAAAGAGGGTAGTACCTAGACCTCATGCTAGCCTAAACCTTAAGGGCTTACCTTGTGTGACTTGTGTGCCTTCGTACTTGGCTATTTGCATGCTTGTTGTCTGACACTTGAGTTTCTTGCAGGGTCGTTTATAGTCCTTAATAGGGACTCATAACAGGGTACCTAAGTTTCTTACAGGTTTTGTATATAGTCCTCAATTGGGACTCATAACAGGGTGTACTAAATTTCTTGCAGGTTTTAGTTTGTAGTCCTTAATGAGGGCTCATAACAGGGTTTATTCATATCACCCCATGCATCATGACATCACACCATTGCATACATCCTAACCCATTTCATGGATCTCAAGGGCTTGTGATGCAGGTCATGATGAATCAAACATCTAGCAAGGGGCAAAGAGGACTTATTTTCCTCTAGCCAAAGTTGTCAGGGGCTATGACCCACTGGATATGGTGAGCCTTTGACCCTTGACGAAGGACTCTCAACAACATGAAGTACCTTCAATCAAGTTGCCAGCTTCCAACTCTAACAAGTTTCTCTGTTTACCCCGCGAGGTCCTTGAAATCATTGCATGCATATCATACATATCATAACAGGTACCCTTTCTCTGCAGGTTGCTGACCTTCTTCGCTGTTTATTTCAGCAGTCTCATCATGAATCCTGAATCCTCAACCGAGCACACTATCAAGGCCCTCCAGGCTCAGAACGCCCAGTTCCAAGGGCTGATCATGAATTTGACCCAGGGGCAACAAGATCTGAAGGCTCTGCTCTTGAAGAAGGAAAAGAAGAAGAAGAGGACTGTTTTGTTCAGCCCTAGACGCAGATCTGGGAACACCCTGCAGGATGAAGCTGAGAGGACAACTCCATCTGTGGGGAAAGGCAGTCATCAAGAGGAAAGGGTTCCCAGTCCAGTGGTCTCCGACAATGAGACAGATTTCAACGACGAACAGTACCCTCTGGCTGAGGATAGGTACAAACAGTTGGAAGACAGGCTAAGTGCTATGGAGATACAAAAAGTGCCTGGCCTGGACTTCGAGGATCTAGGTCTGTCTTCTGGGGTAGTGATCCCGCACAAATTCAAGGCACCTGCCTTTGCAAAGTACGACGGGGCATCCTGTCCAAAGCTGCATCTCAGGTCATACATGAGGAGGATCCAGCCCTACACGGCCGACAGGAACTTATGGATCCACTTTTTCCAGGAGAGTCTTTCAGGGACTCAGCTTGACTGGTTCTATCAACTGAATGGAGCCAACATCCGCACCTGGGAAGACTTAGCCACTGCATTCTACAAGCAGTACCAGTACAACGCCGACCTCGCTCCCACACGCACTCAGCTTCAGGGGATGTCTATGGGTACGGGTGAAGGTTTAAAAGAATATGCTCAAAAATGGAGGGACCTTGCTGGAAGGGTACAACCACCTCTGACTGACCGCGAGCTCGTCGACATGTTCTTGGGGACCCTATCTGGGCCATTTTTCAACCACCTGATTGGGAATTCTGCCGCTGGGTTTACAGATCTGATCTTGACCGGGGAAAGAATAGAAGCTGGCATCAAGTCAGGGAAAATACAAAATGGTGACTCCTCGAACACTGAGAAGAAACCATCCAAGAGAGAATCTAGTGTTGTCAGCGCAGTAACTATTGCAATGCCGGCCGGTGCTCCTCAGCGTCACCACCAACAAAGGGAAGAAAGACCTAAGAGGCAATTTACTCCCCTCGGCATGACCTTGTCACAGATATTGCCACAGCTGCTGGAAACCAAGTTGGTAACTCTCATGGACCCTCCAAAGAATCCCAATAGGACACCTTCAAGGTACAATCCCAATGCTCGCTGCGCCTATCATTCCGACAGCCCGGGGCATGCTACAGATGACTGTTGGACTTTGAGGAATAGGGTTCAAGATCTGATTGATGCAAAGGAAGTCCAACTTGATTCTCCAGAGACTCCCAATGTGACAACTGCTCCCTTGCCAAGACATGTCTAGGATTGGATTTTTTTGTTCATTCGAATGTTCAATTTGTAATCTTCTTTCAATTGTTCAAACATTTTCGTTTCATGTCAAACATTGTTATTTCATTAATGCACTACACATGTCTGTTTTGAAGTAATTATTTCGTATTCACCATGTGCAAATTATTTTCATATTTTTTCTGATGTCAACTCTTGATCTAAAATTCTAAAGCCTCTTGAGGGAGGATGACGAAAACGATACCACAATATACAATATGCTTTTGAACAAACCCCGCTGATGAGGTACAGACATTGTTTCAATCCCTAAACACTGGAGTTATAAGGAAGTTAATCCCTCGTCAACCCCTCTGAGCCAAAGAAGCGGGAGTTTTTCTTTTCGAAAATTAAAAACCCTTAATCATAACCTGGGGCAGGGTAGTTCTCTCAGTTGATCCAAGTGCATGACGAATGGCACCGAAGAGATCTTTACAAAACGAAGAAAGACAGTGATGGTTCCGAATAATCGATAAAGACAGGCAGTCATTATCAAATTCATAAATAAAAAGCCCAAAGAGTCAAAACCTATAAAGGGGACTTACGAAACTGGGGCATCCCGCTGACTGTAATCACAAAGGAAACAGTTCAGGCAAAAAAAGAAAGGGATAACAAAAATCAAAAGAAAGAGGTCTTACAAACCCTCAACAAAAACAAAAATGACTGCCTATTCAGAATAAATCATCAATATCCGAACCATCATTGGTATATCAAAGCAAAGACTCGAACAAGGTCTAACGCACGATCAGCTGAGTCTAGGTCTGAAGAACATCACGAAGAGCGGGTGGGTACAAATAAATTTGAGCCTTTATCCTTTGTTTCTTGAACCGTGAACCAAGCCACGTTATAACCCTTAAAAGTCCTAGCTGAAGCATGGGTTAGTTCGAAAGCATATTGTTACAAAGGTATCCTGACTCCTTAAGGCTCGCTGTAAAAATTTTGAGTTGACATCACGTTTTACAAAATCCATTTGCCTTTATTGAAAAAATGTATTTTCAAAACAGACATAAACTTTGCATTCTTAAGATAACATTGCTTGCATATGATCATTTGTCTGAACAGCAAATAACTTTGCGCAACGAATATCCGATGAACGAAGATCTTCTCAACAAAAGAGTCCCTCTAGTGGAAGGAGCACTTTCAATCAAGGGGCATGGCATGATCAAAGACTATCATCTGGGGCAGTCCAGTCACAACCGGGAGAATCACTCAAGATGTCCAACAACAGGGGCAACTCCCTACATTATGAAAGCATGGACATAGTCGAAAAGATACTACGCATGAACAAAAGACCCGCTAGGTTGACACACCTAGGCAAAAATAAGGGCTTCCCGGCGAACCAAAAGGGTTCGGGCAAAAATAAGGGATGAAACGAAAAAATCTGTACACCTGGCAAGTCGAAAACCTGAAAAGGCGGCTTGGGCAAAAATGGGTATCTCGGTGGACCGAAAACCCGAAAGGGCGGTCCAGGCAAAAGTTAGGGATCAAGGCGTACGACTATGTTCCGGTATCTCATCACTTGTCTACCTAAAGATTTGTCAATTACCCCTACAGGTATCCTTCTCACTCACACCCGAAACAGTGGCAATAATGAGTTATCCAGGCGATCCAATTGCTCTGTCAACCAAAATACTAAGGTCAATATAAAGATGATTACGATTTACCTTTACAAATCCTAGATCAACATTAAAAACCAGGTAGCCTTACCCCGGTACCTCCAGAAGTCTTACACGGATTTATCTCAAGTTTTACACGAACTTATCCTGCAGCAACCTTACCCCGGTTCCTCCAGAAGTCTTACATGGACATATCTCAAGATGACCTAACCCCGGTTCATCAAGAAGTTTTACATAAACTTATCCTGCCGTAACCTAACCCCGGTTCCTCCAGAAGTCTTACATGGACATATCTCAAGATGACCTAACCCCGGTTCATCAAGAAGTTTTACACAAACTTATCCTGCCGTAACCTAACCCCGGTTCCTCCAGAAGTCTTACATGGACCTATCTCAAGATGACCTAACCCCGGTTCATCAAGAAGTTTTACACAAACTTATCCTGCCGTAACCTAACCCCGGTTCCTCCAGAATTCTTACATGGACCTATCTCAAGATGACCTTACCTCGGTTCGTCAAGAAGTTTTACACGAACTTATCCTGCAGCAACCTAACCCCGGTTCCCCCAGAAGTCTTACATGGATTTAGCTCAAGATAACCTCACCCCGGTTCATCAAGAAGTTTTACACGAACTTACCCCAAAGAAACCCTACACAGGTTCTCCTCCTCCGGACGTAGTTTTACATGGACTCGTCATCAAGCAACCCTACACCGGTTCCCTCTCTTCAAGATGCAGTTTTACATGGACTCGTCACCCAGAAACCCTACACAGGTTCTCCCTTTCCAAAAAACGAAGTTTTACATGGACTCGTCATCAAGCAACCCTACACCGGTTCCCTCTCTTCAAGATGCAGTTTTACATGGACTCGTCACCCAGAAACCCTACACAGGTTCTCCCTTTCCAAAAAACGAAGTTTTACACGAACTCATCATCAAAGTAACCCTACACAGGTTCCTTCTCCATTTCAGATGCGGTTTTACATGAGCTCATCAGCAGGAAACCCTACATGGGTTCCCCCTTTCAACTTACAAAATTACAGTCCAAAATCTCCCCAGGAGAGTCCAATCTAATTCCCCAGGAAAATTGGAGTCCATCTCCCCAAGCAGTAAGCTTATCCCCAGTAGATTCTGGAAGCTTATCCTCACAAAGCACGAACGCGTCGCCCTGCTTTATTCAAAGAGTTATTTCCTTAACCGGATATAATTGGGTTATCCTCAGCCAAAAGCCACAGAAAGGTCGTCGTCAACGTAGTTCTTTCTTATCCCCAGCGAAGTCTATTCACACTTCCAATACAGCAAAGATATCCTCAGCAAGTTATTACTAACAACTCCAGCAAAGTATCTCTCTCCCCACAGAGTATCACTCCCCAAGCATGGTCGCTAGAGTATTTTTCTCCCCGCAGAATCTTCCATTTGCCAAGTTTATTCCTCAACGGAGTCATCTTCTCCTACCGGTATTCTTGCAGCTATCATCCCCAGCGGAAGCAATAAAGCTTATTTTTCAACATCAGCCCAGGAGTGACTTCCCGACACTCGTCAAAGATTTATTTTCCTAAACGAAAAACACATTCATAAAACATCACATACATCATTATAGCATGCATAGACGCATCATATCATACAAATCCCATTTATGTTGAGAACATCGTTGCTTGATCCATATCATGCATTGCATACGACTGACCTTTACCTTTCAGGAAAGATTCAGGTAAACTCTCAATCATATTTCAAGACCTAGACCGGTTCAGTTAATCGACTCCAAAGATTTCTTATCCAGTCCAAGGCCTTCTCTAGTCCAGCCAAATCGACTCCTAACAGATTTTTCTGATGAAGACTCAGTAGAAGTTATCAGATTATATTTCCTATTGGTTCTCTCTCCGACGGTGCATGAGATTTCCATTTTAGGTTTTCCTTTGAGATCATAATGTCCTATTGGTTCTCTCTCCGACGGTGCATGAGATTTCCATTTTAGGTTTTTTTCTTTGAGATTATAATGTCCTATTGGTTCTCTCTCCGACGGTGCATGAGATTTCCATTTTAGGTTTTTCTTTGAGATTATAATGTCCTATTGGTTCTCTCTCCGACGGTGCATGAGATTTCCATTTTAGGTTTTTTTCTTTGAGATTATATTTTCCTATTGGTTCTCTCTCCGACGGTGCATGAGATTTCCATTTTAGGTTTTTCTTTGAGATTATAATGTCCTATTGGTTCTCTCTCTGACGGTGCATGAGATTTCCATTTTAGGTTTTTCTTTGAGATTATATTTTCCTATTGGTTCTCTCTCCGACGGTGCATGAGATTTCCATTTTAGGTTTTTTCTTTGAGATTATAATGTCCTATTGGTTCTCTCTCCGACGGTGCATGAGATTTCCATTTTAGGTTTTTCTTTGAGATTATATTTTCCTATTGGTTCTCTCTCCGACGGTGCATGAGATTTCCATTTTAGGTTTTTCTTTGAGATTATAATTTCCTAATGGTTCCCTCTCCGATGGTGCGTGAGGTGATAATTACCTTTTAGGTTATGATTTCCTGTGGTCCTCTCCCCGACGGTGCGTGAGATGTAATTCCCTTTCAGGTTATAATTTCCTTTGGTCCTCTCCCCGACGGTGCGTGAGATGTAATTCCCTTTCAGATTGTAATTGCCTATGGTTCTCTTCCCGATCCTGCGAAGGTGGTAATTCCTACCAAGATTTTCTCAACGGGCGTTGTTGAAGTTAAAGTCACCCAAGGTTCTCTGACCGTTCATGCTAAGGTAGTAACCATCCCTGGTTCATTCATCATCTTGTGAAGCTCCAGACTCAGCTCCTGTAACCAGTCATGACACATCTATACCAAGCATCTGAAAATCAGCTCCTGCAACGTGTCAGGTAATCATTTTCTGTTTTGCAGGTATGCAGGTTCCCGCTAAGGAATCTCTTACGCGATCAACATCCAGATGGCATCTATAAGCCCATCACCCTACTCATCGATCTCCAAATGGCATCTATAAGCCCATTTCCATCACACTGCTACTATGTAAGCGCAAATTTCTGGGCACTCTAGTGTTCAATCATCTTCTACCCTCGGATTACGAAAGGCACGTCAGCCAATCTGCATCCTCAGGTCTAAGAAGATTGAATAGGGGCAACTGTTGTACCCCAAAATTTGCCCTCCCATATTCTTCAAAGATTTGCAAAGTCAAGCTTCAAAATTCCCCAAGGGTTGCACAGTTCAAGGGCCTCCTAAGCAGTCAAGATTAGGGTTTGTGTTCTGATCAAGAAGTTGAAGTTTCCAAAGGTCCAATCAAGTCTCATAAGCCTACAAATATGGTCAAGCATCCTCATACCAAGTTTCAAGACTTTCAGCACAAAATTGCACAGTCAAAACCCTAATTGCACTACAGTCAACTGTAGGGGCAAAATGGTCATTTGACAGTCAAAAGTTCAAATTTTTGGTCAACATATCATTTTGAAGCCACAAACATCATTTGATCAATGCTTGATCATGATTCTCAAAATTTGGCTCAGAAATCATCAAGATGCAAAGGTTTCCTTATTTGGACAGTTGGAAAAGTCAACTGTAAATTGACCAGGGCATAACTTTCACATGGATTATCAGAAAAATTCCATCCAAAGCTCATTTTTAAGAGAAAGACATTTCCTACAACTCCTCTTCATACTTCAAGTCCAAGAAATGCTCTCACAAAAAGTTATCAATTTCAACATTATAGGTCATTTTCAAAAGTCAACAAAAAGGGACTTTAAGTCAAAGGCCATAACTTGAGATTGGTAAATCAAAATGACATGGGACCAAAGGCATTGGTTAGAGGACTCAAATACCTTTCCAAAATGTCCAAGAACATGAGAAAAGCTTAAATATTGAGCAAGTTATGCCTTGTGGAAGTTGGGAAATATTTGGATATTTTGAAAAGTCAACATTGATTCAAATGACCTAAAATTGCTAATGGGCCCATTTTTCTTCCATAATTCATCATCCATGACATGTGCACGACCACTTGGCCCAAAGGGAAGTTTTTATTCATTTTTTATTTATTTATTTGAATTTTTATTTATATTAATTCATTTAAATCAATTAAATATGTGAAAAATATTTAACTTAGCCTATCAAATCTTTTTGTACATGTTTTATTCTCAATAATTCGTGCATATCCCAATATAGAAAGATTTGGAGAGATTGGAGTTGATTTGTATCAAAAAGCACATGGAAAGATTGAAAAAATAATGATGGAAAATCAAATCTTCATAACCATCATTGCAAGAGATTGGGATCAATATTCTTAACCTAATTCATTCAGTACATAAGCCTAAACGAAAACCTAGTCCTAATGACCATGAAGCTGCGCTAGAAATTGATCATCAAACTTGAAAAATTTGGCAAGAAACTCAAATCTGAAAACACCTTTGCAAGGCGATTCAAGTCTCAAAACCTATCTCATTAGCTTCCTCAAGCATCACTGAACGTTTCCCAATCAAGAACATTCTTCAAAGCTTAAGGAATTGGTATACAGAACTTGAAATATCTCATGAAAAATTCATAATCGTGTTTTCAAATCTATGCATTTTCATGACATTTTAATTATTGATTCATGTTCCTGGTATGATTCTAAAGCTAACCCATGCGTTTAATTGAGTTTTTGCAAGCTGTAGACGATTTCGCCATTGCCAAATTCTAGGGTTTTCAGAGTTGGGAATTGGGCGTTTTCAAATAGCGTAAAATTAGAGAACCATAGTGCCATGAATGTATTCAGCAAGCTTGGACGAAGAAGAACCCATACTCGCGCCCAATTTATGAGCGTTCCATGCCTAGTCGCTATTTTCTCAAAACTGGCCTAAGAGAACACATAAAAAACCGTTGCTTATGTTGTTATGTTTCAGGAAAATAAAATCCCAGGGAGAAGATGATATCGTGGCGTCAATGGATTGGCCAGTTTAAAAATTCGCGCGCAGAGTCCACTAACGTTTTTGTTTCTTTTATGATATTTGTTGTTTGTTTAATATTAACAACGCGTGCAGTAGAACAAATGGCAAGGCGTGTGAGTGTTAACGTCCAAGACCTGGGTTCGAGTCCCAGGTCTACATCACTTCCATATTATTTTTCAATAAGAATTCCCATGTAGACTCAACATCAAGGCGCACCATACACCCATCGCATCTGGTCATCCACGTGCCCCTGGAGATCCAATCAAAGGCCACAATTTGAAGCGCATCATAAGCTTGGGTCAACGAATCCACATGCCAGCGTGAAGGGTCAACAAAGGCCAAGATCATTGGGCCTGAATTACTAAGGCCAAACCTCCTATTTGGGGACTACCACCCCCCAAGGTTTGCTATGTTTTTATTTATTTTTTTTCTAATTATATTTGTTTAATTAATTAATTATTTTCACAAAAATATAAAAAACCCATAAAAATCAGAAGAGAGAAAAAATAATAAATATTTTTGTTTCTAGTATTTTCATAAATAAATGCATGTAAATTAATTAGTTTTAAATTAGGGTTTTAATTTTAATACTTTTAACAAAAATCTAAAAAATGTAGAAATAGGTTTAATTAATAATTTTCATCCTTTTTTTATTTTTCTTTCATAAATAATATTATTTATTTTATTTATTTTCATAATTAAAATTGTATATAAAAATTAGGGTTAATTTAGGTTAAAATTCAATATTTTCTTAAATAAATTAAAATAAAATAGAATTAGGGTTAGTATTTGATTTCAATTAATTCCTTTTCTATTAAATCCTAAAATACTAAAAGACACCAAAAGCAAGTCCTTTCTTTCTTTTAACTTTAATTAATTAATTTCATCATGTAATTTAATTTTGCAAAAGGGTCCAACGCCCTCGTTCTTAATTCCTTATTAATTCGCATACTTATTTCTTTTCCGCTTAAATATTCATGTATCTCTCCCAAGGCCTTGTAACATTTTAATTACTTCTCGCACTTTTAATTCTTTTATTTTCTTTGCTTTCTTTACTTCTTCTGTCAAATCGGGTCCTGGTTAATTTTGGCGATGTGGACCCGCGCCTTTTGTAATAGCTTTAGACTTTTACTTTCCTCGCAACTTTTTAACTGTTAATCAAAAGCATGAAAGAATGTATGGACAAAAATAAAAACAAGCGTAGAACACCAATAAACATGACAAGATAAATACAAATGAAAACGACACACAAATCGCACACACCACCCCTAGGGTACGCCTCACTGTTGCCTTGCCTCGAAAGGTGATCGTCGAGTAGAGGATGTCTTAGTAAGTCCTCATGATCCGGGAACCTGGCATGAGGGTAGCTTCTAAGGTGTCTTCCTATTGCTCTGGTGATCACCATGTCCCGAACCTCGAATTGACCCGAACACCTCCAACGGTGGTGCTACCTACCTCTCAATGGTGGGATGGCACTACTTTAAAGGACATCTACACAGACGAATTCCTTAGGGTAGGTAGACGACTCTAGATACTTGCTCTAATTTCAAAACCAATCAAAAAATACTTTTCACACCAACACATTTTCAAAAAGCTTTCGAAAGCAATTTTTCAAACACTCTTGAGGACCGATACAAGAGTCGAACTGGAATTTTCAAAGAAACTTTTTAAAACCCACAGTTGAAAAGCAAACAAACCATTTTTGAAAACACAAGTGAGCAAGTATCTAAGAGCCCATGGATAACCATGGATAGAAAGGGTGCTAACACCTTCCCTTTCTATAACCTACCTCCCGAACCGAGAGCAATCTCTTTAAGGAATTTTTCTGTGCTTTTGTCCTTTCCATTTGGAGAAAATAAAAGACGGTGGCGACTCTTGCTTCTGCGACATTTCGCGAACCAGCGTTAAACAGTCAGTTCCAGATCCACCGATCACAACCTTCTTTCAGCAATACACAACCATTGGATTAGGATGCACAGTAGTAGCAGTTTTCAACATAACCCAGAAATAAACCGGCTTGCAACAGCTTCTTCTTAACAATCATCAGAGGAGTAGTCAAGTCACTCACAGTAGAAACATAAGAAACCTCATCAATAACATTAACACCTTTGTCAAATTAAACATAGATGCAGTGATCACATTAGGATTCTCAGGAGGATCAAATTTAATCTCCTTAGAGTCAATCATATCTTGTATTGTATTTTTCAATGTCCAGCAACTTTTGGTGTCGTGCCCGGGACTATTGGAATGATAGGCACACCTTGCATTGGGATTGTAATGGGGAGAGGAAGTATTGGGATTCTGAGGAGGATCCTTCAATGTAATCAGCTATGCCTTCAACATATGTTTCAATGCTTGAGACAACGGCAAGTTGATTTTGGTGAACTGTCTCCTGGGTTCCTCCTGCCTATGTTGATTGCCTGTTGTTGATGTTGTGTTGGTGCATGATTAGAGATCAGAACTGCACCACATATTGGTTGCGGTCACTCTTATTACGACCCTTCTGGTTGTACACAACATTGGATTCTTTCTTACCATTGTATGACTTCTTTGCAGTATTCGAAGATGTAGCCACCTAAATTTTACCACTTCTGATTTCGTTCTTAACATGTTCCCTTGTCAATATCAATTTGGTGAAACTGGCTGAAGAAATTCCAAGTAGGTGTTTATATAAAGGATCTGTTAGCGTACTCATGAACATGTCAACCAATTCCTATCAGCCAAAGAAGGTTGAACTCTGCCTGCAAGATATCTCCATTTCTGAGCGTACTCTTTAAAGCCTTCCTTAGAACCCATGGACATACTTTGTAGTTGCATGCGAGTTGGCACCAAATCAGAATTATATTGATACTGTTTATAGAAAGCTGCAACCAAATCTTCCCAGGTATGGATATTAGTACCTTCGAGTTGATAATACCATTCCAATTGTGTTCCAGATAAACTCTCTTGAAAGAAATGCAACCATAATTTCTTGTCTACAATGTGGGTTGAATTTTCCAAACATATGATCTCAAATGCAGCTTCAATCACGAAACACCATCATACTTAGAAAAGGTAGGATTTTTGAACTTATGAGGGATGACAACTCCTGAGGATAAACCAAATTCTTTAATGTTCAAGACAGACACCTTCTAGATCTCCATAACTTTCAGACGCTCTTCTATTAGCTTATACTTCTCGCTAGTAGAGGGATATTGTTCACCCAAATAATCCTCTTCCTCTTCATCAGAATATTTGTTAGAACCATGATTGCTTTTTTCAGTTTTAACACTCTTATCATCTTCATCTCGTTCGTCGTGTTCGTCCAATGGGATATTAAGGTCTTAAGCTCGCTTGACTGGGCCTTTTAACTTTCTCCACATGTTAAGGATGTCGATTGGTTTCTTTTTCTTCTTCTTCTTCTCATTGATGAGCGCCTTCAGTTCTTCTTGCCCCTTGGCTAAGCTTAGGAACATCTCTAGTAACTGAGCATTTTGAGCCTGGAGATCTTTGATTGTCTGTTCGAGAGCCATTTTTTCTGAAATAAATAGCAAGAAGATGAGAAACCTAGTTTAGAAACCTGTTATGCAATGATATGTATGGCATGTAGATGCATATGCAATGTTTTCAAGGACCTTGTGGGATTTAAATTTGTTAATCAAAAGGGAACAAAAACAAAGACTCTTATTAGTAAGTTCAAATTATAACTGCCTTTTAGGCTTACAATGAAAACAAAAAGGGTTACAAGGAAAAAAGTTATAAACTCCTAAGACCTAAGACTCAAGTCTCCCATGGACGCTTCCTCTTTGTGTTGACATATGCATTAAGGCTCTGCTCTTTGTGAAGATATTTTGTCAGCTCCAAAACATTCTTCTCATTAGCATAGAATTGAGTCTCAAAGGTGTCCCTTTCTTCTTTCAGTTGAATCCAATACTTTTTTAGCTCTTCAAGGTCAGTAGTCATACCTGGATGAAAAATGGTATAAGGAATATCTCCTTTAACAACAGGCTCCATAATTATTGGTAGGATAGCAGGATATAACATTATTAGATTTTGAGCACGAGATTGCACCCATCTGAGGTAGGGCTCCAAAGGAATGGAGTTTTTGTATCCCAAAGTCTTGCTATCAATCTTACCCACCATTCCCCAAGCACGTATAAGCCTTTGACGGTAACCTTGAGGATCATTCTCGTAATCGAATACAATACCCTGGATAAGCATATCATGAGGACCGTCTCTTCGAGCATAACCAAATTGATGTAGAGCTAGAGAAGGATTGCAAGTGATACCTTCCCTTATGCCAAGGAATGGCACATTAGGGAATTCCTCACATCGGTCAATAATAGTGATGTCCTCCTATGATCGGGAACACCAATAGATATTTGAATGAGAGAGTGACATCATCCTTCGAGACCACCTCAAACCTTGTTCATTCTTAATCACCAATTAGGGAAGGTGAAAAATAAACCACCTGGATAGTAAAGGTATGTGTGATACGGTGGGAGAACTGACTTGAGGTTTTGCGTTTGTGTTCGCAAATGTTTCAGTTTAGCAAGAGTCGCCACCGACTTTTTGTTTTATCCTAAGGAAAGGTCAAAAAGCACAGGAAAGACCTTTGAGATGTTTTCTTGGGTTCGGGGAGTAGATTATGAAAAGGGAAGGTGCAAGCACCCTTTTCATCCATGGTTATCCATGGGCTCTTAGTTACTTGTTTAGATCACTTGCTTTTGCTTTTTAATTGTTTGAAATGGTGCTTTTGTGTGTGGTTTTGAAAATGTTTTGAAAAGAGGCCGTCGTTGTGGCAACCTTTGTAATAATTCTTGTTTAAATGTATACAAAGATGTATTGTCTTTTGAAAAGATTTCAATGTTTGAAAGTTTGATTTGGGAAATATTTTGAAATTGTGTTGTGAGGTGTGTTTGAAAATAGAAAGGATGTTTTGCAAGCTTTGATCAAGTAACTAAGAGTTATCTACCCTATTTTACTCAAAGATCTTTCCTATATGTTTTTAACCCTTTTGACAGTGTTGTTTTACCATTGCATTTGGTAAACAACCTTGTATTAGGATGTTAAACGGGACATGCGCGAGTCATCGTATAGACCATGATAGAAATTATGCCAAGTATCTTTAGCAATTTTTCGAGGGACTTGATCATTTTGTTTAGGAAACCAAGATAGCGTCATCGAGGGACTATGGTCTTTTGTTTTGTTTTTGTTTTGCCAAAGTACTCAACATGCATAACATGGCCCATTTTTAAGGCAACAAGTGGATGTAACCCTAGGGGTGCAAGTGTGCATTGTGTATTGATTTTCATGCATTTTTGTCTTTGTATTAGGTCAAGCTACTTGTTGATTTTGGATTTTTGCATACAAACCCTAATCTCTAATCATGGCATAATTGAAAGCGTAAATGCGTAAAATAAATCTACCACTATTACAATATTATTATGGGCAGGGGGATCAATTTTTGAATGGGGAATATTTGACAAGAAATTAAAACCCTAGTTTTACTATTACATCCAAATTGAGTCAAATGGCATAAATAACAAATGAATAATATTTAAGTAAACAAATTAAATAAATATACAAAATAATATGAATATGCAAAAAAAGGTTTTTTTGTTTATTTTTATGTATGTAAAATAAAATAAAAAAAGATTATTATTTTTTATTAAGGGTAAACCCTTATTTTCTTTTAAGAATGCAAATATATTAAATATACTATTTATATACAATAAAATAAAATAATGTATATACAAAAAATAAAATATATTTAGAAAAAGTATCATTTAAGTATAAATAATAATAAGAATAAAAGTATAATATTTTTATGTTTTTATTCTAAAGTATCTATTAAATAAAATAAAAGTATGTATATATATTAATTATATTAAATATGTACAATAAAAATAAAATAAAAAATATATACAAGACAAAAATATATTTAGAACAGTATTTTTTAGTGTAAATAAAATAAAGAATAAAAATAAAAGTATAATGTTATTATTTATTATTTTCAAATTTTCAATAAATAAAAGTATATACTAATTAAATTATTTTATGTCTAAAAAAAAACAATATAATAATTAAAATAAATGTGAGAAATTATGAAAATATTTTTGGATATTTGTATATTTGGAAAATATGAAATAAAAATCAGAAATGATAAATAAATACAAAAATATAAAATATAAAGAAATTGGGCCAGGGGGTGCATTCAGTAAAAGGGGGGTGTCAATAGTGAGCCAGGACCAAGCCCAGCCCACCACACTTCATCTTCAACCTCTGTTCTTCAAAAACGCGCGCGCCTGGATTCAAACACGAACAACCTGTATACGTGCTCTAATGCAAAAACACATAACATCAAAGTTGTAGAGCTTTCCAAGACGAATTCAACCATATAAAAAACTTGTCCTAACTCTCAAAGACCAGATAGAATTTCTCTGGCCCTAAAATCTAACCTAATTTTTTCAGGAAATTCATGGCTCAAATTCTCTTAGCATGCTTAACTAAAATGAAAACTGAGCATATGTATAGCTTCATGGCTATGAATACTACATTTCTTATTCACAAACCTAAGTCTAAACGTTCCTAAATAGAGAGATAGGAAGTTGATAAAAACCTGTTTCAGCTGACTTCGTGTATGGAAATGTGGAGCTTTTCAACAAGGCCCGAGATGTTTGGGAGCTTGCTTGAACTTCACTTGACCTTCTCCAATGTCTAGCTTGCCTTGAATGTGCTTGAACAAGCATACATAACTCAACCTGCACAAGCTGAAATTAAAAATGGCAAACCCTATAAATGGAGTTACAGTCAGTGTTTAAGGGTTGGGATAGCTTGGATAGGTTGTATGGAAGATGTTTGAACAGGTTTGGGGCAAAACGCACGAGCAAATTGTGTTATGGAAATCAAACTGCAGATGTTGCCCTGTTTTGCCAATGGAAGGTGATTTTATACTATGGGAGGTTTGAGGGCTCAAAGGGTCTTGTTTCTGGCTTAAGGGGATGTGAAAAAGTTGTCTCAAAAGCTTGCACAAGTTTATTTTAGCTGATGTTCAAGTCCTAGTGTTTTTGACATGTTTCTTGTATTTTTAAGCCAAAATGAACAATGATGTAATACAAGCCTGTACAGGCTATCTATCAGCCTGCTTCTTCTGATCTTGGCCCCTCAAGTTGGTGGATATGCTTTTCTGCACAAGATTTGGCTCTATGCTCGAGGATTGTGGTTTTGACATAAAGCAAACTTTGGCAAAAATGGTAATCTACCTTTTACCATTTAGGGATTAATCTTGTATGCAATGCCCTAATGACAAAAACAATGCCTTAGACCAATGGATTTTCATTTAATTATTGAATGTGGAATGGTTTTGAGGCCTGTAATCTAGTTTAAAGCAAGATGATTTTAATTTGCAACTTGTATCAATATGAACATGCCATGGATGAAAAGTGAGTTTTTGCCAACTTCAAGCCTTCGATTCTCCCTAACCACAAATGAGTTTGGAGAGTTCCTTGAAATTTTGGAAAGCTTGCAACATGCTCTAAAATCCATATTTGAAATTCAATTTGAGATTCCAAGTGGAAATATGTGAAAAATGGCCATGAAGATAGGCCAAAATCCTGCCTAAACTAGGGCAAAATTTCACTAAGTTAAAAGTTTCATGGACCCTTGTTCCAAAATTCATAAGTTGATATCCAAGCTTCTTTTGGGAAAACTTTGTGAACAAAATTTTTAGACTTTGTGGATGACTACAACTTTCATGTTGGAAGTTTTTTTTGAATCCAATTGCATCATTGTGAAAATGTTAGGCAAAGTTAGGAAAAATTAAGAAAATTTCATAACAGAAAAATTCTAAGTTTTGAAAATTTTCAACTTTAAACCCTAATTTGCAAAATTAGGTTTCTTGATGAACAAGTTTCATATTTTGACACATCTTGATGAAAAATGACCCTTGGCACTTGATTTTGACCAAAAAGTCAAAGTTTGACTTTTCAGTGTACAGTCAAATTTTGATAAGTTGACTGAAAAATTCATCTGTCAATCTAATGCATTTGAGATCTTTTGAACCTTGTGAATAGGTCAAGATGATTCCATTGAGTCCTTGAATCCATGCTTGAACCCATTTTTCCATTGGCTAGGTCAAAAGTCATAAATTGCCCTTGTGCAGTCAAAACCCTAAAAATGACCATTTTGCCCTTTTGATGATCTGATCAAATTTCTTGAGGAGTTGTGGTCCAAATTTGATCAAATGGTTCATATGAGTTCATAATGTTGATGTGGATAAAAAATTGTGAGGTTTGACTGTAAATTGGCCACAATTGACTTTTTTCCCAATACAGTTGATTTATAGATCAACTGTCCAATTGACTGGGCAAAAATATGATTCAAAGCTTGAAACTTGGTAGAGAAAATCTTTTAGGTCCAACATGAAGTATGAAAGTCACTTTGAGCATTGGAAGTCCAAAAATCCCTATGCAAACTCAAACCCTAATTTAGGTCATCAATGCAAGGAGATGTCTTGAGCAAAGCAAAACTCTAATCCTGTCTAGAGTTCAAGGAACCTTGTGAAAGGAAGTCTTGATAAAATGAGAGGGAAAATTTTGGGGTACAACAGTTGCCCCTGTTCAATCTTCTTGAACATGAAGAGTTAGATTGGCGAGTTTTCCTTTGGTGACTGAAGGTAAAAGAGGATTGGACACTAGAGTGCCCGTAAATTTGCACTCGTCAAAATATAAATGAGGGAAATGGGCTTAAAGATGCCATTTGGAGATGGTAGAATCTTGCTGGATATGGGCTTAAGGATGCCATCCAAGACTTGTTTGTTGAAAATCAGGAGAATGAATTTCAGAATGGTATCTGTGTCCGAAACGTATCTGAGTTGTATCTGGAGATTAGATCTGTATGAGTAAGGGAGTGGCGTCCGTGGCTGGAATGTATCCAAACTGTAACTGTATTTGATTCTTGAATGAATATCAGAATGGCTACCGTGTCAGGAGTGTATCTGTATTGTATCTGAATTCTGAATGGGCGACAGAAAAAACATCCATGTATGGAGCGTCTCTGGGCTGGGGATAAATTTCGAATGAGTGACAGAATGGCAACCATGTCTGGAGCGCATCTGGACTGTATCTGAAGTTGAGATTTGTATGAGTAGCAGAATGACTTCCGTGTCTGGAGTGTATCCGTACTGTAACTGGGATCTGGATAAGTGACAGAATGACTTCCGTGTCTGGAGTGTATCTGAACTTTGAAGTTGATAGTTGAATCTGAATGAGAAATAGAATGGCTTCCATTTCTGGAGCGTATCTAGTCTGTATCTGATTGCTGAAGTCTGAATGAGTAGTAGAATGACCGTCGTGTCTGGGGTGTATCTGTACTGGAAATCTTTGAACATTTGTTAAAGGTAGCTTTTAATCTTATCCTGAAAAGGGTAAAATGTTAGCTAAAACACAAAGTTATGTTGTAAGATGCAATAAAATGCGTTCTATCAATGTTTATGATGTATGGATGTAATGGATATGTATGTAAGCTGATTAGTTGTCTTGCTGAGGAAAATAAATCCTTGATAGCTGGAGATAATGAAATCTTTGACTGCTGCCGGGGAAAATAAACCCTTGACTGCTGCTGGAGATTCAAAACCTTTGATTTGTTGAGACTGAGAACATCCTTTGGAGTACTGCTGAGGATTGAAAATCCTTGGTGACTTGTGGGGATTATCCAGAGCTTTGACATCTTCTGTGGGGAATTGAGAATCCTTCATGACTTTCCTGGAGGATGAGGAAAACTCCGACGATCCCTATTGGGGAATCAAAACCTAGAAGGCTTCAACTGGAGAAATAAGAACAAGAATCTTCGTTCTGCTGGTAAATAACTCTGTGGAGAGAATGTTTATCCTGTTGGAGAATTTTCAGAAGCTTGGGTTGTATGCCAATCTACTGGGAAATCGAAGGAAGTTGGATAGTACTTCACTGGGGTTTAAAGGTTGTAGTTTTGGACTCCGTTGGGGAAGAAAGTTTTATCTTCACTGAGGGTTTGCAGTTCAAAGTTTTCTAGCTCCGCTGGGGGTTGGGAGTTTGGAAATTTAGTTCTGATGGGGATTTTGAAACTTAACTCCGCTGGGGATGTGTATTTCAAGGTTTTAGCTCTGTTGAGAATCTGGATGACATACTGCAAGGGATTTCCTCCAGAATAGCATAAAGACGTCTTCCTATACTTTCACCCTATCAGTAATTATCCTTTCTCATTCCGTTTTATTTGTAAGCTGTGAGTATATTCAAATGCATATGCTCATTTAATAAATCATTGGACGTTTTCAAATAAAACGCAAGTGTAAAAAAGAAAGAAAAACAAACAAATTTCTGCACTTTGAAATATCTTTGTATTAACTTTGTGTAAGTATTTTGTACAAAGGAGACAGGCATCCTAGTAAGAGAATGTTGTCATAAAAATGAGAAAAATTTATACAAAGAAAGATGGCTATGTGTAACAATTCCATGGGGTTCCCATTCTGCTATAGTCTTCACAACTCTGAGTATCTTGTCCATTCGTTGCTTCGTTCGCAGATGATTGGATTGATCAGAAGCTTGGAGCTTGTTTGTGAAGAGATTGTTCTTAAAGTGATCCGATGAGACATAGTCATACGCTTTAATTCCCTAACTTTTGCCTGGATCACCCTTTCGGGTTTTCGATCCACCGGGAAACCCTTTTTTGCCCAAGTCGCCCTTTCGTGTTTTCAACTTGCCGGGTGTACAGATTTTTTATTTATCCCTAATTTTTGCCTGAACCGCCCTTTCGGGTTTTTGATTCACCGGGATGCCTATTTTTGCCCAAGTCGCCCTTTTGGGTTTTCAACTTATCGGGTCGTTTTATGCGTAGTATCTTTTGACTATGTCTGCGTTCGCAGGGTGGGTAGGTCATCACCGTCCATGGTGGTTAGGATCATAGCCCCACCAGAAAAGATGTTTTTAATCACAAATGGTCCTTCGTAAGTAGGAGTCCATTTGCCCCTGGGATCACTTTGTGATAAGATGATTCGCTTGATTACAAGATCCCCGACTTGATATACTTGTCTCTTGACTTTCTTGTTGAAGGCTTTCATCATACGTTTTTCATACGCCTGACCATGGCAAACAACAGTAAGTCGCTTTTTGTCAATCAAGTTAAGTTGATCAAGTCGGGTCTGAATCCAATCGTCCTCACTCAAACCAACGTCCTTCATGATTCTCAGGGAAGGAATCTGAACTTCCATAGGTAAAACAACCTCCATGTCGTATACCAAAGAAAAGGGTGTTGCCCCAGTTGAAGTGCGTGTCGTGGTACGGTACTCGTGCAGAGCAAACGATAACATCTCATGTCAGTCCTTGTAGGTGACTGTCATCTTTTGAATGATTTTCTTGATATTTTTGTTCGCAGCTTCAACAGCACCGTTCATCTTTGGCCGATAGGGAGATGAATTGTGATGTTGAATCTTGAACTGCTCGCACAGAGCGGTGATCATAGTATTGTTCAAATTTGTACTGTTGTCCGTAATGATCCTGTCAGGGATACCATACCGGCATATGAGGTTCTGCTTGATGAAACGGGCAACCACATTCTTTGTAACGGAAGCGAAAGAAGCTGCTTCGACCCACTTGCTAAAGTAATCAATGGCCACCAGGATGAAACAGTGTCCATTGAATGTTGTAGGCTTGATCTCTCTAATCATGTCGATTCCCCACATCGCGAATGGCCAAGGAGTTGTTGAGACATTGAGAGGGACTGGGGGAATATGTACCTTGTCAGTGTAGATTTGGAATTTGTGACAAGTACGAGAATGTTGATGACAATCAGCTTCCATGGTAGACCAATAGTAGCCTGCCCGTAGAATCTTCTTAGCCATCATATGACCGCTTGAGTGGGTGCCAAAGGGGCCATTATGTAGTTCAGCCATGATCTGCTCAGCTTCAATCTTGTCCACACAACGGAGTAGGATACAATCAAGATTACGCTTGTATAGGATACCATTGCTCAGAAAGAACTTGGCCGTGAACCTCCTTAAGAACTTTTTGTCATTGACTGAAGTTCCTTCAGGGTATTCTTGTGCTTCGAGATACCTTTTGACGTCATGAAACCAAGGTCGGTCCATCACTTCTTCAGTATTAATCTCGTGACAATGTGCAGGTTCGTCCATTCGTTCAATGGTGATTTGAGGTGCCTAATTGTCCCAGTTAAGTTCAAACATGGATGACATTGTAGCTAGCGCATCTACTAGCTGATTCTCTTCTCGCGGGAAGTGCTCAAAGGTAATCTGCTCGAAATGTGGTAACAAATGTCAAGACATGTTCTTTGTATGGGATGAGGTTAGGGTGCTTAGTATCGCACTCTCCTTTGATTTGACTGATAACTAAAGCTGAGTCCCCAAATACGATCAAATATTTGATTCCCAAGTCAACGACAACCTTGAGACCAAAGATACAAGCTTCATACTCGACCATGTTATTGGTGCAGCTGAAGATAAGTCTAGCAGTGAAAGGTGTATGGCAACCTTCTGGAGAGATAAGTACTGCGCCGATACCGTTGCCAAGTGCATTTGAAGAACCACCAAAATACAGGGTCCATCGGGATCCTTATTCAGGTCCGTCATACGGTCCGTTACCTTTAATGTTGTCCAATGTCATAATATCCTCGTCAGGGAAGTCGAACCTTATATATTGGTAATCTTCGACGGCTTGATGAGCTAGATGGTCAGCTAGTACACTCCCTTTTATAGATTTTTGGGTTGTGTACTGGATATCATACTCAGTCAGGATCATCTGCCATCTAGCGATTCTTCCGGATAAAGCAGGCTTCTCGAAGATGACCTTGATTGGATCCATTTTGGAAATCAACAAAGTGGTATGTGTTAACATATACTGCCTTAGCTGGCGAGCAGCCCATACCAAAGCGCAGCAAGTTTTCTCGAGCAATGAATAACGAGTCTCACTGTCGGTAAACCTTTTGCTAAGGTAATAAATGGCATGCTCTTTTCGGCCAGACTCGTCATGTTTGCCCAGTACGCATCCCATTGAATTATCCAAAATAGTCAGATACATGATTAATGGCCTTCCTTCGATGGGTGGTGTTGTACCCCAAAATTTGCCCTCCCATATTCTTCAAGAAATTGCCAAGTCATGCTTCAAATCTCCCCAAGGGTTGCACAGTGCAAGGGCCTCCTAAACAGTCAAAATTAGGGTTTTTATTCTGATCAAGAAAATGAATTTTCCAAGGGTCCAATCAAGTCCCACATGCCTATAAATAGGGTCAAGCATCCTCATATCAAGTTTCAAGACTTTCAGCACAAAATTGCACAGTCAAAAACCCTAATTGCACTACAGTCAACTGTAGGGGCAAAATGGTCATTTGACAGTCAAAAGTCCAAATTTTTGGTCAACATCTCATTTTGAAGCCACAAACATCATTTGATCAATGCTTGATCATGATTCTCAAAGCTTGGCTCAAAAATCATCAAGATGCAAAAGTTTCCTTATTTGGACAGTTGAAAAAGTCAACTGTAAATTGACCAGGGCATAACTTTCACATGGATTATCAGAAAAATTCCATCCAAATCTCATTTTTAAGGGAAAGACATTTCCTACAACTCCTCTTCACACTTCAAGTCTAAGAAATGCTCTCACAAAAAGTTATCAATTTCAACATTATAGGTCATTTTCAAAAGTCAACAAAAAATGACTTTAATTCAAAGGCCATAAGTTGAGATTGGTAAATCATAATGACATGGGACCAAAGGCATTGGTTAGAGGACTCAAAGACCTTTCCAAAATGTCCAAGAACATGAGCAAAGCTTAAAAATTGAGCAAGTTATGCCTTGTGGAAGTTGGGAAATTTTTGGGTATTTTGAAAAGTCAACATTGATTCAAATGACCTAAAATTGCTAATGGGCCTCTTTTTCTTCCATAATTCATTATCCAAGGCATGTGCACGACCACTTGGCCCAAAGGGAAGTTTTTCTTCATTTTTATTTATTTATTTGGATTTTTATTATTAATAATTCATTTAAATTAATTAAAATACATGAAAAATGTTAAACCTAATGTTTCAAATCTTTTTATGCATATAATACCTCTAAGATTTCGTGCCTAACCAAATATAGAAAGAATCTTGCTAATTGGTCATGATTTGGTGGAAATTTGCATGAAAATATTAGAAAATATCATGGCTTAAAAATCAAATATCATATTCATCAATTCATGGATTTTGGACCAATTTTCTTTGACCTAATCATTCCATACATAAGCTTGATCAAAACCCTCGTGCTCACTGACTCCAAGCTGCGCAGAAAAAGCCATATGCAAACTTGAAATTTATCAAGAAAAGTCAAATCTGAAAACCAAGTTCTAGGACGATTCAGGGCCAAATAGTTGTTCCATTAGCTTCCTTAAAGATCATAGAACGTTTTCCAATCATTCCCTAAGTCCCATACTCAAGAAAACACGAAATCACCATTGAAGTTGGTAAGAAAAATTCCAAAATCGTTTTCCATCATTCATGCGTTTTTAACATATTTCATTGTTGTTTTTGTGTTTAGAATGATGTTTGCAAGCTACCTGCGTAATTTGATTAGAGTTTCATGCTAAAACGAAGGATCCACCATGAGAGCATATTAGGGTTCCGTGGAAATTGATTTAGGGGTTTCCAAACCTGGAACAATTAGGCCATGAGAGATGCATCATTGGAATCGTGAGAAAGAGACGGTTCTAATGACCCTAGTCCGAACAATTTATACATGCCCATGTGCTATTCGTTATTTTCTCTAATGATGCCTTTTAGAACGGTTCAAAACCGTTGCCTATGATTTTTTGTATTTCAGGAAAAAAACAAGCCAACGAGGAAGACGCTTAGGTGGCTATCAGCGGTTGGTCCGTTTGAAAGTTCGCGCTAAGAATCCATTAACGCGTTTGTTTTGTTTTATATTGATTTCTTATTATATAGTATACAAAGAAAACAAAGTGGAGCAGTTGGTGAAGCGCTTGGTTGGTAATCATCAGGACCTGGGTTCGAATCCCAGGTCCTCACCCTTTCCTTATATTTTTCCTTTAAACATATTCCTATGCAGATTCAACTCTGGGTTCCACCATGCACTCAATATCCAGGCCCTCCACGTGTTTACCACTATCAATCCAAGGAACACAATCTGAAGAATAGGATAGACTCCAGTCAATGCACCACGCGCTAGCATAAGAAGTCAAACAGGGCCTTGCAATAAGTGGGCTTGATTGCTGTTTATACCTCCAACTGGGGACAGAACCCCCCAAGGTTTGCCAGTTTCTTTTATGTTTTTTTTATTCTTTTCTTTATTTCAATTAATGTTTATTAATTAATTTCTTTAATTTAAATATTTTTATAACGAATATAAAAACACAAAAAAAAATCAGAAAAGATAAAAAATAATAAATATTTTTATTTTAGTATTTTTATAAATAAATTGCATTAATTAATTTTAGTTATTAAATTAGGTTTAATTGTAATATTTTCCTTAATAAAAATCTAAAATTGGTAGAATTAGGTTTATAATCATTTTTATCCCTTTTTCTTTTCTTTCATAAATAATTAAATATTTCCTAGTATTTATTTTTTGTAATTAAATTGCATGTAAAATAATTAGGGTTAATATTAGGTTAAAATTTAATCTTTTCTTAATAAACTAAAAACAACTAGAATTAGGGTTAGCATTTTATTTTAATTAATTCTTTTTCATTAAAATCATAAAATATAAAACTACCAAGAGACAATTTCTTTTCCTTTTAACTTTATTAATTTAATAATCGTTTAATTTAATTTAATTAAGAAGGGTCCAATGCCCTCGTTTCAACTTTAATTCCAATTCGCATATTTATTTTCTATTCTTTATAATATTTATGTATCTCTCCCAAGGCCATGTAATATTTATTTTTCGCATTTTTTAATTCTTTATTTTCCTGTCAAATCGGGTTCTGGAAATTTTGGCGATGTGGACCCGCGCCTTTTGTAATAGTTTAGAATCTTTTACTTCTCGCACTTTTAACTGTTAATCAAGGCATGCAAGAATGAATGGACAAAAATAAAAACAAGCGCTAGATCACCTATACCATGACAAGATAAATGCAAATGAACATGACACACAAATCACACACCACCCCTAGGGTACGCCTCACTGTTGCCTTGCCTCGAAAGGTGATCGTCGAGTAGAGGATGTCTTAGTAAGTCCTCATGATCCGGGAACCTGGCATGAGGGTAGCTTCTAAGGTGTCTTCCCATTGCTCCGGTGATCACCATGTCCCGAACCTCGAATTGACCCGAACACCTCCAACGGTGGTGCTACCTACCTCTCAATGGTGGGATGACACTACTTTAAAGGACATTTACACAGACGAATTCCTTAGGGTAGGTAGACGACTCGTGGATACTTGCTCTAATTTCAAAACAAATTCAAAAAATACTTTTCACCGACACCTTTTCAAAAAAGCTTTCGAAAGCAACTTTTCAAACACTCTTGAGGACTGATACAAGAGTCGAACTGGAATTTTCAAAGAAACCTTTTTTTAAAACCCACAATTGAAAAGCAAACAAACCATTTTTGAAAACACAAGTGAGCAAGTATCTAAGAGCCCATGGATAACCATGGATAGAAAGGGTGCTAACACCTTCCCTTTCTATAATCTACCTCCCGAACCGAGAGCAATCTCTTTAAGGAATTTTTCTGTGCTTTTGTCCTTTCCATTTGGAGAAAATAAAAGACGGTGGCGACTCTTGCTTCCGCGACATTTTGCGAACCAGCGTTAAACAGTCAGTTCCAGATCCACCGATCACAGAACTGGCGACTCTGCTGGGGATACTTAAAGTGAGGTGTACCTTAGGGTTAGTTCATAACTGTGTTTTCAATTGCTTTCCTTGTTTGCTTTAAATTGTGGGACTGTCTTGGGAGTTCTATAGATCCTAACCCGGATCTGGGGATACCTTCTTAGAAAGTAGCAACAAGACTGTGAGGGAACTATGCGGGGTATACCGACATGGTTGAAACAGTCTGCTACGTTGATGTGGCACTTTGGTGTGTACCGGTAACCCTTGAGTTCAGTCAAGGAGAGTACGGGGCCTCCGCGTGGTGTCGTGAAGCATCAACAGACCTTAGGAACCTTAATTGAACTATCTTGGCCTCTTTAGGGTAGTGAGATAACTGACTTTGGTGCAGTCCGAGGTTGGTTGATACTCGATACTACACTCAATTGAGGATTGCTCTCCTGGAATATTTCGGTCGCCAGTTCAGTGGCTAAATCGAAACGATGAACAATGAAAGCAATCCCGTGATGTTGGGACCCTTAGAACCCGGTTACTTCTAATAGGACAGGTTGAGCCCACCAACTTCAAGAGGGTAATACCCAGACCCCATGCTGGCCTAAACTCTAAGGGCTTTCTCTTGTGTGACTTGTGTGCCTTCGTACTTGACTACTTACATGCTTGTTATCTGACACATAAGCTACTTGCAGGTTTTGTTTATAGTCCTTAATTAGGACTCATAACAGGGTACTGAGTTTCTTGCAGGTTATGTTTGTAGTCCTTAATTGGGACTCATGACAGGTCTTACCTAAGTTGCTTGCAGGTTTTGTTTATAGTCCTTAATAAGGGCTCATAACAGGGTTTATTCATATTACCCCATGCATCATGACATCATACCATTGCATACATCCTAACCCATTTCAAGGATCTCAAGGGCTTGTGATGCAGGTCATGAGGAATCAAACATCTAGCAAGGGGCAAAGAGGATTTATTTTCCTCTAGCCAAGGTTGTCAGGGGCTATGACCCACTTGATATGGTGAGCTTTGACTCCTGGAGAAGGTTCCCCTAACCAAGGTTGTTTGGAAGCCAGAACTAAACATGATGACTAAAGTCAGGGGCTATGACCCACTGGATATGGTGAGCCTTTGACCCTTGGAAGAAAGATTCTCAACAAATATGAAGTTCTTTCAATCAAGCTACCGGATCCAAATGCTAACAAATTTTCTTGTTTACCCCGCGAGGTCCTTGAAAACATTACATACATGTCATACATATCATTGCATAACAGGTACCCTTGTTGCAGGTCACTTACCTTTCTCGCTGTTTATTTCAGCAATGGCCTTCCAACCAGATAACCAGGACCTTCTTACTCAAGAAACTCGGTTCGGGGAAATCCTCCTGAATCTATCCAAGGGGCAGGAGGAGCTAAGGACACTTCTCATGGAGACTTTGGTCAGGAACAGCGCTGAGGACGAACGGCTGAAACAGCTGCAAGCTGAGATGGATGCAATAAAAGCCCAAATGCTGGGGCAGGGGACTGCTATTCAAGGTTTAGCTCAAAGACAAGAAGAGCTCGGTGTTCTCATCAACCAACTACTTCAGAGTAACCAACTGGGGCAAACGTCTAAGGGTAAAAAGCCATTCATCATTCAATCATCCTTGAGACAAGGAGATAAGGGGAGAGTTCCTCAAATGGCTTCAGTGCCACAAATTCAGCATCAACCTCACCAACTGCAGCCAGACAAGCCCAGGAGGCAATTCACCCAGCTCAACATGTCGTTGTTCCAAGCTTTACAACGCCTGTAAAGATTGAACCTGATCACATTAAGGGCTCATCCCCGGAACCAGAACACAACATCTCCTGTCTATGATCCCAATAAAAGATGTGCCTACCACTCTGCCTGTCCAGGACATGATACAAATGAGTGTTGGGCTCTGAGGAACAAGATCCAAGACCTGATTGATGAGGGAGCACTGGAGTTCACACAAGATGGCCAGGCAGAATTTTTCTACCATCCCTCCAAGGCTCACCATTTGAAGTAACAAGCCCTGAGATGAAAAGACTTTTGTTCATTCGAATGTTCAAGTTGTGTTGTTCTTTGATTGTTTAGACATTTATTCATGTTAAACATTGTTATTCCATTAATGCATCGCTTATGTCTATTTTGAATCAATATATTCGTATTCACTCTATGCAAATTATTTTCATGTTTTTTCGGATGATCAATTCTCAATAATTCTAAGCCTCTTGACGGAGGATGACAAAAACGATACCGCTATCTTTACAGTATGCTTTTGAACAGACCCCGCTGATGAGGTACCGGCATTGTTCCAATCCCTAAACACTGGAGTTATAAGGATGATAATCCCTCGTCAACCCCTCTGAGCCAAAGAAGTAGGAGTTTTTCTTTTCGAAAATTAAAACCCTTTATCATAACCTAGGGCAGGGTAGTTCTCTCAGTTGATCCAAGTGAATAACAAATGGCACAAAAGCGGTCCTTACAAATAAGCAGAAGACAGTGATGGTTCCGAATAATCAATAAAGAAAGGCAGTCATTATACCTCTCAAAATAAAAAACCCAATAAGTCAAAACCTATGAAGGAGACTTACAAAACTGGGGCATCCCGCTGACTGTAATTCCAAAAAAAGAAACAGCTCAGGCAAAAAACAGGAATAACAAAATCAAAAAGAAAGAGGTCCTACAAACCCTCAGCAAAAAAGGAAGGACTGCCTATTCAAAATAAGTTATCAATATCCGAATCATCACCGAAAAATCAGAGCAAAGACTCAAACAAGGTCTAACGTATGATCAACTGAGTTTAGGTTTGGAGAACATCACGAAGAGCGGGTGGGTACAAATAATTTGAGCCTTTATCCTTTGTTTCTTGAACCATGAACCAGGCCACGTTATAACCCTTAAAAGTCCTAGCTGAAGCATGGGTTAGTTCGAAAGCATACTGTTACAAAAGGTATCCTGACTCCTTAAGGCCTACGGTAAATACGGAGTTGACATCACGTTTTACAAACATTCACTTATTTTATGAAAAGAATGCATTTTCAAAATCTTCAAGACAGACATAGGCTTTGCATTTTTAACATAACTTTGTTTGCATATGACTTTTTGTTTGAACAGCAGGGAAATTCGCACAATGAAAGTCTAATGAACAAGAGTATCTCCAATCAAGGGGCGTGGCATGACTATTGTCCATCATCTGGGGCAGTTAAGTCAAGATTAGGAGAATCTCTCAAAAAAAAGCCTAATAGCCTGGGGCAAATCTCCGCCTGAGTCACTTGGGGCACTCCGGCAACGAATCTTGCACGATCAGACATCTTCTGGGGGTATGACAAAACACTTCTAACAGGGGCAACTCCCCACATTCCCTGAACGTGGACATAGTCGAAAAAAATACTACGCATAATCAGAGACCCGCTAGGCTGATATGCCTAGGCAAAAATTAGGGCTTCCGGGCGAACCAAAAGGGTTCGGGCAAAATGAAGGGATGAAATGAAAAAAATCTGTACACCCGGCAAGTCGAAAACCTGAAAAGGCGGCTTGGGCAAAAATGGGTATCCCGGTGGACCGAAAACCCGAAAGGGCGGTCCAGGCAAAAGTTAGGGATCAAAGCGTACGACTATGTCCTATCATCTTGTCACCTGCCTACCAGAAGAAGGTTGGTCCATCAACAACTATCAGTACCTCACAGGTCTTCCTCTCCCACATCAGAAACAGGGGCAATAAAGAGTTATCTAAACAATCTAATTGTGTTGTCCTTCAGGGTATCAAGGTAAATCCAGCTGAAGAACATAACCAGATATCATAATTCCCCATAGAGTGAGCCAGCAAGCAATACACTCTCCCCAAGCAAAGTTACAATCAAACTTAAAGAAGTTGGGTATCCTCCAACAGATCTCAACATTCCCCGGCAGCATGTATATTCTTAACAAACATCCCCGGCAATCTTGGTCTAAAGATTGTTCCCCGGCGGTATATCAAACATTCAAAGGAATCATTTCCCCCGCAGTTCAAAACTTCCCCAAGAGAGTCCAATTTTCTTCCCCGGGAAAGTTGGAATCCATCTCCCCAAGCCGTAAGCTTATCCCCAGTAGATTCTGGAAGCTTATCCGCACAGAGCACGAACGCGTCGCCCGGCCCTATTCAAAGAGTTATTTCCTTACTAGGATATAACTGGGTTATCCTCAGCCAAAAGCCACGGAAAGAGCGTCCTCGACAAAGTCTTCTTATCCCCAGCAAGTTATTATCAACAACTCAGCAAAGTATCTCTCTCCCCACAGAGTATTACTTCCCAACAAGATCGTTAAAGTACTTTCCTCCCTGCAGAGTTATTCCATTCGCCAAGTTTATTCCCCAACGGAGTTATCTTCTCCCAACCGGTATCCTTGCAATTATCATCCCCAGCGGAAGCAAAATCCATTCTTCAAACATCAGCCCAGGAGTGATTTCCCGGCATCCGTCAAGGATTTACTTTCCTAGACGAAAAAATACATTCGTACACATCACATACATCATTATAGCATGCATATACGCATCATGAACATACAATCTCACGTATTCAGAGAGCATCTCGCTTGTCATACCACATGACATCGCATACAACTAACGCTTGTCTTTTCAGGACAAAAGTACAAATTGATTACCATCAATGGTCGCAACTAAAGGTCCGATTCCTGAATCTTGCCAGGGTGTATCTGTTGACGACCAATTACCAGATCCGATTCCTGTATCTTGCCAGGGTGTGTCTGAAGAGTTCGAGGATCCGATACCTGAATCTTGCAAGGGTGTATCCGTTGAAGACTAGCATTACCAGATCTGATTCCTGTATCTTGCCAGGGTGTGTCTGAAGAGTTCGAGGATCCGATACCTGAATCTTGCCAGGGTGTATCCGTTGAAGACTAACATTACCAGATCCGATTCCTGTATCTTGCCAGGGTGTGTCTGAAGAGTTCGAGGATCCGATACCTGAATCTTGCCAGGGTGTATCCGTTGAAGACTAACATTACCAGATCCGATTCCTGTATCTTGCCAGGGTGTGTCTGAAGAGTTCGAGGATCCGATGCCTGAATCTCGCCAGGGTGTATCCGTTGAAGACTAACATTACCAGATCCAATTCCTGTATCTTGCCAGGGTGTGTCTGAAGAGTTCGAGGATTCGATACCTGAATCTTGCCAGGGTGTATCCGTTGAAGACTAACATTACCAGATCCGATTCCTGTATCTTGCCAGGGTGTGTCTGAAGAGTTCGAGGATCCGATACCTGAATCTTGCCAGGGTGTATCCGTTGAAGACTAACATTACCAGATCCGATTCCTGTATCTTGCCAGGGTGTGTCTGAAGAGTTCGAGGATCCGATACCTGAATCTTGCCAGGGTGTATCCGTTGAAGACTAACATTACCAGATCCGATTCCTGTATCTTGCCAGGGTGTGTCTGAAGAGTTCGAGGATCCGATGCCTGAATCTTGCCAGGGTGTATCCGTTGAAGACTAACATTACCAGATCCGATTCCTGTATCTTGCCAGGGTGTGTCTGAAGAGTTCGAGGATCCGATACCTGAATCTTGCCAGGGTGTATCCGTTGAAGACTAACATTACCAGATCCGATTCCTGTATCTTGCCAGGGTGTGTCTGAAGAGTTCGAGGATCCGATGCCTGAATCTCGCCAGGGTGTATCCGTTGAAGACTAACATTACCAGATCCAATTCCTGTATCTTGCCAGGGTGTGTCTGAAGAGTTCGAGGATTCGATACCTGAATCTTGCCAGGGTGTATCCGTTGAAGACTAACATTACCAGATCCGATTCCTGTATCTTGCCAGGGTGTGTCTGAAGAGTTCGAGGATCCGATACCTGAATCTTGCCAGGGTGTATCCATTGAAGACTAACATTACCAGATCCGATTCCTGTATCTTGCCAGGGTGTGTCTGAAGAGTTCGAGGATCCGATACCTGAATCTTGCCAGGGTGTATCCGTTGAAGACTAACATTACCAGATCTGATTCCTGTATCTTGCCAGGGTGTGTCTGAAGAGTTCGAGGATCCGATGCCTGAATCTCGCCAGGGTGTATCCCTTGAAGACTAACATTACCAGATCCGATTCCTGTATCTTGCCAGGGTGTGTCTGAAGAGTTCGAGGATCCGATACCTGAATCTTGCCAGGGTGTATCCGTTGAAGACTAACATTACCAGATCCGATTCCTGTATCTTGCCAGGGTGTGTCTGAAGAGTTCGAGGATCCGATACCTGAATCTTGCCAGGGTGTATCCGTTGAAGACTAACATTACCAGATCCGATTCCTGTATCTTGCCAGGGTGTGTTTGAAGAGTTCGAGGATCCGATGCCTGAATCTTGCCAGGGTGTATCCGTTGAAGACTAACATTACCAGATCCGATTCCTGTATCTTGCCAGGGTGTGTCTGAAGAGTTCGAGGATCCGATACCTGAATCTTGCCAGGGTGTATCCGTTGAAGACTAACATTACCAGATCCGATTCCTGTATCTTGCTAGGGTGTGTCTGAAGAGTTCGAGGATTCGATACCTGAATCTTGCCAGGGTGTATCCGTTGAAGACTAACATTACCAGATCCGATTCCTGTATCTTGCCAGGGTGTGTCTGAAGAGTTCGAGGATCCGATACCTGAATCTTGCCAGGGTGTATCCGTTGAAGACTAACATTACCAGATCCGATTCCTGTATCTTGCCAGGGTGTGTCTGAAGAGTTCGAGGATCCGATACCTGAATCTTGCCAGGGTGTATCCGTTGAAGACTAACATTACCAGATCCGATTCCTGTATCTTGCCAGGGTGTGTCTGAAGAGTTCGAGGATCCGATGCCTGAATCTTGCCAGGGTGTATCCGTTGAAGACTAACATTACCAGATCCGATTCCTGTATCTTGCCAGGGTGTGTCTGAAGAGTTCGAGGATCCGATACCTGAATCTTGCCAGGGTGTATCCGTTGAAGACTAACATTACCAGATCCGATTCCTGTATCTTGCCAGGGTGTGTCTGAAGAGTTCGAGGATCCGATGCCTGAATCTTGCCAGGGTGTATCCGTTGAAGACTAACTTTACCAGATCCGATTCCTGTATCTTTCCAGGGTGTGTCTGAAGAGTTCGAGGATCCGATACCTGAATCTTGCCATGGTGTATCCGTTGAAGACTAACATTACCAGATCCGATTCCTGTATCTTGCCAGGGTGTGTCTGAAGAGTTCGAGGATCCGATACCTGAATCTTGCCAGGGTGTATCCGTTGAAGACTAACATTACCAGATCCGATTCCTGTATCTTGCCAGGGTGTGTCTGAAGAGTTCGAGGATCCGATACCTGAATCTTTCCAGGGTGTATCCGTTGAAGACTAGCATTACCAGATCCGATTCCTGTATCTTGCCAGGGTGTGTCTGAAGAGTTCGAGGATCCGATACCTGAATCTTTCCAGGGTGTATCCGTTGAAGACTAACATTACCAGACTCGATTCCTGTATCTCGCCAGGGCACGTTTGAAGAATTCGAAGATCCGATTCCTGTAACCAGTCAGGACATATCTACACACAGCATCCGAAGACCAGCTCCTGCAACATGTCAGGTACTCATTTTTCTTTTGCAGATACGCAAGTTCTCGCTAAGGAATCTCTTACGCGATCAACATCCAGATGGCATCTATAAGCCCATCATCCTATTCATCAACCTCTAAATGGCATCTATAAGCCCATTCCATCATCACACTGCTACTATGTGAGCGCAAATTTCTGGGCACTCTAGTGTTCAATCATCTTCTACCTTCGGATTACGAAAGGCACGTCAGCCAATCTGCATCCTCAGGTCTAAGAAGATTGAACAGGGGCAACTGTTGTACCCCAAAATTTGCCCTCCCATATTCTTCAAGAAATTGCCAAGTCATGCTTCAAATCTCCCCAAGGGTTGCACAGTGCAAGGGCCTCCTAAACAGTCAAAAT
This sequence comes from Vicia faba, assembly GCA_948472305.1. NCBI lineage: Eukaryota > Viridiplantae > Streptophyta > Magnoliopsida > Fabales > Fabaceae > Vicia > Vicia faba. Next base: position 378,328,218 of record OX451736.1, read on the forward strand.
TAGGGTTTTTATTCTGATCAAGAAAATGAATTTTCCAAGGGTCCAATCAAGTCCCACATGCCTATAAATAGGGTCAAGCATCCTCATATCAAGTTTCAAGACTTTCAGCACAAAATTGCACAGTCAAAAACCCTAATTGCACTACAGTCAACTGTAGGGGCAAAATGGTCATTTGACAGTCAAAAGTCCAAATTTTTGGTCAACATCTCATTTTGAAGCCACAAACATCATTTGATCAATGCTTGATCATGATTCTCAAAGCTTAGCTCAAAAATCATCAAGATGCAAAAGTTTCCTTATTTGGACAGTTGAAAAAGTCAACTATAAATTGACCAGGGCATAACTTTCACATGGATTATCAGAAAAATTCCATCCAAAGCTCATTTTAAGGGAAAGACATTTCCTACAACTCCTATTCACACTTCAAGTCCAAGAAATGCTCTCACAAAAAGTTATCAATTTCAACATTATAGGTCATTTTCAAAAGTCAACAAAAAAGGACTTTAAGTCAAAGGCCATAACTTGAGATTGGTAAATCAAAATGACATGGGACAAAAGGCATTGGTTAGAGGACTCAAAGACCTTTCCAAAATGTCCAAGAACATGAGCAAATCTTAAAAATTGAGCAAGTTATGCCTTGTGGAAGTTGGGAAATTTTTGGGTATTTTGAAAAGTCAACATTGATTCAAATGACCTAAAATTGCTAATGGGCCTCTTTTTCTTCCACAATTCATTATCCAAGGCATGTGCACGACCACTTGGCCCAAAGGGAAGTTTTTCTTCATTTTTATTTATTTATTTGGATTTTTATTATTAATAATTCATTTAAATTAATTAAAATACATGAAAAATGTTAAACCTAATGTTTCAAATCTTTTTATGCATATAATACCTCTAAGATTTCGTGCCTAACCAAATATAGAAAGAATCTTGCTAATTGGTCATGATTTGGTGGAAATTTGCATGAAAAGATTAGAAAATATCATGGCTTAAAAATCAAATATCATATTCATCAATTCATGGATTTTGGACCAATTTTCTTTGACCTAATCATTCCATACATAAGCTTGATCAAAACCCTCGTGCTCACTGACTCCAAGCTGCGCAAAAAAAGCCATATGCAAACTTGAAATTTATCAAGAAAAGTCAAATCTGAAAACCAAGTTCTAGGACGATTCAGGGCCAAATAATTGTTCCATTAGCTTCCTTAAAGATCATAGAACGTTTTCCAATCATTCCCTAAGTCCCATACTCAAGAAAACACGAAATCACCATTGAAGTTGGTAAGAAAAATTCCAAAATCGTTTTCCATCATTCATGCGTTTTTAACATATTTCATTGTTGTTTTTGTGTTTAGAATGATGTTTGCAAGCTACCTGCGTAATTTGATTAGAGTTTCATGCTAAAACGAAGGATCCACCATGAAAGCATATTAGGGTTCCGTGGAAATTGATTTAGGGGTTTCCAAACCTGGAACAATTAGGCCATGAGAGATGCATCATTGGAATCGTGAGAAAGAGACAGTTCTAATGACCCTAGTCCGAACAATTTATACATGCCCATGTGCTATTCGTTATTTTCTCTAATGATGCCTTTTAGAACGGTTCAAAACCGTTGCCTATGATTTTTTGTATTTCAGGAAAAAAACAAGCCAACGAGGAAGACGCTTAGGTGGCTATCAGCGGTTGGTCCATTTGAAAGTTCGCGCTAAGAATCCATTAACGCGTTTGTTTTGTTTTATATTGATTGCTTATTATATAGTATACAAAGAAAACAAAGTGGAGCAGTTGGTGAAGCGCTTGGTTGGTAATCATCAGGACCTGGGTTCGAATCCCAGGTCCTCACCCTTTCCTTATATTTTTCCTTTAAACATATTCCTATGCAGATTCAACTCTGGGTTCCACCATGCACTCAATATCCAGGCCCTCCACGTGTTTACCACTATCAATCCAAGGAACACAATATGAAGAATAGGATAGACTCCAGTCAATGCACCACGCGCTAGCATAAGAAGTCAAACAGGGCCTTGCAATAAGTGGGCTTGATTGTTGTTTATACCTCCAACTGGGGACAGAACCCCCCAAGGTTTGCAAGTTTCTTTTATGTTTTTTTTTATTCTTTTCTTTATTTCAATTAATGTTTGTTAATTAATTTCTTTAATTTAAATATTTTTATAACGAATATAAAAACACAAAAAAAAATCAGAAAAGATAAAAAATAATAAATATTTTTATTTTAGTATTTTTATAAATAAATTGCATTAATTAATTTTAGTTATTAAATTAGGTTTAATTGTAATATTTTCCTTAATAAAAATCTAAAATTGGTAGAATTAGGTTTATAATCATTTTTATCCCTTTTTCTTTTCTTTCATAAATAATTAAATATTTCCTAGTATTTATTTTTTGTAATTAAATTGCATGTAAAATAATTAGGGTTAATATTAGGTTAAAATTTAATCTTTTCTTAATAAACTAAAAACAACTAGAATTAGGGTTAGCATTTTATTTTAATTAATTCTTTTTCATTAAAATCATAAAATATAAAACTACCAAGAGACAATTTCTTTTCCTTTTAACTTTATTAATTTAATAATCGTTTAATTTAATTTAATTAAGAAGGGTCCAACGCCCTCGTTTCAACTTTAATTCCAATTCGCATATTTATTTTCTATTCTTTATAATATTTATGTATCTCTCCCAAGGCCATATAATATTTATTTTTCGCATTTTTTAATTCTTTATTTTCCTGTCAAATCGGGTTCTGGAAATTTTGGCGATGTGGACCCGCACCTTTTGTAATAGTTTAGAATCTTTTACTTCTCGCACTTTTAACTGTTAATCAAGGCATGCAAGAATGAATGGACAAAAATAAAAACAAGTGCTAGATCACCTATACCATGACAAGATAAATGCAAATGAACATGACACACAAATCACACACCACCCCTAGGGTACGCCTCACTGTTGCCTTGCCTCGAAAGGTGATCGTCGAGTAGAGGATGTCTTAGTAAGTCCTCATGATCCGGGAACCTGGCATGAGGGTAGCTTCTAAGGTGTCTTCCCATTGCTCCGGTGATCACCATGTCCCGAACCTCGAATTGACCCGAACACCTCCAACGGTGGTGCTACCTACCTCTCAATGGTGGGATGGCACTACTTTAAAGGACATTTACACAGACGAATTCCTTAGGGTAGGTAGACGACTCGTGGATACTTGCTCTAATTTCAAAACAAATTCAAAAAATACTTTTCACCGACACCTTTTCAAAAAAGCTTTCGAAAGCAACTTTTCAAACACTCTTGAGGACTGATACAAGAGTCGAACTGGAATTTTCAAAGAAACCTTTTTTTAAAACCCACAATTGAAAAGCAAACAAACCATTTTTGAAAACACAAGTGAGCAAGTATCTAAGAGCCCATGGATAACCATGGATAGAAAGGGTGCTAACACCTTCCCTTTCTATAATCTACCTCCCGAACCGAGAGCAATCTCTTTAAGGAATTTTTCTGTGCTTTTGTCCTTTCCATTTGGAGAAAATAAAAGATGATGACGACTCTTGCTTCCGGGACATTTCGCGAACCAGCGTTAAACAGTCAGTTCCAGATCCACCGATCACAAGTGGCATCAAGATAGGAGGTTCCAGCAAATACTCCTTGATTTTATCGAAAGCGACTTGACAATCATTGTTCTATTCAACCACCTGATCTTTCTTTAACAGCTTGAAGATTGGTTCACAGGTAGATGTTAGGTGAGAGATGAACCTTGCGATGTAGTTTAGGCGTCCCAAGAAACCTCAGACCTCCTTCTCAGTGCGAGGCGCATGCATTTCTTGTATAGCTTTGACTTTGGCAGGATCAACCTTGATGCCTTTGTTCTGACGATAAATCCCAAAAGTTTACCAGACCTGACTCCGAAAGTGCACTTGCTAGGGTTCAGTCTGAACTTGTATTCTTTTAACCTGACAAACAGCTTTTGCAGATGGTCGAGGTGTTCTTCTTCTATTTGTGAACGGGCTATCATGTCGTCTACGTAGACTTCAATTTCATGATGTATCATGTCATGAAACAAAGCTACCATGGCTCGCTGATAGGTTGCCCCAACATTCGTCAGTCCGAATGGCATCACTTTATAACAAAAGGTACCCCACTGCGTAACAAAAGTAGTCTTCTCCATGTCTTCGGGGGCCATTTTGATCTGGTTGTACCCTGAAAATCCATCCATGAAAGAGAATACCTTGTGTTGAGTTGTGTTGTCAACCAAGATGTCAATGTGTGGTAGTGGAAAATCATCTTTAGGGCTAGCCCTGTTTAAATCTTTGTAGTCCACCTACATTCTGACTTTGTCGTCCTTCTTAGGCACGGGCACAATGTTAGCAACCCATTGTGGATAGGAAGTAACAGCCAGAAATCCAGCATTGAACTGTTTCATCACTTCAGCTTTGATCTTTTCGGACATGTCGGGTCTCATTCGGCGGACTTTCTGTTTGATTGGTGGACAGTATTCTCTTGTAGGGTTACGGTGAACCACAATATCTGTATCCAGTCCCGGCATGTCTTCATAGGACCAGGCAAAGATCTCAACATATTCATTCAACAACTGAACTAAGCGCTCTTTGACACTTGGCTCTAGGTTGGCACCCACTTTAGCCTCTTTTCTGTCTTCGGAAGTACCCAAATTGATAGTCTCTAACAACTCTTCATGGGGGAGAATAGCCCTTTCTTCTTGTTGCAAAAGTCTAGCCAGCTCTCCAGGCACTTCACAGTCTTCATCACCTTCGTATTCGGCATGATTGACCAGATCTTCAGAGTCACTGAAGGCCATAGTAGAATTGTTACCCATGGAATCCAGAGTGGATGGGTACCTGCACTTTGTGAGTGTGGGTGTGTGTAAGGGATAGCCACCTTTAAACAAAATAAAATGTAAAAATAAAGAAAATGAACACAAAAGTTTATATATGAAAACGTCCATGATTCATTAAAAATGGCATATGAAAATGAAGAATCAAAACCCTTACAAATGGACCTATATTCCCCGGGTAAGGCATAAGGCGAAAAGAGTGTACGAATTGTTTAATAATTATTACAGACCAAACAGGAAATGTTCAAAAGATAAATTATTGATTGATGAAAGTAATATGAACAAAGTCTTTCGCCTCCCAGTTGTTCAGTCTTCCTTCAATAGTTGGAAAGATCCAGTCTTCAAAATTGCTTCCTTCTTCATCATCCTCTAAAGCATGAACTCCGTGATGAGTGATTTTCAGTGGCGGTCCTCAAGCCCGGGAGCGACGCACAGCTTTCTGGCTAGCAGCAATGAAACCCAATCCAAACTTATCTGTCTTGTAAGGAAAATTTGCAGTTGACCCCATACTGTGCTTCCTCCTTCCTTGACTACAGCCTCTGCATCTTTAAGGGATGACATCCGGGACACTTGCTTGGTAATGATGGGCACATCGGTCATTATCTTGGCTACTGCAACTTCAGGAGAAACCTCTTCAAAGTGTTGGAAAGGTGTTTCTATGAATTCACCATCTAACTCCACGTAGCGGAAAGAGTTAAGGTGGCTTATCATATACTCCTCCTCACCATGAACTGTTATGATTTTACCCTGGACTGGGTATTTGAGCATCTGGTGTAGAGAAGAAGTGACTGCCCCAGCGTTGTGGATCCATGGCCTTCCCAACAAGCATGAATATGAAGGACGGATGTCCATCACATAAAAAGTAGAGTTGAAAATTTTCGTTCCCACCTTAATTGGAATGTCCACTTCTTCTTGAACCATCCGCTTATAACCGTCGAAGGCTATAACAATGATATTACTGGGCTTTAGGGTCAAACCTTCACAGTCCAATATGTCCAATGCTTTCTTTGGTAGAACATTTAAAGATGAACCGGTATCAACCAAAACATGAGCAAGTGTGGTCCCTCTGCACTCTACCGAAACATGTAGCACATCATTATGCTTCCTTCCCTTAGATGTTAGATCAGCGTTAGAGAAGCCAAGACCATTGTCGACTGTAAGGCTAGCCACGCACTCTTGAAACTGATCCGCAGAAGTTTCTTGAGGCACGTGTGTCGTCTTCAGAAATTTGATCAAGGCTTTGGCATGAGCCTTGAAGTAGAGCAATAGAGCCAACATAGAGATTTTTGAAGGGGTTTGCCCCAGCTTCTCTATGACATCGTAGTCACTTTTCTTAATTATCTTTAAAATCTCCTCCATTTCCTTTTGGATGGTCTCGGGGATAACCAAAGTCTGAGCCCTCATCCTGACGGGCGCTTCTTGGATCCCCTTACCTTTATCAGCAGTAACAGCAGAGGGTACAACTTTGGGAGTAACGATTTCTTCAATCACTGGACTTTGCACATATATCTTGACAGGCACAGGAGCACTTGAGGGACCAAAGACTGCCCTTGGAGGAGAAATCTTCGGAGAGAAGATTCTTCCGCTACGAGTTATCTTACTTGTCCCCGCAATATTTGCTATATCAGAAGTTTCTTCATCGGAGCCTTCTTCAACTGATTCGATCTGCTTAACACCGTGATAGAAGATCTCTCCTCCATAATTCCATGGTATTGTCTTGTTGGACTTATATGGGATAGGCCCCGGCATGGTAATCTTCAGCGGTACAAACTTTGGATCAGGTGTAATCTTAACAGGCCTTTTGCAGGTCTTGGAAAGATTGTCGGAAATGGTGATTATAGCAACATCGTTGATTGGAGTAACAGGAGCAACATGTGTGATAGTAGCAACAAGAGTTTTCTGAAAGAGGATCTCTTGAGTATCCATCAAGCGTTGAATGCCTGACTTCAACAGCGGACAGTCGGATTGCAAGGTTGAACAAAAGTAACAATCTTTTTCACAGCCCGGGAAAATCCCGACTTTCAACAGATTCATCTTGATCATTGGCAACGGAGTCATTAGGTCATCAACAGCGGTAACGTGAAGATCTTCTACAATAGCATGGAAATTATGACCATGTTTTAGAATAGGAGCGGATATCACATTAGGTTTTTCGGGGGCATCAAACTCTACCTCCTTGGCATCTATTAAATCTTGGATCTTGTTTTTAAGGGCCCAACAGTTGTTGGTGTCGTGCCCCATACTGTCCGAATGATATGCATATTTCGCATTGGAAAGATAATAGGGAGAAGAGGTATTTGGGTTTTTTGGCGCTTCTTTCAAGTTGGTAAGGTTTAACTTTAACAAATGAGGGAGGACCTGAGCCGGTGTCATATTGATCCGGGTGAATTGTTGTTGTGGCCTTTCTACCCTTTGCTGGTTAGCTCTGGGTTGACTGCTTCGAGGTTGATCGGTTGAGGAGTTCAGGATCATCACAGCCCCCACCGTTGGTCAGAGCTCCACTCTTCCCTGATTTCTCTGGGTATGAACAGCAGAAACTTCCTTCTTGGCTAGGAAGGTCTTCTTGATAATAGTGGAAGCGGAGACATCCTTCTGAATTTTACCACTCTTAATACCAGCTTCGACCCTTTCACCGGTCAGAATTAATTCAGTGAACCCTGCAGATGAGCTCCCGATCAAGTGATTGAAGAATGGACCTGACAGGGTCCCCAAAAACATGTCAACCAGCTCTCTATCCGACAATGGTGGCTGCACCCTTCCAGCCAAATCCCGCCACTTTTGGGCATACTCCTTAAATCCCTCATTAGAGGCCATACCCATACTCTGTAGTTGAGTACGAGTAGGCGCTAAATCTGTGTTATATTGGTATTGTCGGTAGAAAGCACCAGCTAAATCCTCCCAGTTATGAATATCAGATCTCTCAAGTTGATAGAACCAGTCCAATTGTGTACCCGACAAACTATCTTGAAAAAAGTGGACCCATAGATCCTTATCAGAAGAGTGAGGTTGGATCTTTCTGATGTAGGACTTCAGATGCATCTTTGGACAAGACAAATCATCGTATTTAGCAAATGTAGGTACTTTGAACTTGGGGGGAATGACGATCCCAGCAACCAACCCTAGTTCTTTGAAATCCAACCCAGGTACCCTTTGTACCTCCATGGTTGCCAGCCGATCCTCAAGATTCTTATATTTATCGTCCGTCGGAGGGTACTGCTATTCAGAGTAATCTTCATCCTCTTCCTCTTCTTCTTATTCTTCAGCTTCAGACTCGGAGGGCATTGCAACTCCCTTTCCTTTACCAACCCCTTCGTCAGACATCGAGGGGAAATCGAGAACTCTCCTAGCTTGATTCTCAAATCTTCTTCCCATAGTTGCCACACCAATTCTTTTCTTTTTCTTCTTTTCCTTTTCCTTCTCTTTCTCTAACAGTGCTTTAAAATCCTCTTGACCCTTTACCAAGGTCATGAGGAGTTGTTGGAATTGCGAATTATGTGCTTGCAGATCTTTGATCGTCTGCTCTATATCCATCTTGTTGTAATAAACAGCAGAAAGATAAGGAAACCTGGTGTGAAGACCTGTTTATGCATATGATGAATGATATGTTATTCATGTAATGCATTCAAGGATTCAGAAATTCAAATTTGTTGCAAACAAAAAGAACACACGTCATATTAATAAGAAGAAATTTGCTAGTACATAAATACCCCATGGGCAAAATATTACAAAATTCTTAATGTAAAAAGACATTGCGCATCCTTTTTGGTGCGATGTAAGTGTTGAGATTTTGCTCTTCATGGAGTTGACGGGTAAGTTCCAAAACCTTCTTTTCACTGGCATATAAGCTAGCTTCAAAAGTGTTCCGTTCTTCCTTGAGTTGTATCCAACTCTTTTGCAAATCTTCCAATGATGTTGGCATGTCTGGATGTAGGAGGGTGTATGGAACCTCTCCTTCCATAACAGGCTCTTTGATCACGGGGAGAATGTGAGGGTAAGGCATCATAAGACTCTGGGCGCGGGTTCGTACCCACTTGAGATAAGGCTCAAGGGGGATGGAATTCTTGTGCCCCAGTGTCTTACTATCCACTTTGTTGGGCATCCTCCAAGCTCGGATAAACCTTTGTAGAAGTCCTTGAGCATCGTTGTCGAAGTCAAAAACCAAGTCAGGAATCAGCATATCATGAAGGACATCCCTTCGGGCATACCCAAATTGCCTTAGATCTAAACAAGGATTGTAGGTAATGCCTCCCCTAATGCCAAGTAGTGGGACATTAGGGAACTCTCCACAACGATCAATGATGATGACATTTTCTCTGGACCGAGAACACCAATGAACATCAGAATGTGTGAGGGTCATTAACCGTTGTGACCACCTTAAACCCTGCTCATTCTTCAAAACTGATTGGGGAAGGTGAGAAATAAACCACCTTGTTAGAAGATGAGTACATCACATGAGAACACCTCTTTTCCTCATTGTTCGTGTGTGAAATGAGTGTAAGATGTCCCCAAGAAATGTAGGCACAGGATTCCGAGATATGAAAATCTTGATAGCATTCACATCTATAAGCTGGTCAGGGTTTGGGAACAAGACCAACCCATAGATGAGGAGTGCTACAATCTCTTCAAAAGCTTGCAGATCTAGAGAATTCCAGCAGTCTTGTGCCTTCTCAAACAGAAACTTTGCCAAGAAACCCTTGACACCACTTCTGGTTTCCCAATGACCTTTGATATCAGATAGTTGCAAGTGTAAGGCTTGAGCAACATCTTCAGGCTTTGGTTCTCTTTCCGTACCGTTGTAGGGTAGTTGATGGAGAATAGGAATCCTCAGGAGTTGAGAAAATTCCTCCAAAGTAGGTACTAGTTGGTAATCAGGGAATGTGAAACAGTGGTGTAGGGGGTCAAAGAACTGAAAGAGGACTTTCACCATGTCTTCTTCAATGTTGGAGTTGACCAAGTTGAGAAGTCTACCATGTCTTTCACTGAAGAGAGAATTCTCTGGAATCTTGGAAGTAAGCTCCTTGAGTTGAGGAGGGATTCTCACAAGGTTGACCTGAATTGTCTTTCTTCGGAGTGATTCCATAACCTACAAAACAAGAACAAAGATGAAGATCCAAACCCTTGAAATGGTTAGTAGATGCAAATGATGCTTCATGATGTTCATGATGTATGCACAAGCATATGTACAAGCAAGTCACACAAGATCATAGTTTCAGGCTTGCATGGGGTTTCATAGGTAAGTACCCTCTTGAAGTTAGTTGGCTCAACCTGTCCTACAAATAGTAATCGGGTTCTAAGGAGCTCAATATCACTGGATTATTTTGTGTTCATTGTTTCAGTTTAGCCACTTAACCGGCGACCGAAATAATCCAAGAAAATAACCCTCAATGAGTGTAGTATCGAGTATCTACCAACTTCGGACTGCACCAAAGTCGGTCATCTCACTACCCCTAAAAAGGCCAAGATGGTCAAGTAAGGTTCTAAGAGTTCATTAGTGCTTCATGACATCACTCAGCGGCCCCGTATTCTCTTTGATTGACTCAAAGGCTACCGGTACCCATAAATATGTCGCACTAATATAGATATTGCTTCAACCATGTCGGTATACCCCATACAGTTTCCACAATGTATTGCTATTTACCTATGAATGTTTCCCCAAATCCAGGTAGAGGATTTCAAACCTGAACAATAGAATCAAATGTAAAGCAATCAAAGCAAACAAGGTAAGCATGTAAAGGTGATCTAAACCCTAAGGTTACTCCACTTTTAAAATTTTCCCCAGCAGAGTCGCCAGTTCTGTGATACGGTGGGAGAACTGACTTGAGGTTTTGCGTTTGTGTTCGCAAATGTTTCGATTTAGCAAGAGTCGCCACCGACTTTTTATTTTATCCTAAGGAAAGGTCAAAAAGCACAGGAAAGATCTTTGAGATGTTTTCTTGGGTTCGGGGAGTAGATTATAAAAAGGGAAGGTGCAAGCACCCTTTTCATCCATGGTTATCCATGGGCTCTTAGTTACTTGTTTAGATCACTTGCTTTTGCTTTTCAATTGTTTGAAATGGTGCTTTTGTGTGTGGATTTGAAAATGTTTTGAAAAGAGGCCATCGTTGTGGAAACCTTTGTAATAATTCTTGTTTGAATGTATACAAAGATGTATTGTCTTTTGAAAAGATTTCAATGTTTGAAAGTTTGATTTGGGAAATATTTTGAAATTGTGTTGTGAGGTGTGTTTGAAAATAGCAAGGATGTTTTGCAAGCTTTGATCAAGTAACTAAGAGTTGTCTACCCTATTTTACTCAAAGATCTTTCCTATATGTTTTTAACCCTTTTGACAGTGTTGTTTTACCATTGCATTTGGTAAATAACCTTGTATTAGGATGTTAAACGGGGCAGGCGCGGGTCATCATATAGACCATGATAGCAATTGTGCCAAGTATCTTTAGCAATTTTTCGAGGGACTTGATCATTTTATTTAGGCAACCAAGATAGCACCATCGAGAGACTATGATCTTTTGTTTTGTTTTGTTTTTGTTTTGCCAAAGTACTCAACATGCATAACATGACCCATTTTTAAGGCAACAAGTGGATGTAACCCTAGGGGTGCAAGTGTGCATTGTGTATTGATTTTCATGCATTTTTGTCTTTGTAATTAGGTCAAGCTACTTGTTGATTTTGGATTTTTGTATACAAACCCTAATCTCTAATCATGGCATAATTGAAAGCGTAAATGCGTAAAATAAATCTACCACTATTACAATATGATTATGGGGAGGGGGATACAATTTTTGAATGGGGAATATTTGACAAGAAATTAAAACCCTAGTTTTACTATTACATCCAAATTGAATCAAATGGCATAAATAACAAATGAATAATATTTAAGTAAACAAATTAAATAAATATACAAAATAATATGAATATGCAAAAAAAAAGGTGTTTTTGTTTATTTTTATGTATGTAAAATAAAATAAAAAAAGATTATTATTTTTTTATTAAGGGTAAACCCTAATTTTCTTTTAAGAATGCAAATATATTAAATATACTATTTATATACAATAAAATAAAATAATGTATATACAAAAACTAAAATATATTTAGAAAAAGTATCATTTAAGTATAAATAATAATAAAAATAAAAGTATAATATTTTTATGTTTTTTTTCTAAAGTATCTATTAAATAAAATAAAAGTATATATATATATATATATATATATATATATATATATATATATATATATATATATATATATATATTATATATATATATATATATATATATATATATATATATATATATATATATATATATATATATAT